>CM053031.1:169630583-169993083 GCA_028564925.1 Lithobates sylvaticus
GGGGGGGGGGGGGGGGGGGGGGGGGGGGGGGGGGGGGGGGGGGGGGGGGGGGGGGGGGGTGGGGGGGGGGGGGGGGGGGGGGGGGGGGGGGGGGGGGGGGGGGGGGGGGGGGGGGGGGGGGGTGGGGGGGGGGGGGGGGCTGGGGGGGTGGGGGGGGTGGGTGGGGGGGGGATGGGGGGGGGGGGTGGTTCACCTGGGGGTGCTTGGGATCTGGGGTGGTGCCTGGGGGACCTATTGGGGGGGGGTGGTGGCACAGGGGGGGGGGGGTGGGGGGGGGGGGGGGGGGGGGGGGCTGGCAGCTGGGTTGGCTGTTGGGGGGGGGGGGGTCTGGGGGTGGTTATTTTTGTTTTATTTTTGGATAGGGGGGGGGGACCTGGGGGGGGGACCTTGGACCTGCCTGGGGGGGGCTGGGGCCTGGGGTTGGGGGCTGCGGGGGGCTGGGGCCTGGCTGGGGGGGGGGGGGGGCCCTGCGCTGTGGCTGGTGGGGCCTGGTGACCTGGATCCTGGGTACCTGGGGGGGGACCTGGGGGACCTGGCCTGGGTGGGTCATGGGGGGGGGGGGGGGGGGCCTGGGGGGGGGGGAAGGTGGTGATGGGGAGGGGGGGGGCGTGGGGGGGGGGGGGGCGGGGGGGTTGCAGGGGGAGTTGCTGGGGGGGGGGGTGGGGTGGGGGGGTGGGGTCTGGGGGGGCTGGGAGGGGGCGGGGGGGGAGGGGGGGGGGAGGCTGGGGGCTGCCTGACACCTGGGTGGGGGGGCTGTGGGTGGGGGGGGCCTGGGGGACCTGCTGGGTGGGGGGGGGGTGGATGGGGGACCTGGTGCTGTGGTGGGAGGGCTGGGGGTGGGGGGCTGGGGCCCGGGTGGTGCTGGGGGGGGACCTGGCTGAGCTCGGGGTGGTGGGGGGCTGGGGTGGGGGGGGGGGGGGGCTGGTGGGGGGGGGTGGGGGGAGGGGGGGAGTGGGGGGGGACCCTGGGGGTGGGGGGGGGGGGGGGGGTGCTGGTGGGGGGGCTTGGGGTGGCCCTCGGGGGGGGAGGTGACCTGGGGGGGACTGGCATGTCTGGGACTGGGGCCTGGGGGGGGTGGGGGGTTGCTTGGGAGGGTGACCTGCTGGGGGGTGGGGGGTGGCTGGGGGGGGGGGGCTGGGGGGCGGGGGGGTGGGGGGGTGGTGAGGGGGGGCTGGGGGGGGGTGGGGGCTGTGGGCTGGGGGGGGGGGGCCTGGGGGGGGGGCTGGGGCCTGGCGGTGGGGGGGGGGGGCCTGGGGGGGGGGGGGAGGGCTGGGGGGGGGGGGCTGCTGGGCGGGAACACCTGTTGACTGAGCTGGGGGGGGGCTGGGGGTACCTGGTAACCTGGGGGGGGGTGGCGGGCTGGCTGGGGGGGGGGGGGGGTGGGGGGGGGTGGGGGGGGCTGGGGGGGGATGCTGGGGAGGTGGGGGGCAGGGGCCTGGCTGCCATTGCAGGGGCTGCTGCTGGGGGGGGACCTGGTACCTGTGGCTGGGGTGGGCTGGGGGGGTGGGGGGGCTGGGCCTGCTGGGGGGGGGTGGATGGGGTGGGGGGGGCCTGGGGGGCCCTGGGGGGGGGGCGTGGGGAGACCTTCTGGGGGGTGTGTGTAGTTTTGGGGGGGGGGGGTGTGACTCGTGCTATATCTGCAACCTGGGGTGGGGTGGGTGTTGGGTGGGGGTTGGGGGGAGGGTTGCAGAAAGGGGCTGTTGACTGGGGGTGGCTGGGTGTGCTTGGGGGTGCTGATTTGATGGGGTCCTGGCCCCAGGGGCTGGGCACTGCCCTGCTCGTTGAAGCTGTGGCGAAACACCCTGGGGGGGGGGGGGGGGGGGCAACTGGGGTGGGCCTGGGAGGGGGGGGGGGGGGGGGGGGCTTCCGAGGGGTGCTGGGGGGAATGCTGGAAACAGGGGGGGGGTTTTGGTGGGGTTCACCTGGGGTCACCTGTGTCAGCGGTGGCGGTGCACCTGTGTGGGGGGGGGGGGATGGGGGGGGAGGGGGGGAAGGTGTGGGGGGGGTGCTGGGAGGGCAATTGAGGCCCAGTGGGGTTCCAACAGTGTGTTGCTGTTGAGGGGGGGAGGGGGGGCATCAGAGTGGGCAGGGTGGTTGGGTTGCTGGTTTTAGTGGAGGGTTGTGGGTGGGGGGTGTGTGGTGTTTTTGGTTTGGGGTGGGGGGGTGGGGGTGGGTGGGGGGTGGGTGTGGGAGGGTGTGGGGGGTGGGTGGGGGATGGGGAGGTGGTTGGGGGGGTTGCTGGTTTGGGGGGGGGGTGGGTGGGGCTGGGTTCTTTTGCCGGGGGGGGGGGCTGGGGGGGGGGGGGGGGGGGTGGGAGGGGGGGGGGTGGGGCCTGGCTGGGGGGGGGGGGGGGGGGGAAACGGGAGGGTGGGGGAGCAGGAGGGGGGGACCTGGGGGGGGTAACCTTTCCAGAATTTAGAAAAACATTGGGGCATGGGGGGGTGCTGGGGTCCTGGGGTGGGGTGGGGGTTGTGGGGGGGGGGGTGGGGGGGGGGAGTGGTGGGTGGGGGGGGGGGGTGGGGGGGGGACCGCTGGGGGGGGGGTGGGGGGGGGGTGGGGGGGAGGGGGTGTGGGGGGGGGACCTGGGGGGGGGGGGGGGGGGGGTGGGGGGGACCGGGGGGAGGGGGGGTGGGTGTAGGGTGGGGGGGGGGGCTGCGGGGGGGGGGTGGGGGTGGGGGGGGGGGGGGGGTTTGCCGAAAGTTCTCGTCATACGTGAACCAGGCAATGCCACCAAAGTGGCGAAAAGCCTCCGCAATTATGTCCACGTGCTGGAACAAACCCGAACATTTTTCAGGAAAATGTTCCCCCAGCACTGCCGCATAAATGCAGAAGGCTTGTAGCCAATTCTGAAATGTTTTAGGAACAGCTCTCTTGCGCACCTGCTCTGAACGATCTTCCGACCATATGAACTATTCTGCAAAATAGCACCAGATAATTGTGCCCCTTTAATGCTATCAGCATGAGTATAATTATGTAAAGCACCAGAGAATTGTGCACCTGCATTCACATCCAACCCAGCACCACTTGTGTGCAACCCTTTAAATTTATTTTTTTTGCAAATCAGTCTCCAAATCACCTGTTCCAGTACCACCTGTGTGTACCCCTTTAATATCATTTACAAGGCTGGATAAAGATGTTACTAGAATATGTAAATCATTCACAACAGTGCTATATGAATTCTCACCACCAGGCGGACTCCCTTCAGGCTGCTGGCAGCTGCTCTCTGGCTGACACTCTCCTGGCGAGAGGGGGCATTCCTGAGGGGAATGCTGCTGGCTCTCTCCTTCTGTGGGCTAGGAGAAGCAGAAGTCTTCATCCTCCTCTTCCCTCTCCGTGGTTGCTGGCGCGAACTGCGCATGACCGCTGTGGAGCTTCTCTGCTCTCAGCGTCCATGACAGGGGACGGACCAGGCGGGGCTACAGGCTGACCTGCCTCCAGGCAATGTCTCAGCCACTCCTCTCCTCCGGAGCCCTCGGCTCTTTCAATAAGCCGACGCAGCAGGCTCTCTCTCACTGGGCGAACCTCGCTCCATCTCCACAGCCTTGCGGGAGTCCCGGTCTTGTGCTGCAGACTGAGGTAACGGCCAGACCGGCCCCTCTTTTAAAACCTCCGGTTTCGCGGGCTTTCAGAGCGCCCGCTGCCTCCTCCAATCATGAGCTGCTGCTGCCTGCTGTATCCAATAGAAACCTGAAAAAATACACCACAGCATTCCCCTCATACTAGCCCATGTGCGCCCTGTATATTGCATGGCTTGTCAGAGTGTGACACATATTATTGAACTTACAAAACCTTCTGAAGTCAGAAAGATAAGACAAATACTTCTTTGTGACGCTTGTGATTTTAACCTTGAAATTTATGGCACTCATGTCGCAAGCAGGACGCAGAAAAGTAGTGCAGGGACAGCACCCATTGAAATTAATGTGTTTTGACTTGTAATGCGACTTTCTGTGTTGCATGTCACAGCAATACAAAAATGACATTTAAATCCTGCAAGGCTATTTAAAAACACCTGATCATATTAAAAAAATATGGGGATATGGTCATATAGTGCTAAGCTCACTTACTGCATCATAGAGTGAAAGATCCTGTGTCTCAACCATGGAAGACAAACTCCTCTTTATGGGAGAACTGAAAAGACTCCTCCTATGAACTGGTGGACACTAATAAGAGGTAATGAGGGGGGGGGGGAGGGGGTGCTCCGGGCCAAGGAACCTGGTCAGTGTCCATACAAAAATCATACTTGTTTGTTTGAATATGTTCAGGTGTTTTTAAATATCCTTGAAGGATTTAAATGTCATTTTTGTATGTGTACACTGTAATCTATTTTGTACTGTTTGTTGGTCTTATAGGAGCACCATCTTGAATGTAAATGCATTTTTAGGGTGTGCCCCCCCCAGTATGATTTTGCATGTCGCAGCAAGTCTCATGAGAAGTAGCAGCAGTGTGAACCAGGGCTTAGAGGTGAGGGTGAATCTTCCAATGGGGGCACTTGCTCTTTTGAAAACTGCTCAAGAAGAGACTCCTCGCTGTTGCATATCTGGAAGGAAAGAAACACCTTCCCCCAAAGGGACAGAAAAAGAAAACTGAAAGGAGCTTTAACCTTTCCCTACCATAGCCAAAACAAACAAAAATGTTTTTGCTATAATAAACACGGGTTTTATTTATTCATACACCACCTTTGGCAAATTCTTAAAAAACACTCTCCAGGAGAGAAAAGGGAAATAGAGAAGACTACTGTATACCTTAGATCTGATTGGTGGCTAAGGGAGAAATTATTAATGCATTGCTTCAAGTATCTAATCCCCTTTATCTTTTTTTCAGTGCAGGAGTTACACCATGACTTTTGTGGACCAAGGAAAAACTTGAAAAGAGAACTACAGAGAAAAACAGAGTGAAAGAAAAACTGAATAATAATATTCACAATATTCTCTGACCAGGATTAAATCTAATGTTTTTTTTTTATTAATGCACGTTCTCAACAAGTGACAAAGGTGCCAATGGGCATTTAGAAGTTTTCCTAAAATGACATTAACTTGTAATGAGAACTATTCTTGCTGTTTTTGGGGTTCTTACAGCTTCTCCCAAATTAAAGCGATAGCAGATTTGCTCTATGGTTTCCTAACAGAATTATGTCATAAGGTGTTTTGTATCTCAAAGATTTAGTTATTGAGCGATAGTACTCAACATGGTCCAGGATTTTATAATAAACATGACTGCACATTCTCATGAAGGAGAGAAAACTATTCCTCAAACTTATATCCAGCAAACACCCTGGCTTATCTGCTCAGGGGAGGAATTAGCCAAGTTGGATATTTTCAGCCAACAGATAATGCTAAAAGTTTCTAGGTGCTGACTCCCCTCCCACCTTCATAAACATGCATGCCTGGGTGATCCACGTGTCCGTATTAACCACTTACAGACCGCCACACGCCGATATACGTCCTAACTTTGAAGAGGACTATCGTTGCTATGGCAGCAGCTAGCTGCCATAACCCTGGTATCTTCTTCTTCGGCCAGTGGTCCGCTTTCTGATAAGAATGGTCCCTACAGCGGATTCACCACGAGATCACTTTTATTGGGAGAAGGCCCCCCCCCCCTCCCGCTGCGCTCTGGTGCCCTCCTCTGCTTACCGGAGCCATCAGCAGCAGAGGCGATCAGATGTTTCTCCTTCCTTGGTATGGAGACAAGTGAAGGGAAGATGGCCCCCACCCGTATCCATACCATTGCAGGGCGGAAGCGACCTCAAAACATCACTTCTGCCCATAGCTCTTAAAGGACCATTTAAAAAAAAATAATTTAAATGCCAATTTTTTTTTATTTAATTTTAGTGTCTTTTTGACCCCAGATCTCATATTTAAGAGGTCCTGTCATGATTTTTTTTCTATTAAAAGGGATGTTTACATTCCTTGTAATAGGAATAAACGTGACAGAATTTTTTTTTTTTTTTTAAAGAACAGTGTAAAAATAAAAAATAAAACATTTTTTTTTTAAATGCGCTCCGTACCGCCGAGCTCGCGTGCAGAAGCGAACGCATGCGTGAGTAGCGCCCGCATATGAAAACTGTGTTCAAACCACACATGGGAGGTATCGCCGCGATTGGTAGAGCGAGAGCAATAATTCTAGCCCTAGACCTCCTCTGTAACTCAAAACGTCACCTATGGAGATTGTAAGGGTAAAAGTTTGTCGCCATTCCACTTTTGAAGCGTGGCATGTTGGGTATCAATTTACCAGCGTAACATTATCTTTTGCAATATAAAAACTTTACTGTTTCTTAATTAAAAAAAGTATATTTTTTCCAAAAAAAGTGTGCTTGTAAGACCGCTGCGCAAATATGGTGTGACAAAGTATTGCAATGACCGCCATTTTATTCTCTACGGTGTTAGAAAAACAAAATGTATAATGTTTGGGGGTTCTAAGTAATTTTCTAGCAAAAAAAAACAAAACAGTTTTTAACTTGTAAACAACAAATCTCAAAAAGAGTCTCGACCCTTAAGTGGTTAATAGCTAGATCATTTGAAAATAAATCTTTCTGCAGTTTAATTATGATGCACTGTGTATTTGCTGTCTAATGTTTATGAGCAGTTTGATTTATTAAAATCATTTAACATGGCAGTACAAAGGTTAAACGACGATATGCAACATCATTCCATCTCTAGCAACCAATCTTATTTCAGTTTACAGTTTAGTAAAAAAAATCATTCTTATTGGTTGCTATTAGATACTGCACTTCACTCTTTGCTGTATAACCTAAAGAGCTATTAAACTCCAAAGCAAACATTTCATATATTGTAGCTTACCAATTTTTAGATGTGATGACTGAATACATTTTCTTTTTTAAGCTTTCTTTCCTTTATTTTCACCTGGTGATCCAGCCAAGTTTGTCTGTTGTTTTCAATAGAACAAGCTGTTCACCAGATGTAGCAGTTAGAAGATTGAGACAATCCATTTACCACTGACAGGGGTCATCTTTTAGTTACGTAAAATATTTACCCCAAAAGAAAAAAAAACTGTTGCTGTAATTGCTTAAAAGGTGTGAGCTAGAGTTTGGCTTCAATTTGTTAGTGTATCTAAAGTACATCTACTATGCCCCTTCCCCAGATTAACAATGCTGCTGTCCAGGTGTCTCTGTTGCTCCTTCATCAGAGTGTATGCACCCTACACTCTGGCCATATTACCAGGTGAAAGCAAGGGGAAAAAAGTCAAAGAAATAAAACTAATGCAGCCATCACATCTAATAAAAAGTAAGCTGCAATATGTTCAGTTTAATACCGCTTTAGGCCTCCAAGAAAATAAAAACTTTACATTTACTGCACAGTTACTAAACAAATTAGCAGTTTAATGAGATGAAGTTAATGGAAACTTCATGTAGCACCTGTGTTTTGCAGGCTGCATTAGGTCTGTGCTGATAATGTCTTTGAACATACTCTCTCATTGAAGACACTCAGGCAAATGGCTGTGCACTGAACCCAGCATCCAACATTTGGGTTAGCATGAAGGTGTGTCCAATGAATACAATGTTAATGCTTTCGTTTAGGGAGAAGCACTTGGAAGGCAAATATGAATACTTACCCCAAGACATCTAATAGTTGGCTGGCTTTAGAAACATTATGGGTTACTTTGCTTTTTGCATTGGTTTGCAATGCAACACTTACCTGGCCACAAAAAGTAGGAGTTCTGTTGATCTCTTATTTAAAGTGATTGTAAACAATCACCTTTTAACCGCTTGCCGACCAGCGCATGCCGATGTACGTCAGCAGAATGGCACTGGTAGGCAAAAGGGCGTACAGGTATGTCCCCTTTAAGAAGCGGTGTTACAGGCATGTGCCTGCCACGGTCTCCGTGACCGTGGGTCCTGCGGACTCGATGTCTGCCGGGTGCCTGCGATCGTGTCATGGAGAGGTAGAACAGGGAGATGCTTTTGTAAACAAACCATTTCCCCGTTCTGCCTAGTGACAGGACAGAGATCACAGCTCTCTGTCATCGAGAGCAGTGATCACTGTCCTGTGTGTTAAAGCCCAGCCCCCTCACAGTTAGAATCACTCCCTAAGACACACTTAACCCCTTCACTGCCCCTAGTGGTTAACCCCTTCACTGCCAGTGTCATTTACACAGTAATCAATGCATTTTTATAGCATCGATTGCTGTATAAATGACAATGGTCCCAAAATAGTGTCAAAAATGTCCGATCTGTCCGCTATAATGTCGCAGTCCCGATAAAAATCGCATATCGCCACCATTACTAATAAAAAAATGTTTTTAAATAAAAATGCCATAAAACTATCCCCTATTTTGTAGACGCTATACGTTTTGCGCAAACCAATCAATAAACGCGTATTGCGATTTCTTTTTTCAAAAAATATGTAGAATACATATCGGCCTAAACTGAGGAAAAAAATCGTTTTTTTATATATTTTTTGGGATATTTATTATAGCAAAAAGTAAAAAATATTGTGTTTTTTAAAAAATTGATGCTCTTTTTTTGTTTATAGCGCAAAAAATGGCGATCAAATACCACCAAAAGAAATCTATTTTTGTGGGAAAAAAAGGACATCAATTTTGTTTGGGTACAACGTCGCACGAATCGTGAAATGTGCTTTGGTCAGGAAGTGGGTAAAATCCTCTGGGGGGGAAGTGGTTAAAATAACCCATTCAGTTTAAAATAGAAATGAAAGGCAAAACATTTTTGTATAGACATATAAAAACATTATAATTACCCCTTTTCCCTTTTTTTTTTTTTTCAAGTAATATTTATTGAATTTTATGAGAGAAAAATACAAAGACAATACGGAACAAACAATTGCATATGTTGGTATACATCAGTGAATTAGAATTTCTGGGTATATAGTAAGATGAATAATAATAGAAACATTTGTTTCCAGAAAGTGCTAATGACTATATTAAAGCAAAAGTAACATTTAGAAAATGTAAAGTGATAAAAAATAAAAAAATATAAATAAATAAATGTCCATTCCTGTATAAATAAGAAACATAACACGTAATAAATAAATTATTCTTTCAATATGCACAGATATATTCTTGGCGTTCATGTTGATCTTCCAAGTTCATATGGTGTTTACACATGTTTGTCTCAGAAGGATACAGAGCTTCATATTATAAATGGTTAAAACGTATAATCCCTATCCTACTTTGTATTAAAGTAATGTTACGTTTTGCCAAATAATGTAGCACATTATATTATTAATTTCTTCTCGTCCCAACCTACCCAAGTGGGATCTATCTGTGGTTGGGTGGGGGTTATATATGAGATCAATTGAAAGAGGTGTAATGGGAATCTTGTCAGTTGTTACGTATCACAATGGAGCCATGAAAAAATCCATTGTGAGGCCTTTATAGGAATTAGGGGATACATAAAATAGATCACAAATGATGTGGATCCAGCCGCTCTACAATTTAATAAGCATATTTATTTATTTCTAATAAAAAGTAAAGGAAAAAAGGGAATTGTTAGCCAATGTTTCTCAGAATGTGTAAAGATAATGACCTTTATTAGCAGATCCTGAAGTGAATAGAATGTGAGGGAAAGGGATCAGGGGATTGCAAAAAGGAAGAGAAATAACTATAATGTGTAATCCAAATTTCTGAGATCCAGTTAATAATTAGAGGGTTGTATTTCTCTAAGATGAATTTCTTCTCGAAACTTGTCCATGTATATCAACCTTATATCTGGAGTCTATCAATATTGTTATGTCCGAGAAGTGTCAAAGAGAGTGGTTCATAAGATTTGGTAAGTACATTGTCGAAATAAATCGGGTATATTATTGGAGGATTTTGAGGTAAGTATCCGTTTTAGTGAATTGCAACCCGCTAGACCATAAATGGATAAATTTGGAAGGGGAATCTTTAGCTTGGTGTATTAAGTCTTCCATTTCTGCTATTTTTTGAATTTGAATGAACCAATCTTTTATAGTGGGTGGATCTGGCGAACGCCATTTGCGAAGGATACACATATTTGCAGCTGAGATCATATGCATAGGTAGTGATCGTAAATATTTTCGAGATGATCGTGCTGAATAGTGAAGTAAGTATTGTGCCAGTGTATAATCTGTTTGAAAAGAAGTAATGTGAAATATAAGTTTGTGTACCTCTTTCCAAAACAATTGGATTTTAGGGAATGACCACCATATGTGTGTTAGAGATCCTGATTCTGTTCCGCATCTCCAACACAGTGGAGAAATGGAAGGGAATATTCGATTTAATTTGAGAGGTGTGTTGTACCATCTCGATATTATTTTATATGCGTTTTCTTGTGCATTTACATTTAGGGATCCCTTATGGGCAAAGGGGTTTGGCTTAAACAAAGGAGAACATAAATGAGAGAGATAAGATGTTTCTGCGGTTCTTTTTTCTGGCATATTTCTTCAAATGGGGTAAGAGAACGGTGCCAGTCAAAATGTTTTGCCTTTTTATCAAGGAAACGTCTGATTTGTCGGTATGTCCAGGAAGGTAGGGTTTTTGGCTGTATACTATTTTGTAAGTCAGAGAAGGAAGTGGGTTTGTTGTCGGTAAGGAAATGATTGACTTGTATATTTGTGTGTGGCAAAACGTCCATTAAGAAAGAGGTGTTCATTCCTGGTGGGAAATCTGGGTTCATTTTAAGGGGTTAGTGGACCTGTGTTTGATGAAATTTTATACTTGGTACAAGCAAATTTAAAGGTGGTAAGTGTTGGACCTATAATTGGATGATATCTGTATTTTGTTGGAATATGGTTGTCTTTCATCCAAGTGGTTTGGGTTAGTGGGATAGGGTCTAGAGAGTTGTCCAGTTTAACCCATTCTTTGGTGTGGGAATGTATATTCCAATCTATAATTCTTGTCAGCTGACATGTTTGATGATATTTTTTAATGTCAGGTAAGCCTATTCCTCCTTTCAATTTTGGAGCTGTGAGTTTGTCATAATTTACTCTTGGGCATGATGTGCCCCAAATAAATTTAGTGCAGGCTTTACGATAGGTAGTAAAAAAAGCTGAGGGGAGTTTGATTGGGACTGTTTGGAAAAGATACAACAGTCTTGGCAATATATTCATTTTAATTATTGCTGCTCTGCCAAACCAGGAGAATAGACCGCTTGACCATTTTTTTAAATCATTCGAAATGGTTTGAAGAAGGGGAAGGTAGTTTGCAGAGTATAAGTTGGTGATCGGGACTTAGAATATAATGTGAGTATGAAATTGAGCATACTTTCTGGAAGACCAATATGAAATAGAGATTGGGACATATAATCCCAGGCCACTCTGTCGAACACCTTCTCCGCGTCCAATGATAAAAAAAATATTTTATGATTTTGCAAGCCAATGTTGGATATTAGTGGCTTTGAGGGTGTTATCCATTGCCTCTCTTCCAGGGATAAAACCCACTTGGTCTAAATGTATTAATTGGGGGAGTAAAGGGAGCAATCTATTGGCTAATATTTTAGCGTACCATTTTAGGTTGACATTTAGTAGTGAAATTGGTCTGTAATTGGTGGTTAATTGCGAATCTTTGCCAGGCTTAGGGATGACTGTTATGTGGGCAGATAACAGATCTCTTGGGGGTATTGTGGGCATTTCATATGTGTTAAATGTTGAAAGAAATATAGGTGTCAAAATATCCTTAAAGGTTTTATAATAGCCTACTGAAAAGCCATCTGGGCCAGGGCTTTTACCAACTTTTAGCATATTTAGAGCAAGCAGTGTTTTTCAAGGTTTTGACATTGTTCTGTCGAAATGTGTGTTGGAGATTTTGAATATTTAAAATGGAATTGGATTGCCATGCCCCATCGGATGTGTATATATGTGCATGTATATATATATATATATATATGTGTATATATATTTATATATATTTTTATGACAGGCAAGCTAGACTTTTTCCATAGATTGACTGTGCCCAGGTGTTAATTGAATATCTCTTGTTCTCTTACAATAGATGGCTCCTTCTACCCAGGGGTCATTAACATACTATTGTCATATGTGGTTATCAAGACCTGTGAGTCACCAGTCCCTCCCTTTTCCCGGGGTTTCGCTAGACAATGTGGCTCCTTCTCCCCAGGGGTCATTAACACACTAATGTCCGACCTAGGTAGAACTGATGACTCATAAATCTTGGAGACTACCTGACAACAGGGGTTTTGCCTTTAGAAAAGGACCAATCACTGAGCTAGCCCAAAGACCCCCGGGAGCCAATGAACATTGAGACTGGGGAAGGGGCATTTTTGGCATATAAATACAGTGGTGTGAAAAGGTGTTTGCCCCCTTCCTCATTTCCTGTTCCTTTGCATGTTTGTCACACTTAAGTGTTTCGGAACATCAAACCAATTTAAACAATAGTCAAGGACAACACAAGTAAACACAAAATGCAATTTGTAAATGAAGGTGTTTATTATTAAAGGTGAAAAAAAATCCAAACCATCATGGCCCTGTGTGAAAAAGTGATTGCCCCCCTTGTTAAAACATACTATAACTGTGGTTGTCCACACCTGAGTTCAATTTCTCTAGCCACACCCAGGCCTGATTATTGCCACACCTGTTCACAATCAAGGCATCACTTAAATAGGAGCTGCTTGACACAGTAAGGTCCACCAGAAGATCCTTAAAAGCTACACATCATGCCGAGACCCAAAGAAATTCAGGAACAATTGAGAAAGAAAGTAATTGAGATCTATCAGTCTGGAAAGGGTTATAAAGCCATTTCCAAAGCTTTGGGAATCCAGCGAACCACAGTGAGAGCCATTATCCACAAATGGCGAAGACATGGAACAGTGGTGAACCTTCCCAGGAGTGGCCGGCCGCCCAAAATTACCCCAAGAGCGCAGCGACGACTCATCCAAGAGGTCACAAAAGACCCCACAACAACGTCCAAGGAACTGCAGGCCTCACTTGCCTCAGTTAAGGTCAGCGTTCATGCCTCCACCATCAGGAAAAGACTGGGCAAAAATGGCCTGCATGGCAGAGTTCCAAGGAGAAAACCACTGCTGAGCAAAAAGAACATCAAAGCTCGTCTCAATTTCTCCACAACACATCTTGATGATCCCCAAGACTTTTGGGACAACATTCTGTGGACCGATGAGACAAAAGTGGAACTCTTTGGAAGGTGTGTGTCCAAGTATATCTGGCGTAGAAGGAACACTGCATTTCAGAAAAAGAACATTATACCAACAGTAAAATATGGTGGTGGTAGTGTGATGGTCTGGGGCTGTTTTGCTGCTTCAGGACCTGGAAGACTTGCCGTGATAAAAGGAACTATGAATTCTGCTGTCTACCAAGAGATCCTGAAGGAGAATGTCCGACCATCTGTTCGTGTACTCAAGCTGAAACGAACTTGGGTTCTGCAGCAGGACAATGATCCTAAACACACCAGCCAGTCCACCACCGAATGGCTGAAGAAAAACAAAATGAAGACTTTGGAGTGGCCTAGCCAAAGTCCTGACCTGAATCCTATTGAGATGTTGTGGTATGACCTTAAAAAGGCCATTCATGCTCGAAAACCCTCTAATGTAACTGAATTAGGACAATTCTGCAAAGATGAGTGGGCCAAAATTCCTCCAGGACGCTGTAAAAGCCTCATTGCACGTTATCGCAAACGCGTGGTTGCAGTTGTTGCTGCTAAGGGTGGCCCAACCAGTTATTAGGTTTAGGGGGCAATCACTTTTTCACACAGGGCCATGATGGTTTGGATTTTTTTTCACCTTTAATAATAAACACCTTCATTTACAAATTGCATTTTGTGTTTACTTGTGTTGTCCTTGACTATTGTTTAAATTGGTTTGATGTTCCGAAACACTTAAGTGTGACAAACATGCAAAGGAACAGGAAATGAGGAAGGGGGCAAACACTTTTTCACACCACTGTAAGTCTACAGCTGGATGCTCAGGTTCTCTTAGCCTGATGATTTGGACATGTAAGCTGCCGGGGTAATGTACTCTCTCTCTCTCTCTCTCTCTCTCTCTCCCCCCCCCCTCTCTCTCTCTCTTTCTCCTAGGACTTTAATATGTTTTGGTAACCTTGTTGATCAGTGTATATCTGGTGTAAACCATGTGGCCTTAAATATCTCCTAAGAACTATCTTTGTAAACACTGGCAACATGGCATTTATAACATCTCTATACTATGTCGCGTAATCTAAAATGTTTCTTTATTATGTTTCTGTACTATATAAATAAATTGTAATTGTTTATCTATTCGCACGGTTATCGTACGTTTATATACTTATACAGACAAAGGTTTAATTGCGTTATTCACTTTATCATTGTTGTATCTATAATCTTTAACTAAGCTAGGAATTCAGCTTTAACAGATGTTGCCCGTGTGTGAGGAGTTTTGACGTTTTGAGCGAAATATTCAAAACTAGCAAGCTTCTTTGAACACTGTTTATAGATATATAACCTTTTGTCTGCACTAATACTTTGATGAGACTGATATGAACAGTATAAGTGAAATAAATTGTACTGAGTGTATGAGAAGACATCCTGCCTCAATTGGGCCAAGATTGCAGGAGGGTGTCGGAGTGAATGATATGGGCTCTGATTGGACGCTTGAAGGCAGTGAAAAAAAACTAGGATCTGGGCCTTTCTGCCAACAAGCGCTTCTGATTGACCCTTGCATGAGTCTAGGTCAAGACGCTTCCCAATCTTTGAGATTGAAATGCACCTGTGGGCCTAGGTCACACTGAATGATCTTGCTGTACATGGATCTATCTTTCTGTGTGAACTACAAGGGCCAGCATTGTACTATGGGGGGCATTGGTGGACTACAAGGCCCAGCTTTGTACTAGTAGGGAGGTTGTGCTTTTTCATGATGTCCCATGTGTCTTTTGTTGGATGTGCTAGGCATCATCTTTTTAAGTGAATGTAAGCTATTGTAAGTTAGCTGTTTTTTTGTTTGGCGGGAAAATCCCATTTTATGATGGCCTGCGATTTGTTTGTAAGCACCATGAGGGTGCAGACGGCGGCCATTTTCAGCTTGTGAATCATCCCAGAGCTCTGATTCCTTTGTGTGTAGCCATGTGGTCCGGGACGTCACGTTCTGTGTACGCATTATTTCCTTTTAAGTGAATTCTATTTTTGTACTTTTTATATTTTTTGGGAGCGTTCGTTTAATGTTTTTGGTCGTTGGTGGGGTCGGAGTGTATGTATAATCAGCGTACAATGATTGTGTGCGACCAGCCATATATTGTATGGGAAACTGCTGACTGTAACTATATGTTGTAGGTAGTTGTGATGTATATGGGAAATGAACTATGATTTTGACCTTTATGACCAAGATACAAGTCCCCATAAGTGTAAAAATATTTTTTTTAAAAAGGGTTTGGTTTTTAAGTCGAAAAACCTGTTTCTTAGCCAGTAGACCATGTATTGTTGGGACACAATAGACGTTGTCACACCCTAGGAGGGGGGGTGGGGGTCTCAGGCTTCTAACTGAGAACATGGGGGGAAGTGCTGTGAACTCTCAGAGCCAAATATTGTGCTTTGTATTTGGGACAAGAATGCACATCGGTCCCTGCCCTCAGGGCACAGGGAGGGACTGTTTAGTTGAATATGCCTATATTTTAGGATAGACCCTAATTGACATAGCCTAAAGTGTTTGTCTAGTGATAAGTGGTAATATTAGTGTCTTAATTGTATGGTCAGTGTTTGTAGGAAAAAAAGTTTTTGTGTTGGTTTCCATTTGTTAATGTCGGCCATTTTTCTGTAGTCCGGACTTCGTCCACCATTTTGCCGTTGACCGATTTGCGATTACTGCAATTGCCTTTTTGTCTCTGCTAATTTTAGCCCCGAGCTAAATCTTGTACTGAATTAATGACGCCATTTTTCACCATGGGCCAGGTCTTGATTTTTGTTTGGCCCGGCTGCCATTTTGTGTCCGCTGTGTTTGGGTGGAATTGCTATTTGTGTTTATAGAGGCGCAGTTTAAGGCACTGTTTCTTTTTAAGTGAATTCAATCATTTCAGTTTTTATACTTTTAAAAGGGTGTGTGTCATTTTTGATTGTTTGTGGCCTACAGTGGAAGGGAAGGGCTTTGATTGACCTTTTTCAGCCGTCTTTTTGCAGGAGTTTTGTTGCACTGTTGTGTGGTATTCTGGTTTTAAAACTGGTGGTTTGACTTCCCAGGGGGATATGTGAGTCAAGGGGGATTGCCACATGGGGGTTTATTCCACCCACTCTAGGAAAAAAAAAAAAAGTTTTTATTTTCTGATGCTTGCCATAGATTTTTCTAATGTTTTGATAGACAAAATAAGGTTTATATGGTAATACTGTGTTGGAGAGACATTCAAATTATTGTAATATCAAGGTACAGAGAGAAGCCATAATATTTGTTTTGAATAGTGGAGGATTTCATGGTGTTTTGTAGTTTGTCTGACAACACATTTAACCGGTAGTAGAGTAAATGTGAGGATTAGTCAAGGGTGCCCTGGGTGAGGCTCCAAACCAGTCAGACAGCTGCCTTACACATGAGATCTGGGTGTGGGGCTCCGGACATGAGACCCCTTAAAGCTGTGGAGGGTATTTTTGATGTCTGGTGGTAGACCCCAGAATAAAAAAGAAGTAGTTCAGTTGTGGCTTCAGAACTCTGTAATGGTGTGTGCATTGATGGAGGCGTAGTTTGATTCTCAGAGGAGGAACAGTTTTTTTTTGTCATAAGAGTCCTTAGTTTTCATTCTGTCCCTGCCTGCTCTAAAGAGCTGAGTGGGGCAGACTAACGCTGGTTGAGACCTGTTTGTGGTTTTGAACGTAATGGCGTCGAGAAGGCTAGAGTTGGCTTTTTGGGGAGCAGATAGTCACTACTGTATGGGGTTCAGTTCTGTGGAAGCTATATTTTTTGTACAATAGAGGGCTCATTTTGTCTTTTAATCCCATTGTGTTATGGGCCGATTGATCAATTGTGAAGGTAGTAGTCGATTGATTTTATGGTCGAGTAGTTGTTTCAGCCCTAGTATGAATCTTTCTCTTTATAAACTGCTAACTGTGAATCGTAAGTTTTGTAATTAGATCTGTAAACACTGGCGATGTTGTTACTACTATAACTCATATCGCAAAGGTGTGCATCAGTTGACTACCTCCTGTAATAATACGCATAGGGTCCGGATTATCCAAGTTTGTGCTAAACATTCTTGAGATAACAGAAGTAATAAGCTTTTTGTTAGGCATTTCTTTTGGAATATTTCAGAAAAGTCCACGGAAGGGATTGGACTATTATTTGGTTCAGGAAATCTCTAGGCTAATTTTTTGAAGGACTGTAGCCAGGACAGAGAATATTGTTCTGGCAAGTAGTGAAAAAAAGGCAGCAACGTTGATAGGGGAGGGGCCTATCTACCCACTTCTTGTCCAGAGGGTCGCTACCTCTGAAGTAGGCAACCTCTAAAGAGGTTGGGGATCAGTTCAAGGTCCATTGTCCGTAAAGGATGGGTAATCGAATCGCTTGAAAGAGGGTGTCTAACCGTGGGGAACCATACCACTTGACCCCGAAGGACGAAATGATAGATAAATATGGGCCTTGGACTGTGAAATATGCAAGAGTGGGATCAGTGGACAGGGAGAAATTATTCTAAAAAAGGTACTTTTAAACCAAAAGCTTAGGAAGCCCGGTGGTACAATAAAGAGATGCATGGAACGCATGGATGGTAGAATCAATGCATAGAAGTGATGAGGTGAATATTTTTATGGTGGGAGGTAAGGAGAAAGCGCACCAAATGACAGCCAATAGAACCACATCCCCAGAGTAGTGGCGGTGATGATCAGGGGAACAGCCTCCACATCTAAGGTATGTACCAACAATGCTACTAATCCAGTTGTCACCAACAATGTTTCATTCCTGGTGTTTTTGCAAGGATAAATCCCTGGAAGGTGAGCGTTTTTATTATAGAAAATATGAAATATGTGTGACGTCTAGAGGTCATCTTTGACCCAGCTAATCGTGCGAGGGTGTGGAATATGCCATATATATATTTTGTGTCCTGTGTCTGTCGCAGCTGTTGACAGCCAACCCAAATGACCCCCCCTTGTTTCCGACCAGATCTGTGAGTATGCAAAAAGAACTGTATTGACATGCAAATGACCTGAGATCTGTACTAATGAATTGAAAGATGCATCTACTAAAATGTTTGTTTTCCAGAAGACAGTTCGGCAAGAGGTTTTCTGGTGAAGTATGATTTGTTGAAAAATGAAAAAAAAAAAAACGTTTTATTGCGAGTTGCTAATTTTTTTTCTCACCATGGTGAATATTTTTTTTTGGGGAATTATTGGTATACCATAAAACAAATCCACGTGGTATTAATATGTATTAAGTAATACATATTAATAATAAGTTGAGCTCAACAATTTTTGCTATTTTAAAATAAGGTGCACTGTTTATGTAATGTAAATGTATATTTGTGTCATATGCTAATGTCTTGTTACAAATATATAACCATTATTTTTTTCAGGCGAAAAATTGAATGTTTATTACTAAATTTTATTGGTGTTTTTCAGATGATAATTGGGTTTCACGGCTTTCAGAACCAGAAGGAAATCGTAGACAATTTTTTATTATTTTCCCTGGGTTCAGCACCATTATGTGGTTTATGCTTCTAGTGGTCAGCCCATTCAGCTGTGTTTTGGACTACCTAAGTGGGTGTGGTATTTTCTAATCCAACCTGTATAAAGAACGAGTTTCTGTGCTCCACTGATTACTTTTGGGGGGAAAAAAATACTGTTTAGGACTGTTTCACCCCCCCTGCGGTTATGGTAATTAGTTACCTGGCTGTACCAGCTCTGCTTATTGCCTCAGGCTAAGGTATGTTAATGTCCCTTAAGCAACCTGTGTCCCCAAGTAAAGATTCAACCTACATCCTGTCCAGTGTCACTATGTTTACGTGACGATGTGTTATGAATTGTCTAATGTGTCTGTGGCATATCTGTCGCTAATATCTGGGGGGTTTCAAAGCATACAGGTTGGCTCGAATTGTACCCCCGACTGTTCAGCGTTCTCAGTGCTGCAAGGGATTTTTCTTTGCCCTTTGGTCAGTGGTGTTTGGTAACAGAAGTTTCTCGAGCTGGATACACATTATGCAATTTTTATCTTATTTTTTTCAATTTTCTTTAGATTTATCTGCAGAGGTGAAGTACGAGGGCCTGCCGGATTGCATACAAGTTGAAAGTGTATAGGTCTGGCCTTGTATTGGATAGTTTTGGTTGAGTCTGGAGAAAAAGTTGTGCAGGATGTATAGGCATGCCGTATTCTCCTCAGTTAATCTGTGTCATGCAGGCCAGGAAGCCCAGTGCCCCAGTGACGCTATGCCCCTGTCATTCATGTGAGTCCTGTCTGAATAGTATAGGTAGTTAATTCTGTATGGGTGAAGGATAACAGAGTCTGATTACCAAATTGATAAAGGAGGGAAAAGGTGTGCAGCCTCTATAAAGAATCGAGTGTACCTGTTGGCAGGTGGTTTTCAATATGGGTTTTCAGACTATTTCCCATACCTAGGATAAAGAGAGGCTTAATGGAGACTGCCGTTGGAGCTGGAGGGGGGGGGCACTGGGTAGGTGAGGGTAGTATCCAGGTTGCCTATGAATCATAATAGATTGGTAGATGACTCAGTTCCAGGATCATAAAAATCTAACTTACACTGGTCTCATCCCTAAATGACAGGGATGGAGCATTGTGCAGATATCACGGTCAATCTGGGTACTAGCCTTTAACAGACTCTACTGGGTTACACCCTGCAGTCCATCTTGTTCTGCTGGTTTGAGTCCGGACAGCCTCAGATGACTGGTACAAATGAGTGCTGGAGAAAGGAAGGTGTTGTGCTATGGGAAAAGGCAACAATGCTGGCACAGGAGGGGGTCGTGTCTAAGGGATGCCGGGGTAGTGTCCCAACTGGTCCTAAACAAAGTTACCAGGGTACTGGTGCTGGTATCACATGTCTAATGATGTACTGTTTTCAGCATCAGGTTAAATGGTAATCAGCAGGGTACACTACCTCGGGGAGTCTATTGTACATCTCCTCTTGTCCTTGGCATGGATATAGCAGGAACACCGGGTTGTACCCCAATCACCCCTGAAGGAAGGTTTTATGGAAAAACCTGACCTCCCCTTACACCTACTGAAACTTCTGTTGGGGTTCGGGGAGAAGTTAAAAAGTTGGTAGTTGGGTGGTTTGTGCAACAGGATCTGATAATGACAACAGTCTGTGCAGGGCGTGAATAGAAGGGCCCTATTTAAGGGTTTTATGATCCAAGGAGAGGAGGGTGGTGCAAAATAATAGCTGTTGGGAATTATCTGATATGGAGCTAGCTGAGGTAACATTAAGAGAGTTTTTAGGGATCACCTAGTGGTGGTCAGGGTAGGGGCTGGCTGGACATATTGGGGGTGGAGGAGTTCCAGAGCGGTCCTAATGTTGAGCATGGGAGGAGTGAAGTGGACAATTTGGGTGATCTCAAGATTAAAAGAGGTCAATCCAGATATCTCCTAATGTTGACTTTCTTAGTGGGAAAAGTTAATTCAGGTACAGTCTTAGGGCCACAGCTTTAGTAAACTCCACCCTGTTGCTGTCCTAATTTGGGTAACTATTAGAGACCAACGTAGGGGATTGTGTGCATTTAAAAGAGGACCCTAGAACTATATATTTTTTCTTTTTGTTTTTTTGCTGTTCTGGGGATAAGCCTTTTCAATTTATAGTAATAATATGCGGTCAGGTTTTACCTAAATTCCAAAAAGATGTTGATCATTTTTTATTTTTTACATTTTATTTTTTTTCCTCCCCCTCATTATTGATATCTGTGTACCTGACCTGGGAAAAAATACTGCTAATCGCTAGTATGGGAGAAAATTTATTTTTTGATTTTTATTTTATTATTATTTTTTTGGTACTATTTTTTATTTTTCCTTTTTTTTTTTTTTTTTTTTTTTTTTTTTTTTTTACAACCATTATATTTTTTTTTTGTCTAACCCAGATTCCATGCTCTTTAACCGTCTTGGTTGGAGTAGCATTAAATCTGTAGGTTTTTTTTTTTTCTTCCCTTTCCATTATTAATTCCACCATTTTCGTTCACTTTCATTACTCACCTCTCTTCCGTTTCTTTTGCTTCATTCAAAATTTTTCTCTGGGTTTTCATCATCCATCTTCTCAAGATAATGTATCTGTTTAAAAGGATTTTCCCTGTCCGCCAGTAGTGTACCATATTTTGAACCAAAAGTATCCCTGGACATCTCGTGTTTTTATGTCTTAATGTAATGCTACCCCCTTAGTCTATCTACTGCTTTAACCTGAGCCCCGTGAGCAAGTGTAGTGGACCCCGGGACCTTGCAATGACAGGCAGTATTGACTATCCCTACCATCAAGGGCCATGGATGATACTGTCTGTTGCTTGGACTCCGTTCCCTGTGGGGAGCCCACTTTACTCATCCCCATTGCACCCCTTATAAGTATTAAGTCTTGATGACCGTTGCTCCTGTCTGGCATTCCTCCAATATCTGTACACTGACATTCTGTTTTTTTGTTTGTTTTATGTATTCATGCACGACGGTCTGGAGGCCCGCCCAACCACCACCTGAAGACCATCAAGTCATCTCTTGAAACAAATGTGACAAGTAAGACTACCCTGAACTGTTTTTCACCATGGTGAAAAGTGCTGTCTCGCTGTCCGATCCAAGCGGAGAAACCACTACACGGTCTCACCAAGTTACAGGACTAGATATGCCAGGATCCCGCCATCAATGTTGGAGTTCCGCTCTTCCAAGGCAGAGGGGCGATGAAACATTGCAGTACAGACACTCATGGTTTAGATGTTAAGTCCCAAGGGCACCAGGATTTCTTTGCTGTCTTAAGCCTACCTTGAGGATTTCCGGCGTGTTCAAGAAAGGAAGAGGAGGCCGTGGTGGTGGTGGGGAAGGGTTGGGACTTCTGGGCTGTTGTGGGTGGGTACAAAATCATTGAAGGACTACATAAGTTCAAGAATGAACTTCAGGGGGAACTGTGTTGGAGATTTTGAATATTTAAAATGGAATTGGATTGCCATGCCCCATCGGATGTGTATATATGTGCATGTATATATATATATATGTGTATATATATTTATATATATTTTTATGACAGGCAAGCTAGACTTTTTCCATAGATTGACTGTGCCCAGGTGTTAATTGAATATCTCTTGTTCTCTTACAATAGATGGCTCCTTCTACCCAGGGGTCATTAACATACTATTGTCATATCTGGTTATCAAGACCTGTGAGTCACCAGTCCCTCCCTTTTCCCGGGGTTTCGCTAGACAATGTGGCTCCTTCTCCCCAGGGGTCATTAACACACTAATGTCCGACCTAGGTAGAACTGATGACTCATAAATCTTGGAGACTACCTGACAACAGGGGTTTTGCCTTTAGAAAAGGACCAATCACTGAGCTAGCCCAAAGACCCCCGGGAGCCAATGAACATTGAGACTGGGGAAGGGGCATTTTTGGCATATAAATAAGTCTACAACTGGATGCTCAGGTTCTCTTAGCCTGATGATTTGGACATGTAAGCTGCCGGGGTAATGTACTCTCTCTCTCTCCCCCCCCCCCCCTCTCTCTCTCTCTCTCTCTCTCTTTCTCCTAGGACTTTAATATGTTTTGGTAACCTTGTTGATCAGTGTATATCTGGTGTAAACCATGTGGCCTTAAATATCTCCTAAGAACTATCTTTGTAAACACTGGCAACATGGCATTTATAACATCTCTATACTATGTCGGGTAATCTAAAATGTTTCTTTATTATGTTTCTGTACTATATAAATAAATTGTAATTGTTTATCTATTCGCACGGTTATCGTACGTTTATATACTTATACAGACAAAGGTTTAATTGCGTTATTCACTTTATCATTGTTGTATCTATAATCTTTAACTAAGCTAGGAATTCAGCTTTAACAAATGGGCGTAGGGCTATAATTCTTGAGGAAATTCTTAATTAATTGCATTCTTTCCTCTTTTTGTGAAGGCGATTGTGTAGTAGGTAAATTATATAGCTTGGAATAGTATGACATAAATTGGTTTGCTATGTCTGGTGTGGAGTGCAATTTATGTCCCTGTGTATCGGAGAGAGAGTGGATCATAAGAGAAGATTTTTTAGATTGTAATGCTCTTGCCAACATTTTGCCTGCTTTATTGCCAAATTCGTAATAAGTTTTCTGGGTCAGAATAAATTTACGTTTTGTTTGTTTCTCTAGCAAATTTAGTAAGGTCTTTCTAGCGTTTACAAGTGAACTTAGTACCGTTAGTGCTTGCGAACGTTTATGTGTTTTTTCTAATTGATGTATCTGTTTGGTCAGATCATGAAATTGTTTTAATTTTAGTTTCCTTCTTTTGGCTGCTGCAGCAATGAGGATACCTCTAATTACACATTTACAGTATGTGCCTCCCATATAATGGGGGGGGGGGGGTATCTTGTATAGTGTTTTCTTTAAAGAATTGTGTAATGCCATTTTCTATTCTTTTTGAATTTCGGGATCGGTTAGTAAAGAATGATCTAGTTTCCGGGTATTGGTATGTGAGTGTGTTTCAGGAAATGATATGGAGATGGAAATAGGGTGGTGATCTGAGAGGTACATTGGATCTATGGTAGCTTTTTGGAGAAATGGGAGGTCTGATTGGGTTAAAAAAATAGTAAATTCTTGAATATTTGTCATGGGGTATTGAGAAAAACGTGAAATCTTTACAGTCAGGGTATAGAGTACGCCATGTATCATGGAGCGTTAAAGTTTGTAGTTCAGTTCTAATTGTTTTCAGGGCAGAGTATGGTAGGGAGGAATTTCCATTAGAAGTATCCAAAAGTGGATTTAAGGAGACATTAAAGTCACCTCCTAAAATTAGTGTGCCTTCTTGGAAGGTTGTCAGTTTTAAAATTAATTTTTTGAAGAAAGAAACTTGTCCAGAATTAGGTGCATATATATTTGCTAAAGTAAGTTTCCTCCCTTTACAAGAGCCTTTCAGGAACAAGAATCTGCCTTGGTTGTCGACCATTGTGTCAGTAATTTGGAGAGGGCATTTTTTTCCCAATAGTATAGATACCCCTTTTGTTTTAGATGACGGAGTGGTAGAATGATAAGTTTCTGGATAATTCATGTTTTTTAGTTTTGGGATCGAGTCAGTTCGAAAATGGGTCTCTTGGATGAAAATAATATCAGCTTGATTACGTTTCATTGTTAAAAGTAGTTGTGATCTCTTTTCCGGTAAGTTCAACCCTTTAGCATTTATGGAAATGAGTTTAAGTTGAGTTTAAACTGGTATTACTTGTGATGAAGCCATTATTGGTATAAGTGTATGGGACGGTATATATTGTCAAAAGATTAAATATTATAATATATATAATTATATTCAAGTAAATTTATCTGAGATGCAGTATTATATATGTTACCAATAGGGAAAGTCAGGGTAATCCGGCTATAGGTGAGACCCCCCTTTTTAAGTGATCACATTCCCTCTGTTTGCAGCTGCATAAGAGCTGGGGGGAGTTGAAGCAACAGTACATTGATCTTCACAGTGAAAGGCTGTGGAGGGGGGGAGGCAGAACAAGTCTGATCAATGGAGCAGAGCAGGCTAAGTTCCCAGCATAGCTAGAGAACTGACCACAGTGCTCTTCTGCTTAGTGTGGTCAGCTTATGATAGGAAAGCAGGGGCACTGGCAGGAACACCATGGAAACAAAGGAAGCATCACTGGCAGGGACACAAAGGAAGCAATACATAGAGAAAAGGATACTTTCTTTATCGTACATCACAGGTAGTAACTATATGGGTTATATAGGCCAGCTTTAGGTGATGGACACCGACACACCCTAGACAGGAAGTTTTACTTCCTATATAACCCCACCCCTTACCGGGAGTACCTCAGTTTTTTTCGCCAGTGTCTAAGGTGTTGGTCACGAGTAAAGATGTGCTGTGCTGATCCCTGCTGGAGTAATCCTTGCTGGGGCAAGCTATGCAGCCGAATCCATTCAAAGTGTCTTTTTAGGCCAAATTGAATGGTACCCGAGAGCACGTACCTGTTCCATGCTTGTCAGATCTCGTCTCTGTGTCAGCAGAAGCTGCAGGCTTCCTCCAGTCCCAAGCCTCTGGTAAGATTTTTTTTTCTCTTCTGAATACTTCCCCCACCAGGGCGCCTCTCTCCAGGAAGCAATGGGAGCCCGGAGCATTCGGCAGTATGCCGCTCCACTCCCTCTTACACCACTATCGGCGGCGGTTTTTTCCTTCCCTGACCTCCCCTCAGATTCGGCTCTCCCCTCCTCCCCCACATGCCGATCTGGTCGATCGGAGGCCGCTCGCGTAGGAAAAAAAAATGGAGGAGGAGGGGGCATGGCTTAGGCAGGACTGTATAGGCTTTAAATACAGCGTTTGCAGGCTGCATTTGCCTAACAGAGGGACACAGAGCAGACGGGAGCATGTGAGTGTGGTGGCACAGGCATTCCCCAGGCATGTTTATTCTGTTTCAGGCTGAGCGTTAATGGCAGTTGCTGGACTATTTGCTCAAGAAGTGGGTGCATTTTTTCTGTCAGTACCTCTGTGTTTGTGTTAGGCACTATGGTTGGCAGAAGGGGAGGTGCAAACACCTCAAAAAATAACCCAAAAGGTGTTACCCTCTGGCTCTGGGGACCCTGGTCTTAATTCTGCAGCACCATCCTCCCCTGAAGGAAGTGGAGAGGCCAGTCAGAGTGAGCCATCGGGTTCGGCAAGTGTTGCCACTGTTTCCAACATTTCAGCCCCTGTCTTTATTACTGAGGATGTTTTCTCCTCAGCTATGATGGAATTGGAAGAGAGGTTAACTGCTTTATTTGCGTCTTCCCAGAATGGGAGAAAGTACATTAGGCCCCCTTCTACCACCCAGGGTCCTCAAACAGAGGAACAGTGGGAGGGAGAAGATGAATCCCCCTCAGGGGATCATGAAGCGGCTGATGACTCCTCTTCCGAGGGTTCAAGTGTGGATGAACCTGCTTCAGCTTCACAATCTGAGAAATTGCTGGTGCAATCTCTTACTGAAATGGTCCGCTGCACATTTAACCGCTTGCCGACCGGCGCACGACGATGTACATCGACAGAATGGCATGGACAGGCATAAGGGCGTACAGGTTTGTCCCCTTTAAGCTGCCGCTGTGCCATCGCGCCGGTCGGGACCCCCGTGAGGCCGGTCGCGGGTCCCGCAGACTCGTTCGCCGTGGGGATACCCACGATCGTCTCACGGGAAGGCTGAAAGGGGAGATGTGGAAATAAACAGCATCTCCCCTTTCTGCCTTGCAACTAGTGACGCCGACCTCTGCTCCCTGTAATTGGAGCAGAGATCAGCATTCACTAGCTGACAGCCACACCCCCCCACAGTTAGAAACACACCTCTAGGCACATGTAACCCCTACACTGCCACCTAGTGGTTAACCCCTTCCCTGCCAGTGTCATTTACACAGGAATCAAAGCATTTGAATAGCATTGATTGCTGTATAAATGACAATGGTCCCAAAAATGTCCGATGTGTGCGCCATAATGTCGCAGTCACAATAAAAATCGCTGATCGCCGCCATTACTAGTCGAATCGCAAAAAGGGGCCCAGAGATACGGGGGCCCCAAAGTCGGTTCGGAAAATGTAATTCTCTGCTGCAGAAAAGTGCTTGAAATTTTCCGAACCTACTTTGGGGCCCCGTATCTCGGGCCACTTAGTGCTAGGAATCCCATATTTTGATATGTTGTAGTGCTAGGTGGGTTTGGTTCCTAGCACTAATTGGCCCCAAGATACGGGGCCCCAAAGTCGGTCAACTGTTTCCATCTGCAGCAATGTAATTTCGGGGCCCTTTGGGTCCAGAAACCCCAAATTTTGGCTGCAGCTAGGGGGCATCTAGAAACCCTTAACTACCGTGTTTGAAGTTCGGGGGACCTATGGCTGCAAATGGGCACAGTGAGGCTGCAAATGGACACAGTGAGGCTGCAAATGGGCATTGTTGACCGTCTTTTCCACTTACAGTAGCTGCGCATTTCTCACCCTAGGCTTATACTCCAGTCAATACGTTTTCCCATTTTTTTGTGGTAAAATTTGGTGCCTCGGCTTATATTCGGGTCGGCTTATACTCCAGTATATATGGTATGTATTCTGAGTGGGATCACCCAGATAAGCATTTTTTTCCTCCTAAAAGGTTTTTAACACTTTATTATGTGGAGGAAAATTTACAAAAAAAATGGGGTATACCAGCAATTGACGCTGCTATATTCTCTGTGAATAAAAATTTGACTTGTGCGGTTGACAACGCTCAAATGCTTAGGGATCCAACTGATAAAAAGTTGGAATTCCTGTTAAAAATGTTTTTTTCTTTGGCAGGTTCAGTGGTTCAACCTGCAGTGGCGGCCATTGGGGGTATGTCAATCCTTGAGGAACCAGTTGACACAGGTTGTCAGAGAACCACTGTAACAAGTACTCGTTTCCGGGCGCCAGCTGTCAATCTCTGTTCCTCTAACGCGCGTGTGCCAAGTCTTAGACAAGAACGAGTGAGCTTTGGACCAAGCATGCACAATGGCGCACCCAAACGAGCAAGTGTGCGTTAGCGCGTACACGCCAGCGAATCCTGGCGCACGGCACCCTATTAAAATGAAGCGCTTACCTAGTGTCAGTGCTGGATTGTCTTCAGCTCGTCCCTGTGTTCCTGTTGCTGTCTTGCTTGATTTATCCTGATCCTGAAAACCCGGCTTCCTCTGACCATTCTCTTGGATTACCCCTGCATCCTTGTATGCCTCTGCTCCTTTCACCGACCCCCGCTTGGACTTCTGACCACGGCTCTGTCTCCTGATCTTGTACCCCACTGCCAGTCTGTTGCCAAACTCTGCCTGTCCCCGACTACGAGTCTGCCTTCAGATTGTGTACCTCGCTGCCAGCCTGCCGCCAACTTCTGCCTGTTCCTGACTCTGCAAGTGATCCTGTTAGACTTCTACTAAACGAGTCCAGTGATCAGTGTCTCATCCCCTCAACGAAGGCTCCGGTGTTCCTGATCTTTTTTATTTTTTTTTAAATTTTTTATTTAACTTCGGAACAGGGTCCACATGGACCAACAGTTTACATTTCAATACATTTTACAGAACATGCATTAATCATCGATCAATAGAAAAACAAGCATTTGCAACAGACCGGTCTACTGGAACTGTATACGTGCTGTGTAGATAATTGTGGTCCCTATCCCTCTTTTTCCTTTTTCTATCCATATGTATAGAGTTTCCCACCCCTCCTACCCTTTGCCACGGCTCCCCTACATATGGGGGTCCTGCCACGGTTCAGGGTCCCAGGGGGGGGGAACAAGAGGGAGGAGAGGGGGAAATAAGGAGTGGAGATTGGAAGGGGTGGGGGGGTAGGTAAAGAGGGGGGAAAGGGTGAAAGTACATGGGGGGGAGAGGAGAGGTTAGGGGGAGGGCCGCCCGTGGCCATGGAGCGTCAGGTGGTCGGGTGGTATATTTTAGGTCTTTTGCTGGTATCTTTTCTTGCTCTGGGTGTGGCTATATCGGTGGCTAATTCGTTTCGTAGTTAGGGATTAGTTCCAGAGCCCCGCAGGGCTTGGCCTTCTGAAGAGTAGATGAACATATTCCAAAATTGCCAGGTTTTGGTAAAAGTCTCTTGTCTGTTCTGCGCTGTGAGAATGAGGTCCTCCATCCTCCTTATGTCATCAACTTTTTGAAGCCATAAGTCAATGGATGGCGGGAGGGTGGATTTCCAGCAAATCGGA
This sequence comes from Lithobates sylvaticus, assembly GCA_028564925.1. Taxonomy (NCBI): domain Eukaryota; kingdom Metazoa; phylum Chordata; class Amphibia; order Anura; family Ranidae; genus Lithobates; species Lithobates sylvaticus. The sequence continues at coordinate 169,659,273 of CM053031.1, forward strand.
ATGCACGCCTTAGCGGCATCCAGTAGGTGGCGTATGACAGATTTCTTGTACTTCCTATTTGGAATATCATTCGCGTGAAGGAGAAAAAATGCTGGATCAGCCGGAATCGGCCTTTCCGTGAGTTTCTGTACCGTCTCGCGAATGGTCTTCCAAAAGTTCTGTAGCTTAGGGCATGTCCAGAAGATATGCAGCAAGGTCCCTTTCTCAGTTTGACAACGCCAGCAAAGATCTGATGTTGTCGGGAAGAACTTATGTAACAATGCTGGGGTCCTGTACCAGCGTGACATGATTTTATAATTGGTCTCTTGGGATTTGGCGCAGATGGATGACTTATGTGTATATTCAAGGATGTGTTTTCTTTTGATGGGGCTAAACTGAGTTCCCAGTTCCTCCTCCCATTTAAGTAGTCCCGGGGGTGTAAAATCCTCTGCTGGGCTGTTTATAAGAGTGTAGGTCAGGGAGAGTGTATGGGGCAGAGCTCCGGATTCATTACAGAGCTCCTCTAATGTCGTGAGTTGCTGGTCATTGTCCGGGGGTGGTGGGATGGTCTTAAGAAAATGGTAGATTTGTAGGGCTCTCATGAAGTCTAGGCTGAAGGGGCCTGTGGGGTCTGTTAGCTCTACAATTGATTTCCACCTCCCTCTATTGCTGAATTGGTGGGCTTGGTGTATGCCCTTCTCTGCCAGGTGTGTAAAGGGTCCGTTTCCCATACCCGGGGAAAATAAAGGATTCCCCAGTATTGGATATAGAGGCGAGTTTGGGGTAGAGATTGATCGTAAGGATATGAGATGTGCGCATATCTTGGCCGTGTTCCCTATCAGTGGGTGTCTTTTAGTCTCTGGTGGTAGACCCATGTAACACCATGGGGTGCCCCGAAGGGGAGTTATGCTTTGGGCTTGTTCCACCTGAGACCACAACTTGGTCTCCCGGTGGCGGCACCAGTCCAGTAATCTTCCCAGGTGGACTGCTTGATAGTATGCTCGTAGGTTTGGCAGTGCCAAGCCTCCGGACCGTTTGGGGAGGACCAGGAGACTGTGGGCTAGTCTAGGCCTCTTTCCGGCCCATACAAATTTCGTAAACAGGGATTGCACCTGCTTAAAGTAGGCCTGTGGTATATGTATCGGTAGGGCCTGCATTAGATAGAGGAACTTCGGGAGGATGGACATCTTCAGGATGTTGCACCGACCTAGCCACGAGTGTAGGCCGGATTGCCACTTCTGTAGCAGTGTCCTAACTTTTTTGATGAGGGGGGGGAAGTTGAGATCGTAGATTTCCGAGAAGTTCCGAGGTATGTATGTGCCTAAGTATTTCAGGGCAGTTGTCGTCCATTTCAGCCTAAAGTTGGATTGGAGTTGCATGAGTTGGACCGGTGCTATGTTTACTCCCATCGCTTCAGACTTGGAAAAGTTAATTTTTAAATTGGACAACGCATCATATGTTGCGAATTCGCTCAATAGGTTGGGGAGGGATATCACCGGGTTTGAAAGGGTGAACATTAAGTCGTCTGCGTACGCCGACACTTTGTATTGGGTTTGTTTTACCCGGATCCCCGTGATGTCCTTGTTTTCCCTCACATGAGCCAAAAACGGTTCTAATGAGAGGGCGAAGAGGATGGGCGAGAGTGGGCATCCCTGTCGCGTCCCATTTTTAATTAACAAAGGGTCTGAAAGAATTCCGTTGGCTTTTACCCTTGCCGTAGGCATTGTATATATTGCTGCTATCCAGTTCAGCATGGTGTTTCCAAGGCCCATATGTTTCAGTGTGGCGAACATAAAGTCCCAGCTGACCCTATCAAATGCCTTCTCAGCATCAGTGCTGAGGAAGACACTTGGTGTTTTAGTGAGGGTAGCGTGGTACAGCAAGTTTAGCACTTTTGTAGTGTTGTCCCTCGCTTCCCTGGACGGTACAAAGCCGACCTGATCTAGGTGGATAATTCGAGGTATATGTGATTGGAGCCTCATTGCCAGTATTTTTGTGAACAGTTTCAGGTCCGTATTTAACAGAGAAATCGGGCGGTAACTCCCACATTGACCTGGGTCTTTCCCCTCCTTTGGTATCACCGCTATTTGGGCCTGCAGTGTGGTGTCATGCAGTTTTCCCCCCTTGCCTAGACCATTTAGAAGCGATACCAAATGATTGCCCAGTGCTGGGAGAAAGGTTCGGTAATATTGCACCGTGAGGCCGTCCGGCCCCGGAGCCTTACCTTTTTTAGTGTTTGCTAGCGCTTCCTGCACTTCGCTTAGGGTTATGGGTTCTTCTAGGATCTGGCATGTTTCTGCCTCCAAGGAGGGCATCTTGGAGTTCCCTATATATTCCCTCATTTGTGCTGCTGATGGCCGTGTATTGTTCAAGTCCAACCTTTGGGTATTTCTCTGTCTCTTTGTCCTCGCCCCGTGCTTTATTAGCACACCTCTGATCACCGCCTTGTGCGCTTCCCATACCAGTCCCATATTACAGTCGGGGGTAATGTTTGTCCTGAAGTAGTGGCCTAATTCCTTTGTGACGTCTGCTAGGGTTTCTGGGTCCTGTAGTAGGCTTTCATTGAGCCTCCATGTTTGTTTTTGTTTCGTGTTGTAGTCAGTCAGTGCGTATGTCATTGTCACTGGTGCGTGGTCAGACCAGGTAATGGAGCCTATGTTCGTATTTTTAACAGCCTCTAGTTGATGGTGGGGGATCAAGAAGTGGTCTATTCGTGAGTACGTCTGGTGTGTGCGTGAGAAGAACGTGTAATCTCTCTCCCCAGGGTGAAAGAGACGCCAAGTGTCTACCAATCTTGCGTTATGTAGTGCCGTGTGAATTACTTTCCGTGCCCCCCTAGGGAATGAGGAGGTTCCCGTGGATGTGTCCTCTGTCGGGTTCAGGGGGGTGTTTAGGTCTCCCCCTATTATAAGATGTCCTTCGGAGAAGGTCCGGAGGGTTTCTATATGCTTCTTAATGAAAGAGTCTTGTTGGTTATTCGGGGCATAAAGGTTCGCAATTGTCACCTTTTCTCCCCCAATCAACCCTTTTAAGAACAGAAATCTCCCCGCCGGATCTGTCTTCTGGTCAATCAGAGTCCATGGGACCCTTGCTGCAATCTGGATGGACACCCCTCTAGATTTAGCGTCAGAGTGGGTGGAGTGATATACCATTGGGTAGTACCTGTTTTTCAAAATTGGGAATTTGTTTTCCCTAAAGTGCGTTCCTTGTATTAACACTATATCTGCTCTCATCTGCCTCATGTCATATAGTAGCATCTTCCTCTTTTCTGGGACGTTAAGTCCCTTTGCATTTAGTGAGACTATTTGTAACGCTTCCATGGCCGCGGGGGAGCGAGGGTTGTAGTGTAATTGGGGGCGGGGTTAGAGGTTGGGAGGGATAGGGGGGGGGGAGGGTGGAAGGGGTGTAAGTCAGAGAAAGGTAGGGGTATAGATTTAGATTGGACTTTTTAGTTAGTCCTAGAATTCTATTTGAGCAGATATGCTCTTGGTGCGAAACGACCAGCGTTTGCGCACCCTAAATTTAACAGCTTAATTGCTGTGTGGACGTCTGTCGGCAACAGCCGTTTAGACGCTTAACCTATTTGGGAGTGTGTCTAGCAAGGGACCATGAGGGGGAGCTCCCTCCCTCCCCAGGCCCCCGGACCTACTATTATTGTTTGGGTGTGTGAGATTTTACGAGGCTTCTTGACTGGGAGTGTGTGTAACCTCTAAAAGTGCAACAGAGAATCTTATGCATATATAAAAAGCTACATTAACAGTGGTATATACCTGATTAAGACCATGCAATCATATTGAACCAAGCAGTGTATTGAAACATTAACATATGTCCATCCAGCAACCCTTATCATTCCCCATTTCACAAACTAGGCCCGACATATTAAGGTATGTAAACCCCCCGTGCCCACCTCTACTGTCCCCCTCCTCCTCTCTCTCTGATTCTATTGGGCATCCATGTCCCTCCTGCTACAAGAGGGTGACATTAACCAGAGAGAGAGGTGGATATCACTGTGTGCTCTCCCCTCCACCTTTCTGCCCGCCCCCCCTTCCCGCCCACCGATGTGGGTCTGCAGTTCATCTCTGGGCCTGTCATCAAACTGAGGTGATTGTTTGTCTTATGACCGCAGTTCCCCAACGGTGGTATAGATTCTGGGTCGGGCCCTGCCACCTCCCGAGCCCGCGTGTCCGTGAAAAAATAAAACCAAGAGGGGATATGCAGCAGCCCCCCCCCCACCCCCCCAAACCGGCCGAAGTCGGCCAACACTCCGCTGTAGGCCCGTGGGGTCCCCCCTCCCGGCCTTCCTCTCGTCGGGCCAGTGTTGAAGCGTCCTGGGCCGGCACCGGGGTAAAGCTGATGCTCTAGCGTCCTCCCACAGAGCGCGGTATCTATGGAGCGTGGTCTCGACGCGGGGGGGGGGAGGGGGGCCGGCCCCCTCCATCCTGGATGCGGTGCGGTTCAGGACAGGGTTCGCTCATGTGACTGGAGTGTCTGCAGGGCGATCGTAGCTCTAGTGGCGGGCGCTATCTTGGCAGTCAGGAAGAGAAAATAATAAAAAATAAAGTAGAGGTAGTGTGAAGAGCCACATTGTCTTTTGGGAGTTCTTGGTCTCCGTTCTACTGGGGTCTCCAGCGGGGGGCACTGGGGTCTATCACATCAAAAAGGCACGTGGGTATGGCAACTGCGGGGTGAAATGTACGGATGGGACAACATAATACTGACTGCTTGGGGTGATGGCCATGACCGGCTTAAGACTCACGTGATCCTTCAGTCGTTGTGGACCGGGTTCTTCCTCTCGATCGGTGCGTGCGTGTAGATAGGCGTGGGCCCCCCCGTGGTGGGCCCATCCGACCAGTAGCTCTCGGGAGTGGTGCCAGCCAGTCTGGTACGTTGATCGGTTCTGCTCCTACGAATGAGAAAAAGGCTGGGAGGTCTTCCACGGAGCGCATTGTGAAGGAAGCCCGGTCATTTCGAAATAGCACCGCTAGGGGGTATCCCCACCGATATGTGCAGCCGCGTCTCCTTGCAACTTCAAGAGCCGGTTTCAGAATGGCTCTGCGTTGAAGGGTAGCTCTGGAGAGATCCGGTAGTATTTGTATATGGGCACCATCGAAGACGATCTCCCCGTGGTCCCAGGCCTTTCGGAGCAACGTCTCCTTCAAGGTATAGCGATGCAGCCGGCAGAGGACGTCTCTGGGTCTGTCCGGGTCTGTTGACCTAGGGCATAAAGTCCGGTGCACCCGGTCAAATTCCAGGGTGGGAGGTGGGTTTTCCAGCAGAGTGTGCAGGATCGCTGTCACGGTGGCAGCTAGGTCTTCTGTGCCGGTGGCTTCGGGGATCCCCCGCAGCCGCAAGTTGTTGCGGCGGCTGCGGTCCTCGATTTCCTCTAGGCGCAGCTGCATCTCCTGGGCCGTCTTAGAAGTTGTATCTTGCGCTCTCTCTAGAGTCTGCACCCTGGTTGTCAGTGCTGCCAGCATTGTCTCTCCGGATGACACCCGCTCCTCTACCTCATGCAGCTCGTCTCGTACTTCTTGGAGGTCTTTGTTGTGGGCCTCCTCAATCCTTAGAATGAGGCCCTCTATGTCTGCTCTTGTGGGCAGCGCTTCGATGTCCGCTCGTGTGGGGAGCGCTCGCAGCATGCTGCGGAGGTCCTCGTCTATATTCTGCTGCTGTTGGGCAGAGCCTGCCATAGTTGTGCCGGGTATCTCCGGAGAGCTTGTAGGGGTGTCCCCAGTAGGTCTTTAGGACTCCGTGCTATCTGCACGTGGTGCGGTCGCAATGGCGCTCGGCGATGGGCCCGGGTTGCTTCTGAAAAAGTCTGTGATATCCGGCTGGGATGTGGAATTTCTGTTCCCTCTTGTTGCCGACCGTGTCCTGCACCTGCTGGTGCTGCTCATGCCTCTCACACTTCGTGGAATCAGTTGCTTTGGGTCCGATTAGGCTGGTTTGGGCCGGGAGCTCCTCCAAACCACGTCTTCACACGGCCATTGCCAAGCCACGCCCCGTGTTCCTGATCTTCAGTCACCTGTCTGCAGGCATCTGCACCCTTCTGCTGCCCTAGCAGTTCCTGTCTCAACCTCCAGGGGTGCTAGGACCTGGACCGTGCAAGAGGCCGCCCTTGTAATTTTGGGCTCCGCTGTAAGGTACGTGACACAGGTGCTCAAGGTTATCCCTGATCAGCAGGCCCAGGATTTAGATCCAAAAATTGTAGCGCTAATACATGTGAAGAGTGTATGTGTGTCACAGCACTCTATAGGACAGAAAATACACCATATAGTGAACAGTGGTGCTAATAATGACTCCAATGGAAACAAAATATTATAAATCAAGTTCATAAAGTGAAAACATCAGAAAGTGGATCCTTATGGTCAGCTCAATGGAAACAGACTGGAAACATATGCTTGACTGATGTCACTATGAGGCGTAAGTACTCTTACCGGAAACGTTGGATGTAGGTACCATACGGCATCCACATCAGACAGGCTTATAGATGAAACGTCTTGCATCTAGGGAAAGGCACCGCAGGCTGGAACTCCAACGATTTCAGGAACTGTGTACTGGATCAGTCAGCAGAAGTGGGTATGCTCAACATTCAATCATCCGATGGTCATAGGGATGATGATGGAAACCGAGGAAATGGAATGAAAAATGGAGACCACTCCAATAGTGCAGGTCAAATGGGCATAAATTTATTCACATATGCATGTGAAAATTAAAAACAGATAAAATCTCGAGACAATATAAAAGAAAAATTCGGCAATATGAGGGGCATAAGATAGCTGGCCCGACGCGTTTCGACTAAAGTCTTCCACAGGGGCATATCTCTGGGAGAGCAGAGATATGCCCCTGTGGAAGACTTTAGTCGAAACGCGTCGGGCCAGCTATCTTATGCCCCTCATATTGCCGAATTTTTCTTTTATATTGTCTCGAGATTTTATCTGTTTTTAATTTTCACATGCATATGTGAATAAATTTATGCCCATTTGACCTGCACCATTGGAGTGGTCTCCATTTTTCATTCCATTTCCTCGGTTTCCATCATCATCCCTATGACCATCGGATGATTGAATGTTGAGCATACCCACTTCTGCTGACTGATCCAGTACACAGTTCCTGAAATCGTTGGAGTTCCAGCCTGCGGTGCCTTTCCCTAGATGCAAGACGTTTCATCTATAAGCCTGTCTGATGTGGATGCCGTATGGTACCTACATCCAACGTTTCCGGTAAGAGTACTTACGCCTCATAGTGACATCAGTCAAGCATATGTTTCCAGTCTGTTTCCATTGAGCTGACCAGAAGGATCCACTTTCTGATGTTTTCACTTTATGAACTTGATTTATAATATTTTGTTTCCATTGGAGTCATTATTAGCACCACTGTTCACTATATGGTGTATTTTCTGTCCTATAGAGTGCTGTGACACACATACACTCTTCACATGTATTAGCGCTACAATTTTTGGATCTGCATGTATTTTGACTTTGTTTGTTTAGTTTGTTGGCAGCTCTTGCATGGTATACATTGATTAGCGCGGTTTTTTCCCCAATACAGGCCCAGGATTTAGCCAAGTTGCCAGGGGCTTTGTGTTTTGCAATTGACGCAATGAGAGATTCTATTCTTCAGACCTCTCGCCTTACGCTTTGGTTGGTGCATATGCGTAGAATCTTATGGTTGAAAAGTTGGTCAGCCAAAGCGCCATGCCAAAAGCTCCTGGCTGGTTTTCCTTTCCGCGGTGAAAGGATGTTTGGGGATGATTTGGACAAATATATCCAAAAAATATCAAGTGGTAAGAGTACCCTTTTGCCAGTTAAGAAAAGGAGTAAACGTTCCTCGTTTAAATGGGCTCCTTCTCCAGGGCCAGGGGAATTAGCCTCCAGGCAGTCGTGACGGCCTCCACCATCATGTTCAAGAGGTAAACCTCAGGGTCAACCCCAGGGACAAAAGAAGTCCTGGGGCAGGAAACCTACAAGACAGAATACTAAAGCCTCTTTATGAAGGGGCGCCCCTGCTCGCTCGAGTGGGGGGAAGGCTTCTGCAATTCTCAAGGGTCTGGCAGGAAGAGTTTCGAGACAGATGGGTTGTCTCCCAATAGTTCTAGGTTACAAACTAGAGTTCCAAGAGTTTTCGTCTTCTTGTTTCCTCAGGTCAAACGTCCCCAAAGATCCAGAGAAAAAGAAGTCTCTCTTTCAAGCGTTAGACCGACTTTTGTCTCAAAAAGTGATCATGGTGGTCCCCATGGAAGCCCAGGGTTGGGGTTTTATTCAAACCTTTTCATGGTGCCAAAACCAAATGGAGATCTCAGACCCATTCTAGATCTGAAAGATCTAAACCGAATCCTGAATATCCACTGTTTTCGCATTGAATCAATCAGATCAGTTGTCTCCATCCTACAAGGAGGAGAACTTCTGGCATCAATCGACATCAAGGATGCCGGAAGAAGAAAGATCCTTCTATTTACCTTTGCATGAGGTTGTTGGGAAAGATGGTGGCTTCATTCGAAGCAGTTCTCAGTTTCATTTGAGACTGCTACAAAACAGTATCCTATCTGCTTGGAACAAGAAGGTCCAAGCGCTAGATTTTCCAATGCGTCTGTAGCCAAAATTGCGCCAGAGTCTCAGTTGGTGGAGGATATCCCAGAATCTGCAGAAGGGGAAATCCTTCATGCCAGTTACCTGGAAGGTAGTAACAACAGATGCCAGCCTTTCAGGTTGGGGAGCAGTCCTGGAAGAAGCTACTGTCCAAGGAAAATGGTCCAGGACCGAAAGGACCTTGCCCATCAACATTCTAGAGATTCGGGCAGCACTAAGGGCCCAAAGGGCCAGACACAGACCCCACACAGACCCTAAGGGCCTGGACGTTCAGGTTGGGGAATTGTCCGGTCAAAATTCAATCAGACAATGCCACAGCAGTGGCTTATATCAATCACCAAGGGGTCACCAGAAGTCATGCAGCCCAGGGAGAGGTAAACCATATCCTAGCCTGGACAGAAGAGCGTGCGCCATGGAATAAGCATCCAGGGATAGAGAATTGGCAGGCGGAGTTGCCAACACCCCGACATCTTCCTAGTCATATGCTAACGATGGGGGGTCCTGGATGTGGATCTGTTTGCGTCCAGGTTCAACAACAAAGTCGACACGTGATCCGCTCGCGTGTGGAACAGACGCCTTAGTGACCCTGTGGGGTCGGTTCTGATTTATGCATTCCCTCCTATTCCGATGCTACCTTATCTTCTTCGCAGGATCAAGCAGGAAAAGAAGTCAGTGATTCTTGTGGCCCAGAAGGTTCTGGTATGCAGAGAACGTAAAGATGGCAGTAAGGGACCCATGGATCCTACCACCACGTCCAGACCTGCTCTCACAGGGACCAGTATTCCATCCTACCTTACAAACTCTGAATTTAATGGTTTGGCTATTGAAACCCACATTCTGAAGAATCATGGACTTTCAGGTTAAGTGATATCTACCTTGATTAATGCAAGGAAGCCAGCTTCCAGAGTCATTTAATATAGAGTCTGGAGAGCATATGTTTCCTGGTGTGAATCCAGGGGTTGGCATCCTAGAAAATATGTTATAGGTAGAATTCTTGCCTTTCTACAAATGGGATTAGAAATAAAGCTGGCCTTGAGTACCATCAAAGGTCAGGTCTCGGCCTTATCGATATTGTTCCAACGACCACTTGCTTTCATCTGCATTTCTTGCATTCTCTGGTCCGTAATTTCATACAGGGGGTAACATGGCTTAATCCACCGGTTAGGTCACCCTTTAAACCTATGGCATACTCCCTTGATCCTTTTGACAAGGAAGTTCGTTTTTATGGTTGCCATATCTTCTGCAAAAAGGGTATCGGAGTTGGCTGCTCTTTCTTGTAAAGAGCCATATTTAATTATTCACAAGGATGAGGTGGTATTGTGTCCTCATCCTAACTTTCTACCGAAGGTAGTGTCAGGTTTTCATCTAAACCAGGATATTGTTGTACCTTCATTTTTTCCAGAACCCTGTTCCACGGAAGGAAAGTCACTACATTCTCTTGATGTAGTGAGAGCAGTCAAAGTCTACTTGAAGGCGACTGCTCAGATTCGGAAAACTGATGTTTTGTTTGTGTTGCCTGAAGGTCCTAGAAAAGGACAGGCAGTGATTGTTCAGGCTTATGGTTTGAAAGGGAAAATTCCACCTTTTCAAATCAAAGCTCACTCCACCAGGGCTCAAATCTGCAAGGCCACAACTTGGTCTTCAGTCCATACATTCACCAGATTCTATCAGGTGTATGTAAAAAGACAGGAGGATATCCCCTTTGGGTGCAGTGTGCTGCAGGCAGCAGTATAGGTCCTCAGGTCTGATGACACCCTATTTTTGTTTGTGTCTCCCTCCCCTCAGATAGCATTGCTCTGGGACATATAGTTACTACTATGGCTCTGTCTCCCATGGTGTATGATAAAGAAAATAGGATTTTTATAACAGCTTACCTGTAAAATCCTTTTCTTGGAGTACATCACGAGATACAGAGGTCCCTCCCCTCTTCTGGTATACACATGTATTGCTTTGCTACAAAAACTGAGGTACTCCCGGTAAGGGGAGGGGTTACAGTGGTGTGAAAAAGTGTTTGCCCCCTTCCTCATTTCCTGTTCCTTTGCATGTTTGTCACACTTAAGTGTTTCGGAACATCAAACCAATTTAAACAATAGTCAAGGACAACACAAGTAAACACAAAATGCAATTTGTAAATGAAGGTGTTTATTATTAAAGGTGAAAAAAAATCCAAACCATCATGGCCCTGTGTGAAAAAGTGATTGCCCCCTAAACCTAATAACTGGTTGGGCCACCCTTAGCAGCAACAACTGCAACCAAGCGTTTGCGATAACGTGCAATGAGGCTTTTACAGCGTCCTGGAGGAATTTTGGCCCACTCATCTTTGCAGAATTGTCCTAATTCAGTTACATTAGAGGGTTTTCGAGCATGAACGGCCTTTTTAAGGTCATACCACAACATCTCAATAGGATTCAGGTCAGGACTTTGGCTAGGCCACTCCAAAGTCTTCATTTTGTTTTTCTTCAGCCATTTGGTGGTGGACTTGCTGGTGTGTTTAGGATCATTGTCCTGCTGCAGAACCCAAGTTCGTTTCAGCTTGAGTACACGAACAGATGGTCGGACATTCTCCTTCAGGATCTTTTGGTAGACAGCAGAATTCATAGTTCCTTTTATCACGGCAAGTCTTCCAGGTCCTGAAGCAGCAAAACAGCCCCAGACCATCACACTACCACCACCATATTTTACTGTTGGTATAATGTTCTTTTTCTGAAATGCAGTGTTCCTTCTACGCCAGATATACTTGGACACACACCTTCCAAAGAGTTCCACTTTTGTCTCATCGGTCCACAGAATGTTGTCCCAAAAGTCTTGGGGATCATCAAGATGTGTTGTGGAGAAATTGAGACGAGCTTTGATGTTCTTTTTGCTCAGCAGTGGTTTTCTCCTTGGAACTCTGCCATGCAGGCCATTTTTGCCCAGTCTTTTCCTGATGGTGGAGGCATGAACGCTGACCTTTACTGAGGCATGTAAGGCCTGCAGTTCCTTGGACGTTGTTGTGGGGTCTTTTGTGACCTCTTGGATGAGTCGTCGCTGCGCTCTTGGGGTAATTTTGGGCGGCCGGCCACTCCTGGGAAGGTTCACCACTGTTCCATGTCTTCGCCATTTGTGGATAATGGCTCTCACAGTGGTTCGCTGGATTCCCAAAGCTTTGGAAATGGCTTTATAACCCTTTCCAGACTGATAGATCTCAATTACTTTCTTTCTCAATTGTTCCTGAATTTCTTTGGGTCTCAGCATGATGTGTAGCTTTTAATGATCTTCTGGTGGACCTTACTGTGTCAAGCAGCTCCTATTTAAGTGATGCCTTGATTGTGAACAGGTGTGGCAATAATCAGGCCTGGGTGTGGCTAGAGAAATTGAACTCAGGTGTGGACAACCACAGTTATAGTATGTTTTAACAAGGGGGGCAATCACTTTTTCACACAGGGCCATGATGGTTTGGATTTTTTTTCACCTTTAATAATAAACACCTTCATTTACAAATTGCATTTTGTGTTTACTTGTGTTGTCCTTGACTATTGTTTAAATTGGTTTGATGTTCCGAAACACTTAAGTGTGACAAATATGCAAAGGAACAGGAAATGAGGAAGGGGGCAAACACTTTTTCACACCACTGTATATAGGGAGTAAAACTTCCTGTCTAGAGTGTGCCAGTGTCCATCACCTAAAGGTGGCCTATATAACCCATATAGTTACTACTATGGCTCTGTGTACCGCAGTGTACTCCAAGAAAAGGATTTTACAGGTAAGCTGTTATAAGAATACATTTTTTCCATACAATTACATGGTACAGCAGGCACATATCAGGAATATTAAATGTTGGGTTTACATATTCTTTAAGCTGCATTAGAATGATTAGATGACCCTTTGTAGTTTACGCTAAAACATATATCGGGTGACAAGCCCAAACGCTACAAATTCATGTAAATGGGGAAAGTTTGCAAACGCCTTTCAACCGCATGCAATGCACCCAGTTGTTAAAATAGGTAGTGAAAAGGCATTGCACAATCTGAACGCAAATCGGGCTTCAGAGGCAAGGGAGATTTAGATGCATTTCTAAATCTACCTTTAAAGCACTCTTCAGCTCCTGTTTGGAAATGGTATACACAGATTGTAATGGAAGTGCTGATTATTACTTTAAACCCATTGCTACCAGGATTCAGTGGCCTTTCAACAAGCTTCAAGTAGTGCTGAAGCCTGCTTGTTTAAAGTGAGGATCAGCGCTCCCATTAGGATCTGTGTTCAACGTTTACAAATTGTCGCTGAAGGCCACTTTTAGGCCTCATGTACACTGCTGCTGGTAAACGGACGTTCAGAGGCAGTTAAAATGCTTTTTTCAGCTGCCCCTGAACTCAATGTTATCTTATGTGTACATGTACACAGGTTAATTTAATGTAGTTTTTAGGTAGTTGAGTTTAGAGGCTTTTCTTAGAAGCGTTTTTAAAGGCGCCCTATTTACCATGCCCCAGTAATACTGATCTGCCTTCCCTGTGCCAACATCCTGTCCTGCTGAGGCCCCTGACCCTGTGCAGGTAGTTCATCACCTTCCATCCTGCTCCCTGAGACCCGGTGCCTGCGCACTGCGGATGGGTCCTCCCAAGACCCACTACTCACAATCCGGCAAAGACTTCCCATACCTCTCCGTCAGTAGCCACATTGTTCGACTGCTGCAATTGTGGCAAGCATGCGAACAGTTGCAGAGTCGGGGGCTGCGGAGGCCCCCATGGGAGCTGAGATCCTGGCGGCCATTACGACATGCAAAGAAACTCTGACTGCCAAGATAGACTTCCTAATCGTAGATGTCAGTCTTATCCATCAAGACATGGATAAATTCAGGTCCGTATAGCTGAGGTGAAGGACAGGGTCTCCATGGTGGAGGATACAGTCCGGTCGGATTACTGCAGCTCCAAGTGAAGGCGCTCCAGGAACGAGCCATAGACACTGAGAACCGAAATAACATTCGCATACTTGGTCTACCCGAGAGAGCTGAGGGCCCCAGACCAGCTGAGTTCACTGAACAGTTACTGTCCACCCTGTTTAATCTGGGTAATATGCCCCCCACATTTGTAGTGGAAAGAGCCCACGGGGTCCCACCACGCCCTCCAAGACCTGGGGCCCCTCCACGTCCCTTCCTGCTGCGCTTAATAAATTACCGCGATCATGATCGCATCCTGGTGGCAGCCCGAGCCATTCCGGAAATCAAATATTAGAACGCCAGACTGTTTTTCTTTCCAGATTTCTCTCCAGAGGTGCAGCAGCAGCGCTGCAAGTCTGTCACGGATGTGAGGCGCCGACTTCGGGAAAAGGGTATACACTTTGGTCTTCTATATCCCAGCAGGCTGAGGATCACTGATGGTGATAACACCCGCTTCTTTGACACTCCCGAGGCTGCTGCGGTGTGATTGGATACCCGCTAGTGTCATACTGCCAACTGAAACTATGATGGACATACAACACGCTAGGACCAGCTAAGTATCTCATCCTCCTATAATTACCTACCCTTCTGCCCCTTGATGACTTCCAGCACTACCCACTATCTGTCCATATATCTTTCTGCACTGCTGCACCTAGTCAGCATCCTAACCCTCTATTTGATACCTTTTGCTGACAGAACTAACGCCCGCTCCTCCTGCCTGAGGAGCTCCAGCAGCTATCACGGCAGGCTCCCCTCCCCCCACCTTTGTCCAGGACGTGACCACAAGTTTAAAGGGTTTACTGTTTTTAAGTTTTGGGTATAGGCCCGATCTGATCACTCCCCAGTTTTTAGGGATGTCCTCAGATGAGGGCAGGTCTGATACCTTGGTGTCATCACAGGTATTGTTCATTGGTTATGTCTATATTCATGTTTGTTTGTCTATTTGGTCTTCCATTGGTCATGATTACACCTGGTACAGGCTCCCTGGGTCCTTGCTGCTCCTGAGATGTGCACACACACCTGCTTCGAGCCTCCTTTCTTCCCCCATCAAATCTCCGCACAATGACAGGACGTGACGCCCCTGGACAGACCTACCCGCCCCAAACAATTCTCTACTGACTTGCTCTCATGGGCAGAGGCACAAGGTGCTTCTGAGGTGTGGAGATGGAAACATCCCACGACCAGAGCATACTCCTGTTTCTCCAATACACATAAAACCTCCTCCCACATTGATCTCGCCTTTGCCAACCCGACTATGCTGGCAGATGTATTGGACACCTCATACTTGCCCAGCCGACTCTCAGACCACTGCCCCCTACTCCTTAACATTCGCTCTCCATCCTCTCGCTTCTCATCCCTTTGGTGCCTGGGGACCCATTGGATCTCCCATGCTGACCTAACAAATACCATTCCACCACGCTTACTGGGAATACTGGGATTTTAATGCGGGGTCCTCCTCCACAGCGGTCTTGGGACCCCTTCAAGGCCTATACCAGAGGGCAATACATCTCTTTTATTGCTGGGATCCGGAGAGAGCAAGCTGCTACCACGACTGCCCTACAGACCGCTGCGCAATCCCAATCAGACATCTATGCTGCCGACCCCACAGACACACACTTTTACTCCCTCAATGCAGCGAAACGCGAGCTACACCTCCACCTCACAGAGGTTACTAGACTGGACCTTTACCGGAACAAGCAACGGTTCTTTGAACAGGTAGACCGTAACGGTCGCCTTCTGGCGATGCTGGCACAACATGACTAACCCTTGACGGTGATAGTGTGGTGTCCCCTTTAGGAGAATCAGCCTCTTCTCTGACAGACATACTAGAGGCCTTCCGCTAGTACATACGGTTCCCTCTATACCTCAGTGTTACCCTTGGACTTCCAGCCACGGGACCTCGCACCCTGGCAGGACCCCTTGGCACTTGGCTGGTTGTCTGATGAGGAGAGGGAATCCCTAGTTAGGCCGATTACCCCAGAGGAGGTACTAAAGGCGATTAGGTCCTTCCCCGTGGGGAAGTCTCTAGGCCCAGATGGACTCCCTATTGAATTCTACAAGACTCATGGGAACCTACTGGCTCAACTTTATACCCATTGTTTGGCTGATGGTGCCCTCCCGGCTTCCATGGGTCATGCCCACGTCATTCTAATCCATAAAGCATCTAAAGACCCCACTTCCTGCGCCTCCTACAGGCCAATCGCCCTACTTAATACAGATTTCAAGATCACCAAATTACTAACCACAAGACTACAGCCCCTATTACCATCTGTCATCGAGACTGACCAGACTGGTTTCATGGCCAACAGGGCAACTGACGTAAATTTGAGACGCCTGTTCACTAACATACATGCGCAACATCTTAATGAGGGATCTAGGGTGGTGTCCTCACTGGACATCGAAAAGGCCTTCGACGCGGTCGAGTGGCCCTTTCTCTGGGAGGTCCTCCGGAGGATGGGGTTCCCCCTGATCTTCATTGAGTGGATAAAGGTCCTTTACCGTGACCCCACCTCGGCCATTAAGCTTGGGGGGGGTCTGTCACAGTCCTTCCATCTGTCCAGGGGCACGCTGTAGGGCTGCCCTCTCTCTGGCCTTGTTTGCCATCGCGATGGAGCCACTTGCGGAGGGCCTTTGCACCTCTCCTCGCGTTAGGGGGCTGCGGGTTGGCTGGCTAGAGGAGAGGGTCGCCTTATACGCAGACGACCTCCTCCTTTTCCCCAGTGACGTGGGTCCATCGCTTGAGGGAGCCCTACAGGTCCTTAACTTTTTTTCCTCTGTCACAGGCCTCAGGGTCAACTGAACAAAATCTCTCCTGTTCCCCATAGACCCAGCGGCCTGTGCCACAGTTCCTACTGACATCCCCCTTCAATAGCTCGAGACTTTTAAATACCTAGGGGTGGTGGTCTCCAGGCAGGCTTCTGACTACCTACCCCTAAACCTGTCCCCGGTAGTTCAGGAGGCTCGGCAGCACATCCTTCCTGAGGACTGGACAACATACTCCAGGTGCAGCCGGACCAGAGTCTTGTAGAGTGTAAGAATTATTGTTTTATCTCTCAATACCCTTTTTGATGCATGATTTTTTTGATTCAATATTCTGTTTGCTTTGCTTGCAGCAGCTTGGCATTGCATGCCATTGCTGAGCCTGTCATCTACTACTTTTCTATCCTAGATTCCCCCAGAGGTTCTCCCGCCAATGAGTAGATTGCACGTGTTTTACGTGCTCATCGTGGAGTTTGTGCTGTGCGGGGGCTTGGTGTTGGGCTTCTAGCTTTGACCCGAGCCCAGTCCATGAACAGGGCGAGGGGGAGTTCATGGACCAAGAATTGATTACTCCAGCGTGACCAATTCTCTCATATGCCTTTGCTGCGTGAGATCCGGGAGAATAACCCTGATGATTTCAGGAATTTTCTCAAGATGACAGACCCCGTTTTTCACCGTCTGTTGGCTTTGCTGTCCCCTTATATCAGCAGGCAGGATACCTGCATGAGGCAAGCCATCACTCCGGAGCAGAGGCTAGTCGCCACGTTGCAGTACTTGACGACTGGGAGAAGCCTGCCGGACCTCAAGTTCTCGACAGGCATCTCCCCCCAGGCTCTGGGGATCATTATCCCAGAGACCTGTTCTGCCATCATTCAGGTCCTGCAGAAGGACTATATTAACTATAGGACTATAGGACTATATTAACTACCGCCCACTGTCATATGACGCCCACAAGGTGGATCTCCCATCCTGGGTGGGCGTCATATGACGTCCTCCCATTCCCGGTGCGCGTGCCCGGCGGCCTCGATGTCCGCCGGGCACCCGCGATTGCCCATTAAAATAGCGGGACCTTGCAGGACCGTGGAGCTGTGTGTGTAAACACACAGCTCCACGTCCTGTCAGTAGGAGACCGATCATGTGATCCCAGTACGGAGGAACACTGATCGGTCTCCTCCCCTTGTGAGTCCCCTCCCCCCACAGTTAGAATCACTACCTTAGGGAACACATTAACCCCTGCAGCGCCCCCTAGTGTTAACCCCTTCCCTGCCAGTCACATTTACACAGTAATCACTGCAATTTTATAGCAACGATCGCTGTGTAAATGTAAATGGTCCCAAAAATGTGTCAAAAGTGTCCGAAGTGTCCGCCGCAATGTCACAGTCACGAAAAAAAAAAAAAAAATCGCAGATCGCCGCCATTACAAGTTAAAAAAAAAAATGCAATAAATCTATCCCCTATTTTGTAGACGCTATAACTTTTGCGCAAACCGATCTATATACGCTTATTGCGATTTTTTTTACCAAAAATATGTAGAAGAAGAATACGTATTGGCCTAAACTGAGGAAAAAAATGATTTTTTTTTTTAAAAATGGGATATTTATTATAGCAAAAAGTAAAAAATATTGTGTTTTTTTTTCAAAATTGTCGCTCTTCTTTTGTTTATAGCGCAAAAAATAAAAACCGCAGAGGTGAACAAATACCACCAAAAGAAAGCTCTATTTGTGGGAAAAAAAAAAGGACGTCAATTTTGTTTGGGTGTAACGTCGCACGACCGCGCAATTGTTAGTTAAAGCAACGCAGTGCCGAATCGCAAAAAGTGCTCTGGTAAGGAAGGGTGTAAAATGGCCCAGTGCTGAAGTGGTTAAGGTAAGATTTCTCCTTTAACATCACATTCTATTTATTTAATGTTTGCTAATGTATTGGATTTCTTTCATCATTCCTTAATTACCATGATTGTAATATGCTGTGAATGTCCCCTTTGTCCTTGTGCATGCTGGAAGCTTTTAAAGTTCCCTTTTTGTCCTTCATGCATATTTGCCTTCACTAACCTCCCCAGCATGCTATCTTGGGAAAATATACACCACGTCTAGTCACTTAACAATGTATTTTGTCAGCTCCATTGTAGTGCTTTCCCCTAAACACCCCCTAAAATGTGTCCAAATGTTATTTGTGTCCTTAAATTCATGCAGAGTGCCATTTGGAACCCTCCCTCCCCCAACCCCTAAGTCAGCTGATACCAATCCTCTATCTGCTGACTTTGCCCAACCCATACACACTATACCTACCTCTTTTGTGGTCATATTTATGGATGAATTCACCAAAGCAAGTAGTGAAAGGGCCTGCCTGAATACTTTCAAATGGTACTGTTTAAAGTTTTGTTCTCCTATTATTTTGATAGGTAATTGCAGAATCTAAAAATGGGCTTCCTTTTTTTTTTTTTTGTATTATGCCACTTCTTACCTGTCCAGTGGGCTGCCAATAGTGTAATTAAGGAGGGGCTGGCCAAAGTAACACACATTACTTTGTTACTCCATTACTTAGTGGAGAGGGTTACCTGTCTAAAACATACCCCCCTAAAATATTTCCAAGGGGCCATCAGAGGGGGGAGGAATCTGATAAGTGGGCCTTATATTTTTGCCTTTAAATACTCCTTCCAAAAAATGTTGGCCAAGAATGTTTGTGTATAATCTGCTTGCAATGTTTATGTGCAAAATTACTAATTCGATTTTTCTTGTTTGACTCCACAGTTTCCATCAACGCCACAGGAATGGCAGACTGTGGCTTCCCAATTTGCCCAGCGGTGGGATTTTCCTAACTGCGGAGGGGCAATCGATGGGAAGCACGTCCACATCGTCCCACCACCCCATTCAGGGTCATACTATTTTAACTATAAGGGGTTTCATAGTATTGTGTTAATGGCGGTGGTGTCGGCGAAATACGAGTTTTTGTATGTGGACGTGGGGAGGAATGGCTGGATGTTGGATGGAGGAGTATTTGCCCGGACCAAGTTTTACCAACGTCTCGAGAGTGGTGGCTTGGGACTGCCATTTGTCTTCGTTGCAGATGAGGCATTCGGTCTGGGTGACCATGTCATGAGGCCATTCCCCCAGAGGACCCTCACCCTGGAGAAGAGGGTTTTTAATTACCAGCTGGCCAGAGCTAGAAGAGTTGTGGAGAACGCGTTTGGGATCCTGGCCAGCCGGTTCCGCCTGTTTCAAACAGCCATAAATGGCGGCATACAAACTGAACTATATCATTTTAAGCTGCTGCATCCTGCACAATTTAAAAAAAAAAAACTGTGCTAATTATGTTGCAACAGTTGGGCCTGAGGCCAGACTTAGTAATAAAACACTGATGGCCCTGGAAGCAGGCCGTCCTGGCTTGCCCCCCCAAAGCGCCCGTGAAGTGCGGCAAAAATATTTAGAATATTTTACGGGTAGGGAGGCCATTGCTTTGCCAGCACATTTTGAATAAATTTCATATTTAATCAGATAAAATCTTGATTTGAATTTACTGCTTGTGTTTCTTTTTGCTAGTGAACTTGTAAAACACCAACTTCAACACAAAAAACGGTATTGATCATGGAAAGAAGAAGCCACACATTGTTGAGTATAAAACCTTTTACTCCGTGCACATTCACATGTGCGTTATAAAACATTTTTTTTAAGAATTCCCAAATTTAGCTAAATTGTATTTTATTTTTTTAGGTTACATAAACAGCCATGTTTCAAAACATAACATACACAACTCTGGAACTTACAAAGTTCAACATTTAAAAACTTAAGGCAAGATCAGACATTATATTGTCCAAAATGTGTTGATCTTGCCTTCAACAGATGGGGTGAAGTCACCCCTGTAAAAGCCAAATTTTGAAGATGCACACAAATTGGGAGTGAAACTGGGGATTTTCCTCCTGATCCCATGCATAATGTCAATATGTGCTATCTCCCGTCATGGGGGGATCAATGGACGTGTTTTGGGGGTGCAACCACTTCCTCTCACCTACTTGAGTTTTGAGGAAGGGGTTGCAGGCACAAAATGCGTACATTGATATCCCCTAATGGCAGATAGCACATGTTGACACACTGTGTGCATCTTCAAAATTTGGCTTTTAAAATGTTTTCAAATTTTTAGAATTACAAAACAATGGTGCCATTTTTAGGGAATTTAGATTCTTCCGAGGACAATCATGTTCTTCATTTTTTGTTCAATCTCAAGAGTTTTTTGTTTTATAAAGTCTAAATGCCGACTACACTACATTATCTCTTTGGGCACTGTCACTGGTGAAATTATAAGATTGTTCTTCCACAACCTGTACATCACCTAAAAAATAAAATGCACACCATGTATTATAAATATGCAGGCATACATCTATTACCTGAATCTGGGGTGTCAGACACTCACCTGTTGTGGTGTCAATCTCCACCACCTCTCCTTCCTCCACATCCTCAGATTGTGGTTTCCTCTGTTCCCCTTCTGATGGGGGTCCCTGGTGACCTCAAATTTCCTGATTCTTTGCTCCCCTATGAGAATTAAACAAAAGGTATACTTAGCACACAGATATTTGTGGCCAGAAATATGAATGTGAAACATTGCTTGGAAGTGGGGTACAATTGTCTGTTTGGGCAGAGTTCCAAGCTGAAGACATGATTTATTCCCTTACCAAAGCTGAAATACTTACCTTGTTTGGACAAGTTTCACACCTGGAGACTCCCCAAGTATCCACTGGAGCACCTGTGTGTGACACCCAAAAAAGTTTTTTCTTGTGTCCCACACTAGTGCTCCTGAGTCCAGATGTGTAAACAGCTGCTGAGTGTCCTCTGCTTACATTACACTGAATCTATTTTGCTATTCCTTCTAGTTTCAAACACATCTAGACAACAATGTCCTAAACTTCTTTTAAAATAGAAATTATCATGACCAAATGTATTTAACCTTGTATCTGGGAAAAACATTGTATTTAGTTGGCAAACGGACGATGTTTACTACGACCGATTACTGTGGCCACGAACATGAAAGTAGCCATTTTAAAATGTCCAACAGTAAAAAAAAAGCACAATGGCGCAGCATGCAAGTAATAACAATAATAATAATAATAATAGGAACACACGACAAATACTTACTTTTTCAAAGAACTTTCTTGATTCTTCTGTACTGATCCTGCTCCCCTAATTTAAGGTCTGACCAGCATTTCCTCAGTTGATCCTTTGATCGTCGTACCCCAAAATTCTGGCGCAGGCTCTTCACAACTTTATTCATGATCTTGGCCTTTCTCATATTTGGGTTTGGGTATGGACCATAATTCCGGTCATAGTCGTTCCTCCTCAAGATGTCGACCATCTCCAACATCTCTACAAATGACATATTTGAGGCCTTAAATCGCCTCCTGGATCATGACGTTTCTGGCTCCGGGCTTTCCTCCTCCTCGTTTCTGCTATTTTGCAGCTGTTGTGTCTTCGCATTGTTCCTCTCCCACTGAGACAAAAGAGACAAGGCAGGGAATATTGTAGAAAGAACGTCAGGGGCGGGCGACGCGGGTGGAGTTTCACGCATGCGCAGTGTATATAAAGCTAACACGCGTGTGTCGTGACTATGTTCTATGTGCGGAGGAACGGAAGCAACAAATATTATAACGAAGGTAAGATTTTAACTTGGGACATGAGCGGCCTATACTGAATCTATATTGAGGCCTATATTGGGATAAGATTAGCCTGAGATGAGTGTTTTTGTCTTTTGTTTGGTCTTGCAGAAAAAATGTATCCATTTAAAGATCACAAATTTCTGGGGGAATTCCTGGATAAATACCGAGATATGAGAAATTTATGGTAGGTGAAAAAACTGTTATATCACAATAAAGCATGTAGGAAGACATTGCTGGAGAAACTGCTTGAATTTGTAAAGACTCTGGCCCCCAATGCAGATATCAGGTTTATGGAAACTAAAATTGGTAGCTTGAGAAGTACATATAGGAAGGAGTATCTGAAGGTCCAGAAGTCCCTGAGGTCAAGAGCAGCAGCAGAGGATGTATATGTACCCAGTCTGTGGAACTACAACAGGATGCGTTTTCTGGAAGACCAGATTGAAGCCAGGGATTCGCTTTTGACTCTTTTGCCCCCCCTTCCATCCAGCCTTCCCTCAACCCCAGCTGAGGCTTCCGTGGACCAACCTGGGCCTTCCATCCAGATGGAGCCAGGTATAGTATTTTGAAACATATTTTTAGTTTGAAAATTATTGTTGGTAACTAGATGTTATTATTGATAACAAATGAATGATTTATCAAAAAGTGTTTGCCATATCAATAGACAGTAGGGGCCAAAAAAGATTGTGACAAGAATGAAAAATGCTGGAGTCAGAATGATAGTCTTTTCTATTTATTAACATTCAATTTGCAACAGTCATGAGCTGAAAATTGTGTGTGATTGATGAACAAAAAACTAAAACTATGTCCGTTTTTCATACACAGGAAGACCTTAGCCAAGACGAGGCTCTGCAATGTGGCAGCCAGGAGGAGGCAGGGGTGAGTGTCAGCCAGGAGGTGGCGGGGCCCAGTCACACCCAATTCTAGGTGCCTCCCCTCCGCCTTCCACCAAAAAGGCCCATGGAAGGGAGTAACGTGGAGGAGGCAGCACTGGCCCTCATTAAGGAGGCTAATGCGGCCCTGAAATCCCCCCTCAATGCTGTAGAGGCCTATGGCATCTATGTAGCCTCAAATTTGTCGCCGCAAATGTGAAAAACTATTCTTGAGGCCATCCATAAGGGGTTGAGTGGCCAAATAACGGATGCGCTCCCCCATCCTCCTCCTCCTGCCACAAGTCCACCTCCAGAGCCACAGCCTCCAGTGAAGATTTGAAAGTGATTGCCTGGCTTCAGTCTGGTCTGACAGAACACGCAGCCTGTTGTAGTACCACAGCCTGGGTACTTATATGTCTGCTGCTGTTCCTGTTCTCTGGGAGTCCTGGACCAGATTGACCTCCCTTCTATATGGACGTTTCATGCTACCAAGTTTTTTAGCCACAAAGTTGATGTCTGCCTTGAGGGCCAAAGGCTTCGCAAATTCCAGCAGTTTCTCCAGCTTTGCCTTCATCTTTCTTTTGTTATTATGAGGGAAAATAAATTGAGATCTTTGGTTCTGAAAATACTTGCCTATGTGTTTTTCTTCAAATAGCAAATTTTGGTTTTGAGTAAGCAGGTATATAAAAATACAATGTCAAAATTAACAAGGGACGCCAACACCAAGCAACCTCCTTGAGGTTTACAAATACAAGATAATAATGGTGTCGTGGAAACGTGACATAAAAAAATAAAAAGGAGATCACGAGAAAATAATAATAAAAAAAAAAAAAAAAAACAGGAAATCGTGATTAAAAAAAAAATATGACTCTAGAAAAAAAGAAAAGGTAAACATTATGGAGATCTGGCTTTAATTAAAATAAAGATTATTCAGGAGATCCCTAGAAATAATAAAGAAATAAGTTTGTGTAAATATGAGCAGCAAAACAACTTCATTCTGCTAGCATTATAAAGAAGGAGAATGCGCGGCACTGAAAGATTTAAAAAATTGCAGCGCAAAGAATCTGCTATCTCAATTATGAACGCTAGTTCCGCCGCGTTCTTGATTCTGAGCATGCGTGTTTTTTTGCGCGTCGGAATTGCATACACACGAACAGAATTTCCGATAGAAAATTTTTTCGTCTGAAAAATTGAGAACATGATCTCAAACTTTTGCTGGTGGAAATTCGGCCAGCAAAAGTCCGATGGAGCATACACTTGGTCACATTTTTCGACGAAAAGCTCTCATCGGTCTTTTGCTGGCCGAATTTCCGGCATTAGTATAGTATTAGTATTAGTATAGTCCGCAAATATAGAGATTGAGCTGTTTATGACTGTTCTTATACAAGCTGCAGCATGATAAATGTTGTATGAACTATTTATTGGGTAATAGTAAGCATAAGCAAATATCTGTTGCAACCAACTTGTGGCACCAGAGTTTCATGGCAACTATGCTGTGGTTCTAATCTCACCTCTGCCCACCCTTGCATGCAGCTGGAATATGAGGTGAGGTAAAATGCTCTACTGTAAGCCAGCACATTATGGGCTCTGGCCTGATGCAAAAAATGAATGGAAAATTAAAGTGGTTCTAAAGGCTGAAGGTGTTTTACCTCCATGCATTCTGTGCATGAAGGTACAAAAACCCTGTGTGTGCAGCGTCCCTCCCCAGCACCCCCCAATCCTTACCTGCACTCCCTCCTATCCAGCGATGTTCACCTTGGCTGTCCTGGGACTCTCTCCCCATTGGCTCCCACTGCTGTCAATCACAACCAGTGAGCCAATGAGGAGAGATCGGGGGGAGCTGCAGCTCTATGTGGTGTCTTATGGATGCATTGAACAGCAGATTGGGAGCGAGCACACAGCGGTGCCCGCAAGGCAAGCAGTTTCCTCTGGGGGCACTGCTTGAGGGAGAGGAGCCAGGAGCGCCAGCAGGGGACCTGAAAAGAAGAGGATCAGAACTGCTCTGCAAAATCACTGCACAGAGCAGGTAAGTATAACATCTTTGTTAAAAAAAAATTGAGCTTTAGGGCCCTTTTACACAGGCAATCCGTATGTCCATTTTTCCTCCATCCATTTGCAGATGAAAAATGGATATACATTATCTCACAAAAGTGACTACACCCCTCACATTTTTGTAAATATTTTGTTATATCTTTTCATGTGACAACACTAAAGAAATTACACTTTGCTACAATGTAAAGTAGTGAGTGCACAGCTTGTATAACAATGCAAATTTGCTGTCCCCTCAAAATAACTCAACACACAGCCATTAATGTATAAATCACTGGCAAAAAAAGTGAAAATGTCCAAATTGGGTCCAAAGAGTCAATATTTTGTGTGGCCACCATTATTTTCCAGCACTGCCTTAACCCTCTTGGGCATGGAATTCACCAGAGCTTCACAAGTTGCCACTGGAGACCTCTTCCACTCCATGACAACATCACAGAGCTGGTGGATGTTACAGACTAGGGATGAGCCGAACACCCCCCCCGGTTCGGTTCGCAGCAGGACATGTGAACAGGCAAAAAATTTGTACGAACACCCAAGTCTATGGGACACGAACGTGAAAAATCATGACTAATGTATAACATATATGCATAGTGCTACAACCTATAACTATACCCCTTATTATCTTGTTCAATATATTTATTTAAGACATATAATGCATGGACACATAACATAAATCAGAATGTAGTAGAATATAATATTATGTACAAACCATCTTACAACTGTGTTAACATTACATACTTTATAAGAGATAGGAGTATGGATGAAGACAATAATAAATAGTCAAACTGAATAAAATTGTCTAGATGTAAGATAAGTAGAGTAAAAATAAAAAAGATAAAGAATAAGTATCCTTAATACCTGCAATGTATATAGAAAAGAAAATACATTAAAAAAAAAGGGGGAGAAAGAAAGGATAGGAAAGATAGACGGAAGGAGTTGCTCTGGGAGGTGTCCTGGCCCGTGGTAGACATATATAGTTAATTAAGGGGTATACCGTATAAACCTAGTGTGGTAGCAACAAGGATTGGTCAAAGTCAAGGGGGAAGAAGTGTTTAATCCATGGCTGCCAAATCATACAAAATGTATTGATCTTATTTTCTTCAATAGCCGTCATCTTAGCGTATATGAGTGCTTTGTTCATTCTATGCTTAGCTTCGGCTACAATAGTTTGAGATAGAGTTTGAGACTTCTATGCCTTAGCATTGTGTTTAGCTGCGGTACTTAGTTGAATAAACAATTGAAAGTGCGTATGGGTAAGAGTAGTGGGTTTAAGGTTCAGAAGTACCATAGCAGGGTCTGGAGAAATTTTAGTTTCCAGAGCTTTAGAGGCCATAAGAAATATGTTCTTCCAGAATTCCTTGACAACTGGACATTGCCACCATATGTGGAAATACGTACCAGGAGTGTCACATCCTCTAAAGCAATTAGGTGAATATGTAGGGATAAATTTGGCTATTCTAGCTGGTACTAGGTACCAACGTGCTAGAACCTTGTAATTTGGAGAAGAGGATTTGGTGGCTAACCATATATTAGACCAATCTTTGTTATCTATCTCTCGATTCATGTCTTGTGCCCATTTGGTAGTGTATGAGGGCAGAGATCTACTGGAGATCTCATTTAGTTGATGATATAATAATGAGATAAGTCCTCTGATATGTGGATCACTTATACAGATACGCTCAAATTGAGTCATTTGGTTAAGAGTTGAACCCGTATTAAAAAGTGGTTCGTAAAAAAATTTAATTTGTAGATAACGAAAAATTCCTGTTGTAGGTAACCCAAAGGTTTCATATAGTACTGGAAAGGTACGGATATTGGTAGAAGAGGATAGATTATATAGGCGAGTTAGATTCGAAGTGGACCATGCAGAGAATGATCTTGGAAATTTCCAAGCAGGATAAAAGGCCGGGTTATTGAGGAATAAAAGTAGGGGATTATGAGATGATTGTAGATTATGCAAGCGTTTGAATTTATCCCAGATTGTCAAGGGGTGTTTCGTTATGGGATTAGAAAGATGAGCTCTATCAGCAGGACAAAGCCATAGCATATTTGCTACTGATATAGGATCACAATCTACTGATTCGATAGCTACCCATAAGGGTGCTTCAATTGTAGCATGATATTTGGGGAGAAGTGCAATCTGTGCAGCTTTGTAATAATAAGAAAAATTGGGTAATCCCAAACCTCCACTCAATTTATTGAGGTATAATGTAGTTTTAGGTATACAAGGTTTGGTAGTACCCCAAATAAAGGACATAACTCTACGTTGAGTAAGTCTTAGAAAATAATATGGTAGTGGTATAGGGAGCACCCTGAATAAATACAATAATTTAGGTAATATTGACATCTTTGTAGCGTTAACCCTTCCCTACCATGACAAGGGAAGGGAAGCCCATTGCTTCATGAGATTAGTAATTTGTTTCAAGAGAGGTAAATAATTAGCCACAAAAAGATCCTTAAGGGAGATCGTGATTTGTATTCCTAAGTATGGGAGTTGTTTTGGGACCCAAGTAAAAGGTAAGGAGGTTTTAGCCTGTTGAAGTGCAGATTGTGATAGAGAAATATTTAACGCTTTTGATTTTGTTGCATTGACATATAGACCTGAGATTAGGGCGAAGTTTTCTAGTGTAGCTAGTAAATTAGGGGTAGATATATGGGGATGTGACAAAAATATGAGGATGTCATCCGCAAAGAGACATAATTTATGGTGATGACCACCTAATTCTACACCTTTAATATCGGGATTATTTCTAATTAGTTGTGCCAAAGGTTAAATTAACAGGGCAAAAAGTAAAGGGGACGACCTTGTCTAGTACCTCTATTGATGTTGAACATTGTGGACTTATAGCCAGCGTATTTAATATATGCTCTAGGATTATTGTATAGAGAGGAAACCCAGGTAAGGAAATGGTTACAGAATCCCCATTTTTGAAGGATGTATTCCATATATGGCCAAGTGACAGAGTCGAAAGCTTTCCTTATATCCAAGGATACAATGCAAGCTGGGATTCGTCTGGTTTTAGCAGCATGGATAAGTAACAGTGTTCGTCTAATATTATCCCCTGCCTGGCGTTTTGGCATAAAGCCTGCTTGGTCTTTATGAATTAAATGGCCTATGGTATTGTTTAATCTGGTGGCCATGATTTTAGCTATTAGTTTTATGTCTAGATTGAGGAGGGATATCGGACGATAATTAGTCCAAGAAGTAGAGTCAGAGTGTGGCTTGGGGATCATTGCTATAATAGAGGTGAGTGTCTCTGCTCTAAACGATTGTCCCTTAAGAATTGGGTTGAAGGCCTTGGTTAAAATAGGCGTTAGGATATGTGCAAATTGTTTATAATAGGCGGCTTAGAATCCATCGGGGCCAGGTCTTTTATGTAGTTTTAAGGATTTTATTGCAATTGAAACTTCAGAGTCTGTGATTGGGCTTTCAAGGTAATCTCGCTGCTGTTGATCAAGGTTAGGGAGCGTGATAGTGGAAAACAAGTTATCAGCTTTGGTTTTATCAAAATTTGGAGATGAAGAATATAATTTAGCTAGATTAGAATGAAAGATCTCTAGAATCTTTACTGGGTTACTAGTATGTGCTTCTTTGGATGTCTTTAATATAATAGGTGTCTGGTTATTTAGTGAATTTTTCAAGAGTCTAGCCATAGGTGTATCGGGTTTGTTTGCCTTAAGATATTGAATGTGCTGGCGTTTGCGTATAAGCTTGTCCGCTGAATCAGTCAGAAAGAGATCTAAATCAAGACGGGCCTTTTCAAGTTTAGTGTTATTAATGGCATTCGGTAAAGATTGAAAAGCCTGATAGCAGTCATTAAAGGCAGATTCAAGTTTAGCAAACAAGATTTTACGTTCTCTTTTAAGTATAGTTGCTCGTTGTATCAATCTACCTCTAATGACAGCTTTTTGCGCTTCCCATAATGTAAGAGCGGAGACATCACCCGTATCATTAGAGATTAAGTAATCAGATAGTGCTTTCTCAATTTCAAGACGATGAGATGGATGGGTCAACATAGAGTCATTTATACACCAAGTGGTATCGTGTGACCTAGGAATTGTGGAAGCGAGGGTAGTAAATACTGCACAGTGGTCTGTCCATGGAATAGGAAAGATTTTGGATGAAATGATTTCTGGTAGCATACTGGATAGAGTAAGAATATGATTTATTCGTGAAAAGGAGTTGTGGGTAGGAATATTGAGTGAATCGTTTACTGGTAGGGTTCATTTCTCGCCAAGTATCCACTAAACCATGTGTAGTAAGTAAATGCTGATAAGTAAGATTTTTTGTACCAGTAGTAGGTCTAGAAGGGGATTTATCTAGAAATGGAAAAATAGTTGCATTAGAATCTCCACAAATAACAACTGTACCAAACCTATGAACATCAATAACTTGGAAAAGATGGGATAAAAAAGCAGTTGGGCTTTATTGGGGGCATAGTAGGATACAATTGTAATAGGATTATAAGAAATATAACCTGTTATGCCCCGTACACACGGTCGGAAATTCCGACCACAAAATCCGTCAGACTTTTTCAGACGGATTTTGTCCGACACTGGTGTTGCATACACACGGTCGGACAAAGTTGTTAGGACCTGGACTTGAACCTGGGACCTCAGCTGTGTCTGGCAGTCCTCTCACTGAGGTATCTGAGATGCTGGACAGCGTCTTGTCAGATCCTTTAGACAACCCTGCCTTGTATCTTGATGTCAGCTGAACCTTGAACTCTTTTCTCCTCCCACGAACTTCCTGATATAAGCCATGTCTCTGCACTTCCTCCTTGCCAGAATATTGTGCTATCTCCAGCCTGTATCTCGCTCCTGTTTTCCCTGTTGCCGTTCATATTTGCTACTGCTCGTTATCGACCCTTGGCTTGTTCCTCGACTACGCTTCTGCCTGATCCCAACCTGCAACTACTCGTTACCAACCTTTTGGCTTGTTTACTGACCATGCTTCTGATTGATCCTTACCTGCTCATCCGCTACTGAACCCCGGCTTACTCACCTCCTGGTGGGGCGATCCTGAGGACCGCGACCTGGTACTAACACGCAGCTAAATCCATCTCCACCATCAGGAGCTCTGGTGAACACCGGTTAGTACTTAGACTCCGCACCTCAGGTGAGCCTGTGTTATCTGCCAGGGTGACTGCCTGTTTAACTATCCTGCTGGTTAGTGGTAGACCTGCAACTGCTATAGCAATTGGTCTTCGAGCCTGACCCCTGATCGTGACAGAATATTCTGGCCCAAAACATGGAGGCCGCTATAGCAAATGCTGTGGCTCCATTCAGGCAGCAAATTGCAGAGCTGAAGGAGTTCGGTGTCACTTACCAAGAAAAATTCTCTGTACTGGAAGGTGTGGTGAAGGAGCAACACAAAGAGATCCGGGCTCTGACAAAACAATTGCTGGACCTACGTTCCCGAGATAACGCACATATGCCTCACCCACCCAAGTTTAATGGAGACTGCCACCATTACAGAGGTTTTCTTAACCAGTGTTGCATCTATTTCCAAATGCGATCCACTGCATTCATTTCTGAAAGACAGAAGGTAATGTTTGTTATCAACCTCCTGACTGGGGAAGCTCTAGCCTGGGCCTCCCCCTATATTGAACAAGACAGTGCCATGCTGAATAATTTCCAGGCATTCGAGAATGCGATGAATCAAGTTTTTGATGATTTCAACCGCTGCGCTATGGCTGAAGCAAAGTTGCATAGTTTACAGCAGGGTAAACGCTCTGTTGCTGAGTACACAGCTGAATTCAGACGTTGGATGGCAGATACCACTTGGAACCCAGCAGCGCAAAAAAGTCAGTTTCGTCAAGGGCTAACAGGTAAAAGATGAGCTTGCCAGAGTAGAGACTCCTAATGATCTTGAAGCCTTCATCCAACTATGTATCCGAGTTGATCAGAGGCTTACAGAAAGGAGGAAGGAGAGGCTGGGAATGTTTGGAAGTAATGGTGGCATGCATTTCTCTGCTAGTCAATTCGTTTAGAAGGATCCAAGCGTTTCTCCAGATTCTGACACAGCTGAACCTATGCAGGTTGATGCAATCAAGAGATCCATTTATTTTCAGGAGAAAGAAAGAAGACGTGCAGAGAACCTCTGTCTATATTGTGGGGACTCCGGGCATTACGCAGTTAACTGTCCTAACAAGGTTAGAAGAACAATTGCGGCGACTGATGTGATCCTGCCTGCACAAATAAACTCTATTACCCAGTCTATCTCCCCATTAATTCTCAAAGAAAATAAAGTAAATTTTCCACTGTTTCATTTTGTCATCCCTATTAAGCTTATTTCTGAGGGCCGTGAAATCCCCTGCTCTGCTATGCTGGACTCTGGGGCTGGAGGAAACTTTATGGACATAGAGTTTGCCCACCGCAATAACATTCAAGCCAGAAATATATCTGCTCCTATTGAGATGGAGACGGTTGATGGTTCACCTTTATCTTCAGGACCTGTTACCCATAAAACAGTTCCTCTGTTAACCCAGTTTGAGGCTGACCATCGTGAGACCATCAACTTTCAGTTGATCACATCACCCAAATTTCCCATCATTTTGGGCATTCCTTGGTTCTCCACTCACAATCCCGCTATCAACTGGGGAACACGGACCATAGATTTCACATCCTCCCATTGCAAGGAACAATGTAGGGAATCCTACCAAACAAGTTCTCCGCTGGTCAAGGAATTGCAAGTTGGTGTGGTAACTACCCAGTCATATGACAACTTGCCTCCACAATACCATGCATTCTGGGATGTCTGTGATAAGAAAAATGCAGATCAATTACCTCCTCACCGCCCATACGATTGCCCCATTGATTTGCTTCCAGGGGCCGAAATACCTTTTGGCCGCCTTTTTAATCTGTCAGAACCTGAATTAAAAGTGCTCAGGGAGTGGCTTGATGAAAATTTAGAGAAGGGTTTTATTAGACACTCAACATCTCCTGCAGGAGCAGCCCTATTCTTTGTTGAAAAGAAAGACTCCACCTTGCATCCACTGCTTGAGTGGGTCTAGTGGCATAATCTGCAGGGTTTTGTTCTGTAGATTCATAGAACCACTGATCTGAGTGTGAAGCCTGATTTGGTTAAGTATAGTTTAGAAGGGTCACAGTGTTGGGTTGACCTGCCAAAGCTTTCCTTGACAACGAAGCTGTTTTGACAGGGACTGAGAAGGGAATCTCAGTTTTGTCGTCAGGTATCATGCCACATTCTATTAGGGTAGGAAGTGGGAACTGCACTTTCTTATTGAAGGATTCAATGGTAAAGTCAGAAACTCTCCTCCCTGTGGTTTCAATTGTCCCCGCACAGTTCTTCAGAGTGTATGGAACTGCACTTGCCTTAAGATTAAAGATATCAAAGAATTCTGACTTTGCAAGGGATCTGTTGCTCTGTTCATCTAGCACTGCATACATTTTCACTGCCCTTTCTCTCTTGCCAGTGGGATACACAGTCACTAAACAAATTTTAGAGCATGAAAATGCACTCTTGCCTTGTCCACATACTTTAGTGCAATTAGACATCACTGAGGAGAGTGGGGTCTCTTGTTGCTCCCTACCCTGATCTTTCCCGGGTTCTACAGTCTCTAGTGGGACAGGAGCAGGGCCTGGGTGCAAAGCTGCAATATGTCTCTCACTGCCACATTCTGCACATTCTACTGGTATTTTGCAGTCTTTGGCAATGTGATAAGTGGATCCGCAACACTTGAAACAGATGCCGTTCTGTTTAAGGAAGGACATCCGCTCTGCAATGGGTTTGCTTCTAAAGCTTTTGAATTTCTTTAGTGGATGTGTTTTTTTTGTGTATTGGGCAATGTCTATCAGGGTTTTCTATGGTGTGTACCTTGTGGGTGCTTTGATAGTCTGTGACTTCTGAAGGTACAGCTGTGTGTGGATACAGAAGTCCTACCGTGAGGTCTGTGAGGTTTCTCAGGTCTGTGTGATTGATTGCCGCTGGTGGTGAAGGCAAAACTAGGATCACTTCGGATTTTCGCTTGCTGTCGGACAAACCTAGAAAACACAGAGAAAGGGGGAAAAACAACACCATAATCTTCTTTGAATTTACCTCCCACAGACATCCACTTGTCTTGCAGATTTGAGGGTAGTTTCTCTACTATGGGATTGGTGCCTCTAGCTGTATCTAGATATGAAAGTCCTGTCAAGTAGCCATTCTCTTTGGCATATTCTATCTCTAGTAGAAGATCACTTAGTTCTTGTAGACGCACGTTGTCTCTGTAGCCCACCTTGGTAAAGACTTCAAGTTTTTTTAACAGTGCTCCTTCTATAACCTCAGGGGATTCATACGTTTCTTCTTTTCCAGGTCATATTGAGTCCTGCTGCAGGGTTGAACAGGTTTGCTCTTCTCATCCTCTTAGCATGCTCTGCTGACTCGGTACCAAGCCATTTTATCATCAAATTAAGTATGTCTGCTGGTGAAAAGTTCAGACCTTCAGTTGCATTCAAAAAGGAGGATTTCCATGCCCAATAGTTTTCAGGACAGTCATCAAATTGGAGAAAGCCTGAGCTGACCATTTCTTTGCGGATGAGATATTTGGTGACATCCACTGCACATTGTTGTTCGCCCATGTAATCTATATGTTGAGGTTGTTTTTTGTTCTTAGGGGTTTCTGGTGCTTCGTTCTTGATTTCATGGCAGCCGCTGACCTCATGTGGTTGTTTGGGCCTGCTCAGGGGGGATGTTGATCTCGGCCTGAATTCCTTTGCTTCAGGTTTAAGAGACTGTTCCTTTGTATGCGCATCAGTAAGGTTCTGGATGTACTTACTTGTACGATCTGTAGAGGATAGTGGTTTTTCTGGAACCTCTGGGTCTTTATATGATTTTTCACTTCCTGCCTGACTTGTTCCCATGTAGGCAGCAGCCTCTGCTTCAGCAGCTGCAGCAGCCGTCTGACGCTTCAGGATGAGCAATTTTGATTCTAATTCCGCTTCTTCTTGTGCTGTGGTAGCTTTCTTTGCTGCTAACTCCTGCATCATCATGGCTTCTTTTTGTGCTATGGTAGCTTTCTTTGCTGCTAACTCCTGCATCATCATGGCTTCTTTTTGTGCTATGGTAGCTTTCTTTGCTGCTAACTCCTGCATCATCATGGCTTCTTTTTCTGCATACTGTAGCTGGACGTGGGCAGCTTCTGCCTTGGCACAAGCTTTAACTGCTGAGGAACTTGCTGAGGACATCTTGCTAGTCCGTGAAGATCTGGACACATGCGATTGTGCATCGTCTTGCTGGGCACTGGAAATGTTCTCGGAATGTTCTCCCTGCCTTGCTGTGTCGGCGGTAGCGTGTCATCAGCCTGGTACTTTGTTCCTGATCTTAGACTCATGCTGCACTAATGGCGTCTCAGTTTATTCCAGACCGCCACGTGGTTGTCTTTTTACTGTTCTGCTTCGCGTTATTGAACTGTTGTATAACACTAGTCAGACAGCTTAACAATAATTCAGAAGTCAAGAAACGTGAGACATCAGATCTGTATGTATTCTTTTTCCGAATAACTTTGTAAAACTACAACATAAGCAAAAACAAACATATGTGTCAGTACATTAAAACATTATACAGCAGCTTCACTCTATCAGTGAGTGTACTCACAGACAATTCCACCATTAATCCAGGAATAGATGAGAGCTCTTCTGTCTGCAGTCTGTTAGATTAAGGAGCAGTCATAAAATGAAGGAAATACAGTTCCAGGTTAAAGGTTACTGCTTTTTACTCTGAAGATACCAGTTCCAGGTTAAAGGTTACTGCCTTTTACTATGATGAAGATTCCAGTACCTTCCTGTAAGCTGTGGCAAAATAATAACTCTGACCACTAGATGGAAGCAACGTCAAACAAACATTGCAGAATAATCTGTAACAGCACATAGCACATATTACTATGACAATATGGGCAGAACAACCTGTAACAAAACAAAAACAGACACACAACACACAAAGAAAGAACAACCTGCACTTACTAATACCTAAAACTAGGGAGGGAGGGCGGGAACTTTTCCAATGCGCTTGACGGCTGCGTAATCCAACCCACATCTATCCGCTTCCATTGCTGCCCCTATTCTAAATGAGTGAGAAGAAAAAGCTTTATCTTCTAAACCCAAAACCTTCAAACACTTTCTGAACATCGCACAAAATTGAAAACGAGAAAGGGGGGAGCCATCTTCGTGTACCAAGAAGGGGCCCAAGACAAAAATTCCTTGACAGCCCTCACCGGGCACAAAGGAGAGGAGATGAATAAACATGCACTATCTTGCCTCTACCCAACTAATCTGTTTTGGATTTTCTTAGCAGTATGGATACCCCGTCATCTATACAATGCACATCCTGGAACCTAATTCCCCCTGGTGATTTTTTTAGATGAACTAACTAATTCCCTGATCCTAAAGGCCCCAAAAAAGGCCAACAAAAACGATATCCTGAGCAGGTCAACTTCATAACCTGAAGAGCAAACCCCAGCCAAATTTTCCAACAAACCCCCAAGTACCTGGAATGACACTGGTTCCGTGGCATCTTTTTACGTCCCCGTCCGCCTGTAGCCCTTCAGGGCTTGACGAACCCATAAATCCTTTGTAAAATCAGGCAGCCCCTGCCATTTAAATAAAAATGCCAGGCCAGCCATCTTTTTACTGAGGGCAGGGCCAGAAGCCCCGTCTTCCATATTCCTAGCTAAAAAGTAAAGGACTAACCACTTGACATCCTTGGGCGAAGGACCACCACTCCTGCCATACGTTACCATATGCTGTCCACGTCGACTCGCTCACCGACTTCCTGATCCACTTGGAGATTCGTCCAATGCAATCCTCCACAACCAGTCGGGACAAGGAACTCCGTGTTGCTCCGCTGCTGGCGCCAACTCTCGGAACCTGTCCCACTGAAAGCGAGATAATGCATCAGCAATCACATTCCCCTCCTGCTTTGCAAATGAACTGCATGAATAAACACGTTCAACACCGCAACACCAAATGTTGCAGCAGCTTTATCACACGCTTGGATTTTCCGATGACTAGTTCCGTCGGATCATTTCCGTCTGAATTTGTCCGATGCTGGTGTTGCGTACACACGGTCGGACAACGTTGTCGGAATTTCCGGTCTTCGAGAACACCCTGACGTAAGCCGTCTTCCACGAGACTAGAAAAGGGAAGTTCAGCACCACGTCCGGCACCCGTTGGGCTCCTTCTGCTGATTCCGTGTTTATCACGTGTTAGTAGAAGTTTGGGGACTTACGATTCGCGCTTCTCAGTTTTCTGACTCAGATCGTTACTGCTCTTCAGTTTGTGCTTGTCGTGCGTATCTGTTTATCGGTGCATGTAGTCAGTTCGCATTTGTTGGTCATTGCGGCCTATATCTTGATATAGGACGCTTTGATTTACACTGCTTATTGTCTGCTTGTTTCTGGTATTCATTTCGTTCTTTCAGGCCTTGCTGTTTATCGGTGCTTTCTGTTTGTCCGTTCTGACCAGCCGACCGTTTGTGAGCGATGTTTCCTGTGCGTACTCGTCGCCGAGTTCGTGCTGCACAGGGACTTGGTGTCGGGCTTTTAGCTTTGACCCAAGACCCGTCCATGAACAGAGCAAGGAGGAGTATGTGGACCAAGAATTGGTTGCTTCAGCGTGACCAATTCTCGCACATGCCTTTGCTTCGTGAGATCCGGGAGAATAATCCCTTTCTCCGGATGACGGACCCCGTTTTTCACCATCTTTTGGCTTTGCTGACCCCTTTTATCAGCCGGCAGGATACCTGCATGAGACAAGCCATCACTCCGGAGCAGAGGCTTGTTGCCACGTTGAGGTACTTGGCGACAGGGAGAAGCCTTCAGGATCTGAAGTTCTCCACAGGTGTCTCTCCCCAGGCTCTGGGAATCATTATTCCATAGACCTGTTCTGCCATAATCCAGGTCCTGCAGGAGGACTATATTAAGGTAACATTTCTCCTTTACTATTCCCTTCTATGTATGCTCTGTTTGCTAATGTCTTGTATTTTTGACCTCCTTCCCTAATTACCATGATTGCAATATGCTCTAAGATGCTGTGCCCCTTTTGTCCTTCATGCATTTTTCCCCTTCACTTACCTCCCCAGCATTCTCTTCTGGCCCAATATACACCTATGGCCTAGTCACTTAAGCAATGTATTTTGTCTGCTCCATAGTATTGGTGTCCCCCAAACACCCCCTAAAATATGCACAAATGTTTGCTGTGTGTTTTACTTCATGCAGAGTCCCTTTGAATTTTTTTTTTTTGGGGGGTGCCAAACTCATTAGGAACCCCCCTCCCCCAACTGCTCTGTCAGATGATTCCAATCCTCTATCTGCTGGCTTTGCCAAGCTCAATACACACAATATGCCTACCTCTTTATAGTGGTCATATTTAGGGATGAATTCAGCAAAGCATGTAGTGCAAGGGGCTGGCTCAATACTTTACAATGTTTTTTTTTTGGATTTTGCTCCTATTATTAGCTTGATAGGTAATTGCAGAATGTCAAAATGTGCTTCCCTTTTCTTTTTTTTTTTTTGGGGGGGGGGGATTAGGAAGCTTCTTTTATCTTTCCTGTGGGCTGCCAAATAGTGTTAAGTAAGGAGGGTCTGGCCAAACTAGCACACATTATTGAGCCATTTGGCTATCAATGAAGTGGAGAGGGTTACCTGTCCAATCCACCCCCCCCCCCAAACCCCTAGTTATTGTCAATGGCCCATCAGAAGTGGGGGGATTGATGGGGGGTGAGTAATATGCTAAGGGGACCTTGTACTTTGGGGTGCAAATATTTTAAAGGTAAAAATGTAAGTCTGATCTTGTTCCAAGATGTTAGTGTCTAATCTGCTTGCAATGTTTATGTGCAAAGTGACAAATTTTTTTTTCTTGTTTGACTCCACAGTTTCCTTCCACGCCACAGGAATGGCAGACTGTGGCCTCCCACTTTGCCAGCCGTTGGGACTTTCCTAACTGCGGAGGTGCAATTGATGGGAAACACGTCCGCATTGTCCCACCCCCCAACTTGGGGTCATACTATTATAATTACAAGGGGTTGTAGTGATGTTGGCGGTGGTGTCGGTGACATACGAGTTTTTGTATGTGGACGTGGGGATGAATGGCCGGATCTCGGATGGTGTGCCATTGCGCACACGGAGTTCTACTGGCATCTCCAGAGTGGCAGTCTGTGCTTGCCACCTCCAGAGGAGAATGCTGAAGGACTCCCCTTCGTCGTTTGCGCTGACAAGCCATCTGATGCGGCCCTTCCCGATGAGGACCCTCACCCCAGACCAGAGGGTCTTCAATTACAGGCTGTCCAGAGCCCGCAGAGTGGTGGAGAACACCTTTGGGATCCTGGCCAGCCGCTTCCGCCTCCAAGATGTTAGTGTCTAATCTGCTTGCAATGTGCAAAGTGACAAATTTTTTTTTCTTGTTTGACTCCACAGTTTCCTTCCACGCCACAGGAATGGCAGACTGTGGCCTCCCACTTTGCCAGCCGTTGGGACTTTCCTAACTGCGGAGGTGCAATTGATGGGAAACACGTCCGCATTGTCCCACCCCCCAACTTGGGGTCATACTATTATAATTACAAGGGGTTGTAGTGATGTTGGCGGTGGTGTCGGTGACATACGAGTTTTTGTATGTGGACGTGGGGATGAATGGCCGGATCTCGGATGGTGGTGCCATTGCGCACACGGAGTTCTACTGGCATCTCCAGAGTGGCAGTCTGTGCTTGCCACCTCCAGAGGAGAATGCTGAAGGACTCCCCTTCGTCGTTTGCGCTGACAAGCCATCTGATGCGGCCCTTCCCGATGAGGACCCTCACCCCAGACCAGAGGGTCTTCAATTACAGGCTGTCCAGAGCCCGCAGAGTGGTGGAGAACACCTTTGGGATCCTGGCCAGCCGCTTCCGCCTCTTTTTGACGGCTATCAACTTGGCGGAATATAAACTGAACCACATTGTGCTTTCCTGCTGCATATTGCACAACTTCCTCAAAAGACATAGCAGCAACTATGTTGTGCCCGTTGGCCCTGATGTGGACTTGCCTTCCAATGCCAACCTCACAGCCCTTCAAGCTGCACGTCCTGGCTTGCCCCCTCTAAATGCCCGCGAGGGATATATGGACTACTTTGTGGGTAGGGGGGCCATTGATATGCCTGACGATGTGTGAGAGGCATTTTTTAATAAATATATATTTTTTACCAGACCTAGGATTTCTTGTCATTTACTGCTTGTGTTTCTTGTAGGTGTGTTCTAGCTTATTTGTAGTTTTATTTTTGGGCCTTTATCTTCAACAGTGGGAATGCACTTTCTGGGCGAGGTTACAGTCTCTTCTTCCCAAAAAGAATCTTCTCATGTTGTGTGTGTGATACCTAATATTTTGTCTAGGTAAGGTTTGTAGTGCATAACTGACACCCCAAATACTCCTTTTCATCACCATGACAGAAATGTGTGTATTCCAGAAAATGGCGTGCTACGTGTTTTATTACAAAGCACTGTGGGTGTAATTTACAAAAGACAAATCCACTATGCACTACAAGTGCACTGCAAAAGTGCACCGGAAAATACACTTGCAGTGCAAACTGGAATAGCCTTTAGTAAATAACACCCATTGTCACCAAAATCATTTACTTTTGACCAAAATAATGCTTTTGTGTTTTGAATTAAGGAAGCCACACATTTTTTACATGTTAAAATTTTACTTACAACACATTCACAAGTGCCTTTCAAAAATGCTTTTGTAAAATGAAAAGATCTTTGGTCTTTTGAACATTGTTTACTAACATTGCGCATTTGTGAAAACCAGGCATGTAGCAAAACATAACAGACTGAACATAGGAACTTACAATGTTCAACTTTCAAAAGTGAAGACAAGATCAGACATGACTATATGTTGAAAGTGTGTTTGATCGTGCCTTCATCACATGGGGTGTCACCCCTGGAAAAGTGAAATTTAGAACATGCACACAATTTTGGTATTAAAATGGGCATTTGAGGGGCGTGGCCAAGATGGCGAATTAAGAGGACGCAGGATTCAGAGCTCTGCTGGATACTTGCCTTTTATCCGCACTCCTGACTATTTCAACAGCCTGCAAAGTATCTCAGCTCAATCCAGGTGTCCTACAGGACACGGCGCAGAGGGAAAAAGCTTTATTTTCCGCAAGGAGCGGAGAATATCCCGATATCTCCAGCCCTGCACGTGGCGGCATCATCCCCTAGAGTGGGCAACATGGCGTCGCAAACAGAGCCTAACGACCAGGCCGCGGAGGCACAGATCGGCTTCCCAGATGTTATGGCAGCAATAGCTACATGTCAAACCGCTCTGACTAACAAGATCGAGGCCGTGCAACTGGATGTTGGTCTGATTAGGCAAGACCTGGACAAACTCCGCTCCCGAGTCTCGGAAGCGGAGCACCGCGTGGGGCTGACGGAAGATGCGGTGGGGGAACACACAGCGTCCATCCGCACACTACAAACGAAGGTCAGGGCCCTGGAGTATAAGGTGGACGACGCGGAGAACAGGAACCGGAGGAATAACCTCCGGATCGTTGGCCTACCGGAGGGGGTAGAGGGGAAGAACCCTACGGTCTTTGTCAAGGAGCTACTGCGCACTGTCCTGCCGACCGTTTTCCCCCTACTATACTGTGGAGCGGGCTCATCGGATTCCTCCTGTTCCCGGACCGCCGGGCTCACATCCACGCACACTGATTTTCAGAATGCTCAATTTCAGAGACCGGGATGAAATCTTACGAGCGGCCCGCAGAGCTGGGGAGGTAAAATTTCAAAACGCCAACCTCATGTTCTTTCCGGATTATTCCCTAGAAACACAGAAGCAGCGTAGGTCTTTTGACCAGATTAAAGTGGGGTTGCGGGCTCGCAACATTAAGTACAGTATCCTCTTCCCGGCCAAACTGCGGGTTCAGACACTGTGAAATTCTTTACCGCGCACAGGGATGCCGCTGCGTGGCTAGAATCTCTGCCTCCTGCCCACTAAACAATGAAAGGGAATGTAGTGCAGCCTAGCCGAACTATCTGCTGTTTTTTTTTTTTTTTCACCACCTTGTCACACACCTGTTGGGACCCATGCAGAACTTGATGCTTTGTGGGGGGAAAGTGTTTGTCAGCAATGTTGGAGGCCCTCGGTGCTCGGAACTCACCGTGATCAAGTGTTGCACCATACTTGCCACACCGACACCTCCTCTGCCATGCTGCGCCAACTACACTGATCCGCCTCTCATACGCTGGGATGACCTGCTCTTTTCATGACACCCCTGACGAGTCGGAAAGAGTCCTTGCCGTGCGGTGAACATATTACAGGACAGCCCGAGATGTGATCCCTGAGGTGGGGCGAAGCTGGGACGGGTATGTACTTTACAACAGCTGGCTGTATAGATGCCCTGCTATTTTTTGCCCTTGGGTGACCGGCCCCTCCGTGCTGGCTGGTTGGGGTCCCTTCTCCTCCCCGCACTGACTTCTAAACCCCATGACTGCCGCACCTTGCCACTTAGAAGGGGATGGAGGGAGACTAATCCTTCATGCATGATAAGCGGTGGAATCTATCCCCCTCTGGATGATCGGGACCCTGGGATGGTCGACTCAACTGACTTTCTCTTTGGGATGTCTTTCTCTTTTTCCTGGGGCCGCATGGTGAACGTACAAACTGAGATACCTTGTTGGTATCCTGACGGTGAAATGTGTTCATCGTCTCTATGTTGCACTGTTGTGCCTGCCTGAGACGGTGGTAATGTGGTGATATTTCGGCTGCTACCTGCTCCCTATCGCCATGAGTTTGGCGATACATAAGACCTTGTTTTCCTCCTTTTTGTTGAAAGCCCTTTTTTTATTTTTGTTTTGTACCCAAGTCGCAGGCCCCTGGGCTTGCCCAGGAGACTTCATATGTTTGCATCCACCAGCATCTCTGCTGACCTGCTGGACGCTACCTCTTGCCTTGAGCGAGCGCCCTCTCTGACTCACGGTTCATGTTGGGGGTTTGGGGTATCATGCACCTCCAATTTTTCTTGGGGGTGGGGGTGGGGGGGTGTTTTTTGCTCTCACAGTTAGTGAGGGTTGGTTCTGTTACTATGTTATGTTTGGAGTCGCTTGCTGGGAACGCGAAAGATTACCTGTTATCTATATGCTGTGCTTTCGGATCTACAGTGCAATGTGCATGGTCATCCTCTGTAGGGACACTTCTTGGGTCTGTGACTTGCGTTTACAGGCCCTGGTGGGGGGACCTGGGGATCATGCTCAATTTCCTTTTCCCGATACCTTATGGCTAATCTGTCTATTATATCTTGAAATGTTAGGGGGCTAAACTCTGCTATTAAGAGGTCTCTGGTGTTTAAATATCTACAAAAATATAACCCCCATATCTGTGTCCTCCAAGAAACACATTTGACAGGGTCCAGAATACTGGGCATGCGGAGGGCTTGGGTGGGGACTCACCACCACTCCTCCTACTCCAACTACGCCAGGGGTGTGAGCATTTTGATCCGCAGGTCCCTTCTGCCCCAGGTACTGGATGTTCGGACAGACCCAGAGGGTAGGTTTGTGGTTATACATACTTTAATACATGATAGGAAAATGGTTCTGGTGGGTTTGTATCTTCCCCCTCCAGCTAATGTACAACTCTTGTATGATATTATGCATATTGTGCTGTCCTTTAACACAAATGAGATATTTCTGTTTGGAGATTTTAATATGGTCCCTTCGCAGTCCCTGGACAGGCTTCACACTACAGCTCGGCCTTCTTCTGACTTACAGAACTGGGCTGACACGTTCTTCCTGACAGACGTATGGAGACATTTTAACCCGTCTGGGAGGGAGTACACGTGTCACTCGTCCTCCTACAGGGCTCTCTCCAGAATAGATTTAGCCTATGCCTCTTCGGGGGCCCTGGGGTGAAAGAGAGCAGCGAAACACTTACCCCGGGGCATATCAGATCATGCACCTGTACATGTTACTATTTCCCTGGCAAAAAGCCCGGGGCTCAAATTGTGGCATCTGTCCAGGTACTGGGCGATTGATGATAGGCTACAGGAACCAATGGTGGAGGCCATATGCAATTTCTGGGCACTGAATGGGGACTCTCCAAATGCTGCCTTGTTATGGGACACCTTCAAGGCATGGGTCAGAGGTGAATATATTTCCCAAATATCTTCTCTACAAAAGGAAGCCTCTAGGTCTTTAGAATTCTTAGAAGCGGAAGCGGATAGGGGTGAGGCCAACTACATCCAGACTCCCAATGACACCAATCATAAGACTTGGCAGAGGACCCTGCGGGACCTATCCCTGCATAATGTTGAACAGACTCGGAAGTCCATGCTTCATTCTAAGCAGAGGATTTTCGAGCATGGCAACAAAAATGGACGACTGTTAGCCTGGCTCGCTAGGGATCAGGCAGCTGCTACCCATATAGCTACCATTAGAGATGCAAGGGGACACACGTTAACGGCCCCCGAGGAGATTAATGTTAGGTTCCTAGAGTTCTTCAGAGAACTATACGCCTCAAGGGCAGACATCTCTCCAACGGAACTCAGTGATTATCTAGAACAAGTCCCCTTCCCGACCCTTACGGAGGAACATAGGCTAATGTTAGATGACGACATCTCTCTGGAGGAGGTTCAGGCTGCAATCGGGGGTCTACAATGTGGTAAGACACCGGGTGTAGATGGCCTACCTACGGAATTCTATTCCCAAAATGCGGAACTAGTCGCCCCTAGACTGAGGACACTTTTTGCTGAAACTATTAAATCTGGGATCCTCCCGGAGTCTATGGAAGAGGCGTGATCGTTTTGATCCCCAAGCCGGGTAAGGATCCACAGGACTGCGGGTCATACAGGCCCATCTCACTGCTCAATGTGGATGCAAAGGTCCTAGCCAAGATTTTGGCAATGCGCCTATCCACAGTGATATCCACCTTGATC
Source organism: Lithobates sylvaticus (assembly GCA_028564925.1). Taxonomy (NCBI): domain Eukaryota; kingdom Metazoa; phylum Chordata; class Amphibia; order Anura; family Ranidae; genus Lithobates; species Lithobates sylvaticus. The sequence continues at coordinate 169,702,962 of CM053031.1, forward strand.
CACATTGACCAGTCTGGGTTTATGCCGGGCAAAGGCACGGACATAAATATTAGACGCCTCTTCCTAAATATGTCTATAAACCATGATAACACGGGCTCACGGGTCATTGCCTCTCTCGACGCCGAGAAGGCATTTGATTCCGTGGAGTGGGAATACTTGTGGGGAGTTCTCAGGAGTTTTGGATTTGGCTCCAACTTTATACGTTGGATTCAAATATTATATAAAGCCCCGAGGGCCAGAGTACGCACTAACAACTGGATATCAGACTCGTTCACATTGCAGAGAGGCACCAGACAGGATTGTCCCCTCTCTCCCAGCCTCTTTGCCCTGGCAATTTTAGTCAGGGAATCCCCCAGGGTCAGGGGGCTGAGGATTGGCAAGCTGGAGGAAAAAATATCCCTCTATGCGGATGACACCCTGCTCTATTTGAACGATGCTGGTCCCTCCCTGTTGGCCGCTCTGGAGCTCTTTGATACATTTGGTATACTATCGGGGGTTCGTATAAACTGGACGAAGTCGGTCCTATTCCCACTTGACGACCAAGCCCGACACACTGCTGGCCCCACGCCATTGATGTGGGTGTCGGAATTTAAATATCTAGGGATTAGGGTTGCTAGGGACACTGCGCAATATTATCCTTTGAACATGACTCCGCAACTACGACTACTCAGGGACAAATGCCGTTCCTGGTCTAGTCTCCCGTTAAATCTCATAGGTCGTATAAGCATTATTAAAATGATTATGCTGCCTAAACTTAAAGTGGAGGGCCACCCATAAATTTAACTTTGTGTAGACCTGCCTGCAATTGCCTGAAAAAAAAAAATAGAGAAAAAAATATGACACTTACCTTGTTCTGCCTGTTGCTAGGTGGTCCCACGTAATCTGCCTCTGTGCTAGCCCGGGCTAAAAACGTCACTTTCCTCGGCGGCAAGGCTCGCTAAGGCTCCTGGGAGATGTGAGTCACCATTTCCCAGGAGTCTTTGAGCACCGCCGAGGTCTAGAATCGCGTTACTTCGAAACAGGAAGTGACGCGATTCCACGTGTCTATTGGCGCCATTTTTGAATTGGGAATCCCTTTGTAAACAAAGGGATTACTAGCAGAGGCAGAGCGAGCAGTATAGGAGACGGACGTGCGTCGAGGGGCTCCAGCGACTTCGTTTTTCCATCGTTCTACAGCACTAATCTTCCACATACAAAAGGTAAGTAATAACTGTTCTAATTTGTATTGTATGCAATATTAAAATTTGTTCTTAAATAATTATTTTTTTTTTTAGATTATTTTTTTTTTTCTGTGGTCACAATTTTTTTTTTTTCCGGTGGTCACATTATATTTTTTTGAATTATAAAAGCATCCCATTCACATGCCTTTTGTATATTCAAAAATGATTGAATTTCGTTTTAATTCCTAGAAAATTTAATATTTTATTTTATTTTTATTTTTTTTTTTTTAATGTAATATTTTTTTATTTTATTTAATAACATTTTATTTTTATTGCCATCTACTAATAACGTTATTTAACCACTTCAGCCCCGGACCATTTGGCAGCCAAAGGACCAGAGGTCTTTTTTCAATTTCGCACTGCACTGCTTTAACTGGTAATTGCGCGGTCATGCAATGTTGTACCCAAACGAAATTGGCGTCCTTTTCTTCCCACAAATAGAGCTTTATTTTGATGGTATTTGATTGCCTCTGTGATTTTTATTTTTTGCGCTATAAACGGAAAAAGACTGCAAATTTTGAAAAAAAAAGATATTTTCTACTTTTTGTTATAAGAAAAATCCAATAAACTCAATTTTAATCAAACATTTGGGCCAAAATGTATTTAGCCACATGTCTTTAGTAAAAAAAATGCCAATAAGCGTATATTTATTGGTTTGCGCAAAAGTTATAGCGTCTACAAACTAGAGTACATTTTCTGGAATTTACACCGCTTTTAATTTATGACTGCCTATCTCATTTTTTGAGGTGCTAAAATGGCAGGGAAGTACAAAACCCCCCCAAATGACCCCATTTTGGAAAGTAGACACCCCAAGCTATTTGCTGAGAGGCATGTTGAGCCCATTGAATATTTTTTTTTTTTAGTCCCAAGTGATTGAATAAAGACAAATAAAAAAATAAAAAAAAATGTTTTCAAAAAGTTGTCACTAAATGATATATTGCTCACACATGCCATGGTTATATGTGGAATTGCACCCCAAAATACATTTAGCTGCTTCTCCTGAGTATGGGGATACCACATGTGTGGGACTTTTTGGGAGCCTAGCCGCGTACGGGGCCCCGAAACCCAAGCACCGCCTTCAGGATTTCTAAGGGTACAAATTTTTGATTTCACTCCTCACTACCTATCACAGTTTCGAAGGCCATAAAATGCCAAAATAGCACAAAACCCCCCCAAATGACCCCATTTTGGAAAGTAGACACCCCAAGCTATTTGCTGAGAGGCATGGTGAGTATTTTACAGCTCTCATTTGTTTTTGAAAATGAAGAAAGTAAAGAAAAAAAAAATTTTTTTTCTTTTTTCAATTTTCAAAACTTTGTGACAAAAAGCGAGATCTGCAAAATACTCACAATACCTCTCAGCAAATAGCTTGGGGTGTCTACTTTCCAAAATGGGGTCATTTTGGGGGGTTTTATGCCATCTGGGCATTCCATGGCCTCCGAAACTGTGATTGGCAGTGAGAAGTGAAATAAAAAAATTACACCCTTAGAAAGCCTGAAGGCGGTGCTTGGTTTTTGGGGTGACGTACGCGGCTAGGCTCCCAAAAAGTCCCACACATGTGGTATCCCCGTACTCAGGAGAAGCAACAGAATGTATTTTGGGGTGTATTTCCACATATGCCCATGGCATGTTTGAGCAATATATCATTTAGTGACAACTTTTTGTAAAAAAAAAAATATATATATTTTTTTTTCATTATTCAATCTCTTGGGACAAAAAAAAAAAAAAAAAATTTAATGGGCTCAACATTGCTCTCAGCAAATAGCTTGGGGTGTCTACTTTCCAAAATGGGGTCATTTGGGGGGGGGTTTGAACTGTCCTGGCATTTTATGCACAACATTTAGAAGCCTATGTCACACGTCACCCACTCTTCTAACCACTTGTAGACAAAGCCTTTTCTGACACTTTTTGTTTACATGAAAACATATTTTTTTTTTGCAAGAAAATTACGTTGAACCCCCAAACACTATATATATTGTTAAAGCAAAGGCCTACAGATTAAAATGGTGGGTGTTGCATTTTTTTTTTCCACACAGTATTTGCGCAGCGATTTTTCAAACGCATTTTTTGTGGAAAAAATACACTTTTTTTTATTTTAATGCACTAAAACACACTACATTGCTCAAATTTTTGATGAAATAAAAAATATGATCTTAGGCCGAGTACATGGATACCAAACAGGACATGCTTTGAAATTGCGCACAAACACGCAGTGGCGACAAACTACATACATTTTTAAAAGCCTTTAAAAGCCTTTACATGATACCACATTAGATTCATGGAGGAGGTCTACTGCTAAAATTATTGCCCTCGATCTGACCTTCGCGGTGATACCTCACATGCATGGTGCAATTGCTGTTTACGTATGACGCCAGACCAACGCTTGTGTTCGCCTTTGCGCAAGAGAAGGGGGGGCAGGGGTGCTTTTTTTTTTTTTTTTAATTTTTTTTATTTATTTAGCTTTTTTATTTTATTTTAAAACTGTTCCCTCCATTTTTTTCTTTTGTTATCATTTTTATTGTTATCTCACGGAATGTAAATATCCCCTATGATAGCAATAGGCAGTGACAGGTACTCTTTTTTTGAAAAAATTGGGGTCTGTTAGACCCTAGATCTTTCCTCTGCCCTCAAAGCATCTGACCACACCAAGATCGGTGTGATAAAACGCTTTCCCAATTTCCCAATGGCGCGGTTTATATCCGGGAGGGGGGACATTCCCTCCCACTGCTTGTAAAAGCAGTCTAGAGGCTAATTACCCGCTAGAATTGCTTTTACATGAAAGCCGATCACTGGCTGAAAAGAATGATACCAAGATGATACCTAAACCTGCAGGCATCATTCTGGTATAACCATTCAAAGTCCAGCAACATACTGGACATATATTGTAATCTTTATTTTTCATGCAGCCTCTTGGCTGAACGAAAAAAAAAAAAGAGATTGATTGGTGGGTATGCCCACCATTAGAATACCTCCCTTCATCCACCCACTTCTAATGATGGGCATACATGCACCATTTATATATGCCGAAACATGGGGGCATCCTCCCACAAAAGTTATGCCATGTACACACGGTTGCACTTTTCCACAAGGCTCCGTCGGAATTTCGACCGTATGTACGCAGCATTAGGAGCCAATCGCCCCCCCCCCCCCCTGCTGCCCCCATGCTTCGGCATATATGCTCTTTTTTTTAACTGTGGTGGTGAAATCACCTCCTACAGTGTTGGAGTCGCGTCTTTATGTATCGTGGGAGCAAACACTGTTGCTGTCAAGATAAATAAATCCGCGCTGCAACTGAATGGGGCACCTGAAAACAAAAAAATGGTTAACACTAAAACACAGTAAACAAAATTACATACCTGAAAAGCAAGCATGATAAAACATAATAAAACATTGCAGAATAGAATGGAGTAAAAAAAGAGCAACAATAGAGAGAGAACAATAAAACGACAACAATTTTTTTATTTTTTTGAGATTTACAGGTAAAAAAGCTCCTGACTGTTAGCGACTGAATCAAAACGCTACCACAAAAAAACTGTTAGCGATCGCAGGGATCGGGCCTGACTCTGCGAACGCTGCAGTTATGTGTGCTTAGTGTTTTGTAAGTGACAGTGATCGATCGATACTGCACTTGGGTGGGCTGGGCTGGGCTGGGCGGAGGGGGAAAACGCAGGTGCTAGCCGGTATCTGGGCTGATGCCGCTAACAATGCGTTTTTTTGGAACCCTAAACTGCTGGGACGCTAGTATAGATCTGATCAGATCAGATATTGATCTGTTCAGATACTGTACCACTAAGGGAGGTGTATGCTTTGCGCGTGGGTGTTTGCGGTACTGGCACTAACCTGGGGCGACGCAGACCTTATTTGACCCTAAAACCTAATTGATATCACCTGCCGGGCGATCAGGGGGTTAAACCGTTATTGGGTAATAAATGGCGGGTGCCCTGACAGTATAAAAAACAAGCTAACTAACCAGCATCACCCGTAACAGTTATACGGTGATCACTGGTGAAAGGGTTAACTAGGGGCAATCAGGGGGTTAAAACCTTTATTAGGTATTATATGGGGGTACCTGACGCTATATAAAAACCTGACGGGGAACCTAAATAACTAACTGGCTAACCAGCGTCACCAGTGACACTTATACGGTGATCACTGGTGAAAGAGTTAACTCTAGGGGCAATCAGGGGGTTAAAACCTTTATTTAGGTTGTAATATGGTACCTGACCTATAAACCTATTTTTGAACCTATATAAACCTGGCGGTTACCTAAAAAAAAAAACTGGCTACCTAGCGGCACCAGTGACACTAATGCAGCGATCAGAAAAACGATCGCTTAGTGACACTGGCAAAAGGGGGTGAAAGGGTTAACTAGGGGCAATCAGGGGGTTAAAACCTTTATTTAGGTTGTAATATGGGGGTACCTGACCTATAAACCTATTTATGAACCTATATAAACATGGCGGTTAACCTAAAAAAAAACTGGTTACCTAGCGACACTAATGCAGCGATCAGAAAAACGATCGCTTAGTGACACTGGCAAAAGGGGGTGAAAGGGTTAACTAGGGGCAATCAGGGGGTTAAAACCTTTATTAGGTAATATATGGGGGTACCTGACACTATATAAAAACCTGACGGGGAACCTAAATAACGAAATAACTAACTGGCTAACCAGCGTCACCAGTGACAGTTATACGGTGATCACTGGTGAAAGGGTTAACTCTAGGGGCAATCAGGGGGTTAAAACCTTTATTTAGGTTGTAATATGGGGGTACCTGACCTATAAACCTATTTATGAACCTATATAAACATGGCGGTTACCTAAAAAAAAAAAAAATGGTTACCTAGCGACACCAGTGACACGAATACAGCGATCAGAAAAACGATCGCTTAGTGACACTGGCAAAAGGGGGTGAAAGGGTTACCTGGGGGGCAATCAAGGGGGTTAAACCTTTATTAGGGGGGGTGGGGGGCTACCTTGGACCTAAAACTAACTGCACTGACAGTTATTACAGTCACACTGACACTAAATGCAGTGATCAGTAAATAAATGATCACTGCAATTAGTGACACTGTGACTGGGGGGGGGGAGGGGGTGATCTGGGGGGTGATCTGGGGGTGACAGGGGGGTTATTTGTGTGCCTATGTGTACTGGTGTCAGTGTACTGTTGGTGCACTAACCTTTACATCTTGTCTCCTCGGCGTTCCGGTCACATAGACCGGCGCACCGAGCGTGACATCACTTCCTCTGCCTGTGTTTTGATTGACACAGACAGAGGAAGCATCTGATTCGCCAGGAGCGATCGCGAGGGGGTGGCCAGAAACCACTGGCCGTCCCCTCATCCCGGATCGCTCCTGAAGCGATCCCGACCGTCCCCGCCGGCCGGGGGGGGTCCGATCGGACCCCCCACGCACCTGAAGAATGGCACGTACAGGTACGTGATTCTGCCTGTACGTGCCATTCTGTTGACGTATATCTACATGGGGCGGTCGGGAAGTGGTTAAAATATAAATTTTTTAATGTTTTTTTTATATTAATTTTTTAATTTTATATTTCAGAATTAATTTCTTTTGTGTTGTCTTCTCTGAAGAAAACATTTTTGAAGAAAAAGAAGAAATTTCATCAATTGGCAGGTAGTTTAAATGAAATGTATTTAATTTTTTTTGTTGTTGGTCATTTATCTTTTATTTTTTATTTTTACAGTATATTTTTTTTTTTTTGGCGTGCTCTATTCAAACATTTCTCACTCCATCCTGCCCACTCCCTCCCATCAGCCTGCCCACTCCCTCCCACCATCCTGCCCACTCCCAACCACTCTCACCAGCCTGCCCGCTCGCTCACTCTCACCAGCCTGCCCGCTCGCTCTCACCAGCCTGCCCGCTCCCACTCACTCTCACCAGCCTGCCCACTCGCTCACTCTCACCAGCCTGCCCACTCGCACTCACTCTCACCAGCCTGCCCACTCCCTCTCACCAGCCTGCCCACTCCCACTCACTCTCACCAGCCTGCCCACTCCCACTCACTCTCACCAGCCTGCCCACTCCCACTCACTCTCACCAGCCTGCCCACTCGCTCACTCTCACCAGCCTGCCCACTCGCTCACTCTCACCAGCCTGCCCACTCACTCACTCTCACCAGCCTGCCCACTCGCTCACTCTCACCAGCCTGCCCGCTCGCTCACTCTCACCAGCCTGCCCACTCACTCACTCTCACCAGCCTGCCCGCTCACTCACTCTCACCAGCCTGCACTCTCTCTCACTCTCACCAGCCTGCCCACTCACTCTCACCAGCCTGCCCACTCCCACTCACTCTCACCAGCCTGCCCACTCCCACTCACTCTCACCAGCCTGCCAACTCCCACTCACTCTCACCAGCCTGCCAACTCCCACTCACTCTCACCAGCCTGCCAACTCCCACTCACTCTCACCAGCCTGCCCACTCACTCTCACCAGCCTGCCCACTCACTCTCACTCTCACCAGCCTGCCCACTCCCACTCACTCTCACCAGCCTGCCCACTCCCACTCACTCTCACCAGCCTGCCCACTCCCACTCACTCTCACCAGCCTACCCACTCCCACTCACTCTCATTAGCCTGCCCACTCGCTCACTCTCACCAGCCTGCCCACTCGCTCACTCTCACCAGCCTGCCCACTCGCTCTATCTCACCAGCCTGCCCACTCACTCTCACCAGCCTGCCCACTCGCTCACTCTCACCAGCCTGCCCACTCGGTCACTCTCACCAGCCTGCCCACTCCCACTCACTCTCACCAGCCTGCCCACTCCCACTCACTCTCACCAGCCTGCCCACTCCCACTCACTCTCACCAGCCTGCCAACTCCCACTCACTCTCACCAGCCTGCCAACTCCCACTCACTCTCACCAGCCTGCCCACTCACCAGTCTGCCCACTCGCTCACTCTCACCAGCCTGCCCACTCACTCTCACCAGCCTGCCCACTCACTCTCACCAGCCTGCCCACTCACTCTCTCCCACTCACTCTCACACTCACCAGCCTGCCCACTCACACTCACCAGCCTGCCCACTCACACTCACCAGCCTGCCCACTCACACTCACCAGCCTGCCCACTCGCTCACTCTCACCAGCCTGCCCACTCGCTCACTCTCACCAGCCTGCCCACTCCCTCCCATCAGCCTGCCCACTCCCTCCCACCAGCCTGCCCACTCCCAACCACTCTCACCAGCCTGCCCGCTCACTCTCACCAGCCTGCCCACTCCCACTCACTCTCACCAGCCTGCCCACTCGCTCACCCTCACCAGCCTGCCCACTCGCTCACTCTCACCAGCCTGCCCACTCACTCTCACCAGCCAGCCCACTCACTCTCACCCGCCTGCCCACCCCCCCCACCAGCCTGCCCACTCCCACTCACTCTCACCAGCCTGCCCACTCGCTCACTCTCACCAGCCTGCCCACTCGCTCACTCTCACCAGCCTGCCCACTCACTCTCACCAGCCTGCCCACTCACTCTCACTCTCACCAGCCTGCCCACTCCCACTCACTCTCACCAGCCTTCCCACTCACTCTCACCAGCCTGCCCACTCGCTCACTCTCACCAGCCTGCCCACTCCCACTCACTCTCACCAGCCTGCCCACTCCCACTGACTCTCACCAGCCTGCCCACTCGCTCACTCTCACCAGCCTGCCCACTCGCTCACTCTCACCAGCCTGCCCACTCGCTCATTCTCACCAGCCTGCCCACTCCCACCCACCCCAAAGCTCACTACCACCAACTTCAACGCTCAATAACACCCACTTCAACGCTCGCTTACTATCACCCAACCCCACTCTCAGTACCACCCACCCCCGAACTCTCACAACCACCCACTTCAACGCTCGCTTACTACCACCCACTCCCACTCTCACTACCTCCCACTTCAACGCTCGCTTACTACCACCCACCCCCACTCTCACAACCACCCACCCCCACTCTCACTACCACCCACTTCAACGATCGCTTACTACCACCCACCCCCACTCTCACTAGCACCCACTCTCAGTACCACCCACCCCCACGCTCACTAGCACCCACTTCAACGCTCGCTTACTACCACCCACCCCCACTCTCACTACCACCCACCCCCACTCTCACAACCACCCACTTCAACGCTCGCTTACTACCACCCCCACTCTCACAACCACCCACTTCAACGCTCGCTTACTACCACCCACCCCCACTCTCACTAGCACCCACCCCCACTAGCACCCACTTCAACGCTCGCTTACTACCACCCACCCCCACTCTCACAACCACCCACTTCAACGCTCGCTTACTACCACCCCCACTCTCACAACCACCCACTTCAACGCTCGCTTACTACCACCCACCCCCACTCTCACTAGCACCCACCCCCACTCTCAGTACCACCCACCCCCACTCTCAGTACCACCCACTTCAACGCTCGCTTACTACCACCCACCCCCACTCTCACTACCACCCACTTCAACGCTCGCTTACTACCACCCACCCCCACTCTCACTAGCACCCACCCCCACTCTCAGTACCACCCACCCCCACTCTCACTAGCACCCACTTCAACGCTCGCTTACGACCACCCACCCCCACTCTCACTACCTCCCACTTCAACGCTCGCTTACTACCACCCACCTCCACTCTCACTACCTCCCACTTCAACGCTCGCTTACTACCACCCACCCCCACTCTCACAACCACCCACTTCAACGCTCGCTTACTACCACCCACTTCAACGATCGCTTACTACCACCCACCCCCATTCTCACTAGCACCCACCCCCACTCTCAGTACCACCCACCCCCACGCTCACTAGCACCCACTTCAACGCTCGCTTACTACCACCCACCCCCACTCTCACAACCACCCACTTCAACGCTCGCTTACTACCACCCACCCCCACTCTCACTACCACCCACTTCAATGCTCGCTTACTACCACCCACCCCCACTCTCACTACCTCCCACTTCAACGCTCGCTTACTACCACCCACCCCCACTCTCACAACCACCCACTTCAACGCTCGCTTACTACCACCCACCCCCACTCTCACAACCACCCACTTCAACGCTCGCTTACTACCACCCACCCCCACTCTCACTACCACCCACCCCCACTCTCACTACCACCCACTTCAACGCTCGCTTACTACCACCCACCCCCACTCTCACTAGCACCCACCCCCACTCTCAGTACCACCCACCCCCACTCTCACTACCACCCACTTCAACGCTCGCTTACTACCACCCACCCCCACTCTCACAACCACCCACCCCCACTCTCACTACCACCCACTTCAACGCTCGCTTACTACCACCCACCCCCACTCTCACTAGCACCCACCCCCACTCTCACTACCACCCACTTCAACGCTCGCTTACTACCACCCACCCCCACTCTCACTAGCACCCACCCCCACTCTCACTACCACCCACTTCAATGCTCGCTTACTACCACCCACCCCCACTCTCACTACCTCCCACTTCAACGCTCGCTTACTACCACCCACCCCCACTCTCACAACCACCCACTTCAACGCTCGCTTACTACCACCCACCCCCACTCTCACAACCACCCACTTCAACGCTCGCTTACTACCACCCACCCCCACTCTCACTACCACCCACCCCCACTCTCACTACCACCCACTTCAACGCTCGCTTACTACCACCCACCCCCACTCTCACTAGCACCCACCCCCACTCTCACTACCACCCACTTCAACGCTCGCTTACTACCACCCACCCCCACTCTCACAACCACCCACCCCCACTCTCACTACCACCCACTTCAACGCTCGCTTACTACCACCCACCCCCACTCTCACTAGCACCCACCCCCACTCTCACTACCACCCACTTCAACGCTCGCTTACTACCACCCACCCCCACTCTCACTACCACCCACCCCCACTCTCACTAGCACCCACTTCAACGCTCGCTTACTACCACCCACCCCCACTCTCACTACCACCCACTTCAACGCTCGCTTACTACCACCCACCCCCACTCTCACAACCACCCACTCTCACTACCACCCACTTCAATGCTCGCTCACTAGCACCCACCCCCACTCTCAGTACCACCCACCCCCACTCTCAGTACCACCCACCCCCATGCTCACTAGCACCCACTTCAACGCTCGCTTACTACCACCCACCCCCACTCTCACTACCACCCACCCACCCCCACTCTCACTACCACCCACTTCAACGCTCGCTTACTACCACCCACCCCCACTCTCACTAGCACCCACCCCCACTCTCAGTACCACCCACCCCCACGCTCACTAGCACCCACTTCAACGCTCGCTTACTACCACCCACCCCCACTCTCACTACCACCCACCCCCACTCTCACTACCACCCACTTCAACGCTCGCTTACTACCACCCCCACTCTCACAACCACCCACTTCAACGCTCGCTTACTACCACCCACCCCCACTCTCACTAGCACCCACCCCCACTCTCAGTACCACCCACCCCCACTCTCAGTACCACCCACTTCAACGCTCGCTTACTACCACCCACCCCCACTCTCACAACCACCCACCCCCACTCTCACTACCACCCACCCCCACTCTCACTACCACCCACCCCACTCTCACTACCACCCACTTCAACGCTTGCTTACTACCACCCACCCCCACTCTCACTACCACCCACTTCAACGCTCGCTTACTACCACCCACCCCCACTCTCACAACCACCCACCCCCACTCTCACTACCACCCACTTCAACGCTCGCTTACTACCACCCACCCCCACTCTCACTAGCACCCACCCCCACTCTCAGTACCACCCACCCCCACGCTCACTAGCACCCACTTCAACGCTCACTAGCACCCACCCACCCCCACTCTCACTACCACCCACCCACCCCCACTCTCACTACCACCCACTTCAACGCTCGCTTACTACCACCCCCACTCTCACAACCACCCTTTTCAATGCTCGCTTACTACCACCCACCCCCACTAGCACCCACCCCCACTCTCAGTACCACCCACCCCCACTCTTACTACCACCCACTTCAACGCTCGCTTACTACCACCCACCTCCACTCTCACTACCACCCACTTCAACGCACGCTTACTACCACCCACCCCCACTCTCACTACCACCCACCCCCACTCTCAGTACCACCCACCCCCACTCTCACTAGCACCCACTTCAACGCTCGCTTACTACCACCCACCCCCACTCTCACTACCACCCACTTCAACGCTCGCTTACTACCACCCACCCCCACTCTCACAACCACTCACTTCAACGCTCGCTTACTACCACCCACCCCCACTCTCACTACCACCCACCCCCACTCTCACTACCACCCACTTCAACGCTCGCTTACTACCACCCCCACTCTCACAACCACCCACTTCAACGCTCGCTTACTACCACCCACCCCCACTCTCACTAGCACCCACCCCCACTCAAACTACCACCCACTTCAACGCTCGCTTACTACCACCCACCCCCACTCTCACTACCACCCACCCCCACTCTCAGTACCACCCACCCCCACTCTCACTAGCACCCACTTCAACGCTCGCTTACTACCACCCACCCCCACTCTCACTACCACACACTTCAACGCTCGCTTACTACCACCCACCCCCACTCTCACTAGCACCCACCCCCACTCAAACTACCACCCACTTCAACGCTCGCTTACTACCACCCACCCCCACTCTCACAACCACTCACTTCAACGCTCGCTTACTACCACCCACCCCCACTCTCACTACCACCCACCCCCACTCTCACTACCACCCACTTCAACGCTCGCTTACTACCACCCCCACTCTCACAACCACCCACTTCAACGCTCGCTTACTACCACCCACCCCCACTCTCACTACCTCCCACTTCAACGCTCGCTTACTACCACCCACCCCCACTCTCACAACCACCCACTTCAACGCTCGCTTACTACCACCCACCCCCACTACCACCCACCCCCACTCTCACTACCACCCACTTCAACGCTCGCTTACTACCACCCACCCCCACTCTCACTAGCACCCACCCCCACTCTCAGTACCACCCACCCCCACTCTCAGTACCACCCACTTCAACGCTCACTTACTACCACCCACCCCCACTCTCACAACCACCCACCCCCACTCTCACTACCACCCACTTCAACGCTCGCTTACTACCACCCACCCCCACTCTCACTACCACCCACCCCCACTCTCACTAGCACCCACTTCAACGCTTGCTTACTACCACCCACCCCCACTCTCACTACCACCCACTTCAACGCTCGCTTACTACCACCCACCCCCACAACCACCCACCCCCACTCTCACTACCACCCACTTCAACGCTCGCTTACTACCACCCACCCCCACGCTCACTAGCACCCACTTCAACGCTCACTAGCACCCACCCACCCCCACTCTCACTACCACCCACCCACCCCCACTCTCACTACCACCCACTTCAACGCTCGCTTACTACCACCCCCACTCTCACAACCACCCACTTCAATGCTCGCTTACTACCACCCACCCCCACTCTCAGTACCACCCACCCCCACTCTTACTACCACCCACTTCAACGCTCGCTTACTACCACCCACCCCCACTCTCACTACCACCCACTTCAACGCTCGCTTACTACCACCCACCCCCACTCTCACTACCACCCACCCCCACTCTCACTACCACCCACCCCCACTCTCACTAGCTCCCACTTCAACGCTCGCTTACTACCACCCACCCCCACTCTCACTACCACCCACTTCAACGCTCGCTTACTACCACCCACCCCCACTCTCACTAGCACCCACCCCTACTCTCAGTACCACCCACCCCCACTCTCAGTACCACCCACCCCCACTCTCACAACCACCCACTTCAACGCTCGCTTACGACCACCCACCCCCACTCTCACTACCTCCCACTTCAACGCTCGCTTACTACCACCCACCCCCACTCTCACAACCACTCACTTCAACGCTCGCTTACTACCACCCACCCCCACTCTCACTAGCACCCACCCCCACTCTCAGTACCACCCACCCCCACGCTCACTAGCACCCACTTCAACGCTCGCTTACTACCACCCACCCCCACTCTCACTACCACCCACCCCCACTCTCACTACCACCCACTTCAACGCTCGCTTACTACCACCCCCACTCTCACAACCACCCACTTCAACGCTCGCTTACTACCACCCACTCTCACTCTCACTAGCACCCACCCCCACTCTCACTAGCACCCACCCCCACTCTCACTAGCACCCACTTCAACGCTCGCTTACTACCACCCCCACCCCCACTCTCACTAGCACCCACCCCCACTCTCACTAGCACCCACTTCAACACTCGCTTACTACCACCCACCCCCACTCTCACTAGCACCCACCCCCACTCTCACTACCACCCACTTCAACGCTCGCTTACTACCACCCACCCCCACTCTCACTAGCACCCACCCCCACTCTCAGTACCACCCACCCCCACTCTCACTACCACCCACTTCAACGCTCGCTTACTACCACCCACCCCCACTCTCACAACCACCCACTTCAACGATCGCTTACTACCACCCACCCCCACTCTCACTAGCACCTACCCCCACTCTCAGTACCACCCACCCCCACGCTCACTAGCACCCACTTCAACGCTCGCTTACTACCACCCACCCACCCCCACTCTCACTACCACCCACCCCCACTCTCACTACCACCCACTTCAACGCTCTCTTACTACCACCCCCACTCTCACAACCACCCACTTCAACGCTCGCTTACTACCACCCACTCTCACTACCACCCACCCCCACTCTCACTACCACCCACCCCCACTCTCACTACCACCCACTTCAACGCTCGCTTACTACCACCCACCCCCACTCTCACTAGCACCCACCCCCACTCTCAGTACCACCCACCCCCACTCTCACTACCACCCACCCCCACTCTCACTACCACCCACCCCCACTCTCACTACCACCCACCCCCACTCTCACTACCACCCACTTCAAACGCTCGCTTACTACCACCCACCCCCACTCTCACTAGCACCCACCCCCACTCTCAGTACCACCCACCCCCACTCTCACTACCACCCACTTCAACGCTCGCTTACTACCACCCACCCCCACTCTCACAACCACCCACCCCCACTCTCACTACCACCCACTTCAACGCTCGCTTACTACCACCCACCCCCACTCTTACTAGCACCCACCCCCACTCTCACTACCACTCTCACTACCACCCACCCCCACGCTCACTAGCACCCACTTTAACGCTCGCTTACTACCACCCACCCCCACTCTCACTACCACCCACCCACCCCCACTCTCACTACCACCCACTTCAACGCTCGCTTACTACCACCCCCACTCTCACAACCACCCACTTCAACGCTCGCTTACTACCACCCACCCCCACTCTCACTACCACCCACTTCAACGCTCGCTTACTACCATCCACCCCCACTCTCACTAGCACCCACCCCCACTCTCAGTACCACCCACCCCCACTCTCAGTACCACCCACCCCCACTCTCACTAGCACCCACTTCAACGCTCGCTTACTACCACCCACCCCCACTCTCACTACCACCCACCCCCACTCTCACTACCACCCACTTCAACGCTCGCTTACTACCACCCACCCCCACTCTCACTAGCACCCACCCCCACTCTCAGTACCACCCACCCCCACTCTCAGTACCACCCACCCCCACTCTCAGTACCAACCACTTCAACGCTCGCTTACGACCACCCACCCCCACTCTCAGTACCACCCACCCCCACTCTTACTACCACCCACTTCAACGCTCGCTTACTACCACCCACCCCCACTCTCACTACCACCCACTTCAACGCTCGCTTACTACCACCCACCCCCACTCTCACTACCACCCACTTCAACGCTCGCTTACTACCACCCACCCCCACTCTCACTAGCACCCACCCCCACTCTCAGTACCACCCACCCCCACTCTCAGTACCACCCACCCCCACTCTTACTACCACCCACTTCAACGCTCGCTTACGACCACCCACCCCCACTCTCACTACCTCCCACTTCAACGCTCGCTTACTACCACCCACCTCCACTCTCACTACCTCCCACTTCAACGCTCGCTTACTACCACCCACCCCCACTCTCACAACCACCCACTTCAACGCTCGCTTACTACAAACCACCCCCACTCTCAGTACCACCCACCCCCACTCTCAATACCACCCACCCCCACTCTCACTACCACCCACCCCCACTCTCACTACCACCCACCCCCACTCTCACAACCACCCACTTCAATGCTCAATACCATCCACTTCAACGCTCGCTTACTACCACCCACCCCCACTCTCACTACCTCCCACTTCAACGCTCGCTTACTACCACCCACCCCCACTCTCACAACCACCCACCCCCATTCTCACTACCACCCACCCCCACTCTCACTAGCACCCACTTCAACGCTCGCTTACTACCACCCACCCCCACTCTCACTAGCACCCACCCCCACTCTCACTACCACCCACTTCAACGCTCGCTTACGACCACCCACCCCCACTCTCACTAGCACCCACCCCCACTCTCACTACCACCCACTTCAAACGCTCGCTTACGACCACTCACCCCCACTCTCACTACCTCCCACTTCAACGCTCGCTTACTACCACCCACCTCCACTCTCACTACCTCCCACTTCAACGCTCGCTTACTACAAACCACCCCCACTCTCAGTACCACCCACCCCCACTCTCAATACCACCCACCCCCTCTCTCACTACCACCCACCCCAATGCTCAATACCATCCACTTCAACGCTCGCTTACTACAACCCACCCCCACTCTCACTACCACCCACCCCCTCTCTCACTACCACCCACCCCCACTCTCACAACCTCCCACTTCAACGCTCGCTTACTACAGACCACCCCCACTCTCAATACCACCCACCCCCACTCTCAATACCACCCACCCCCTCTCTCACTACCACCACACCCCCACAACCACCCACCCCAATGCTCAATACCATCCACTTCAACGCTCGCTTACTACAACCCACCCCCACTCTCACTACCACCCAATTCAACGCTCAATAACACTTCTCTTCATCATCTAAAATGACATATTAGTGATCATGATCATGTCTCTCATGTTAACCCAAGTGAAAATGTAATTTTTTTTTTGGATAATACACAAAATAATTGTTTTTTTGTTTTCTTTTTTAGGTAATACGGATCCAAACCATCTATAATTATCAGTCGTTGACTACTTGGATTCACTTTATATTGCAGGTAGGTATCCATGATATTTCTCTCTGTTAACATATATGTCAGATTATTTTCAAAAAATGTATTTGGTTTATAAAATTTTTAATTTTTTAATTTTTTTTTTTTATCTCCTTTTATCTAGATTGAAGAGACAATTGGATTTGATTTATTTTCAAAACCAAGCTAATCTGAATTTTATATTATTAATATATGTATTGTAACATGGGGGTGTTTAACTCAAGTGAAAAGATGCATTTTTTTAATGCAGTGAGTCCTCATCAGACAGGCGTTTAGAGTTAAGGGCCTGGTAGCCCACGTTTATTGAAAAAAGGAAAAACACAAAAGTCCATTCAGAAGTCCCACGCAGGGGTTTAACTTCATTAAGCATTCATAAATGAAAGACATACCAAGCCACCTGGCTCTCTCTTGTCAGCAGTTCCTCTGCTTGCTCTCAACAGAGTTGATTCCTTCCAGTCCCCTGGACTCACTGGCTTCCTTAGTCTTCCCGACTCTCAAGGCTGTCCCTCCTTTCCCAGTCTTTGGGCAAAGAATACCCCTTACACAGGGATGACCCCTCCACAGGTCTGTCTTCATACAGCAGCAGCAAGCTGCTCACACTCCACCATCCTCCACTCATTAGCCCCTCATTATATGGTCTGTGTGCAGCTGGGCACACACCTTGCTTGCTATCGTCAAGACCCGGACACAGTTTGAGATCCCATCCAGGACTAGCAAAACCTGGAGAAAACTGACAGAGCAGTTTTCTCCATTTAAATTCTATAGTCTGTAGATATGCAAACTCTGTATCTCCTTTACCTCTAATTTCAAAGGGACAGAGCTTCGCTCTGCCACAGTATATATATATATATATATATATATATATATATATATATATATATATATATATATGTGTTGAATATACTTCAATTAGATTATGTTTACTTGTAAAGAAAAAAAATATTTTATCGTTTGTATTATTAATTTTTTGTATATACATCACTGTTGTCTATCTTTCTCTTTTTATCTATTATTTTTTTTTTTCTTTCTTCTCTCCTTTGCTGGTATATTTGTTCAATTAGCTATATATTTTTTTAGTTTATACTGTTTTATGAATTGCTCCGTATGTATGTATTTAATGTTATCTTGTCCATTCTTCTCTTTATCATCATTATTCTCTTTATTTTTTAGCAATAGTGACATTTTATTTTGTCGGTCAATTTTCCTTGTCAAATTTATTATCTTTTTTAAAAAAAAATGTATTACATTATTCACTTTTAATATCTTTACCTCTCACTAATCTCCCTCTCGTGCTTTCTCTCCCGCTCTCTCTCTTTCTCTCTCGTGCTCTCTCTCGTTCTCTCTAGCTCTCTCTCTCGTGCTCTCTCTCGTTCTCTCTTGCTCTCTCGTTCTATCGCACTCGCTCTCTCTGTCACTCTAGCGCTCTCTCTATCGCTCTCTCTCTCTGTCTCTTTAACGCTCTCTCTGTCTCTCTAGCGCGCTCTCTCTCTCTCTGTCTCGATCTCTCTCTCTCTCTCTCTCGTTCTCTCTAGCTCTCTCTCTCATGCTCTCTCTCGTTCTCTCTTGCTCTCTCGTTCTATCGCACTCGCTCTCTCTGTCACTCTAGCGCTCTCTCTATCGCTCTCTCTCTCTGTCTCTTTAACGCTCTCTCTGTCTCTCTAGCGCGCTCTCTCTCTCTCTGTCTCGATCTCTCTCTCTCTCTCTCTCTCTCTCTCTCTCTCTCTCGAGAGAGAGAGAGAGAGAGAGAGAGAGAGAGAGAGAGAGAGAGAGAGAGAGAGCCCTTTCGCTCTCTCTATATCTATATCTCTCGTGCTCTCTCTACTGCTCTCTCTCGTGCTCTCTATCTTTCTCTCTCTTTCTCTCTCATGCTCTCTCGTTCTCTCTAGCGCTCTCTCTCTCTCTCGATCTCTCTCTCTATCGATATCGATCTCTCTCTTTATCCATATCGATCGATTTCTCTCTCTATCGATTTCTCTCTCTCTCGATCTCTCTCTCGATCTCTCTCTCGATCTCTCTCTCTCGATCTCTCTAGCTCACTCTGGCGCTCGCTCTCTCCCGTGCTTGCTCTCTGTTGCTCCCTCTTGCGCGCTATGGGGATCTCGCTCTTTCTGTCTCGTGTTCTCTCTCTCGCGTGCTCGCTCTCTCTCTTGCTCGCTCTCTCTCTCTTGCTCTCTTGCTCGCTCGCTCTCTCTCGCTCTTAAAAATCTATTTATTTTTAAAATTATGATTTTTTTACATTTTTTATAGATTCTAATATTGTCTTTGTTATTTTTTATGTATTTTTATTTTATTATTAAAATTATAAATTTAAACATATTTTTTGTTTTATTATTCTTTTACATATTGCTGTTTACAAAGCTTTTATATTAAATTACACATAAACATATTATCTATTTAAAATCACAAATATAATTTCTGAAATATACACATTTATTTAAAATTCTCTCTCTCGTGCTCTCTATCTCTCTCGTGCTCTCTCTCTCTCGTGCTCTCTCTCTCTCTTGTGCTCTCTCTCTCTCACTCTCGTGCTCTCTCTCTCGTGCTCTCTCTCTCTCGCTCTCGTGCTCTCTCTCTCTCGCTCTCGCGCAATCGCTCTTTCTGTCTCGCGCGTGCTCACTCTCTGGTGCTCTTTCTCGCTCTGGCGTGCGCTCGCGCTCTGGTGCTCACTCTCTGGTGCGCTCGCTCTCTGGTGATCTCTCTCTCATGCTCTGGTGCTCGCTCTCTCTCTTGCTCGCTCGCTATCTCTCGCTTTTATAACAAAAAAATTGTAATTTATGATTTTTTTTATAGATTCAAATATTGTCTTTGTTTGTCATTTTCTATGTATTTTTATTTTAGTAATAAAATTATAAATTTAAACCATATTTTTTGTTTTATTATTCTTTTACATAATTCTGTTGTTTACAAAGCTTTTATATTAAATTACACATAAATATATATTATCTAATTAAAATCACAAATAATTTCAGAAATATATACATACACATTTATTTAAAATTATACATATTGTTAGCGGTATGTTTTTATATAAAAATAAAAACAAAAATTCATTTATTAATAAAGTTTCTTTGTAATATTTATAATTTGTCCTGCTTATCTAAAAGCATACTAATTCGATTTATATTTATTCAAATATAGACATCTCAAGGTAATATAAAACTTTTTACTTTATGCGTTTGTTTTTGTTGTGTTTGGTCAGTGTGTGTGTGTGTATATGTACGTATATATGTGTGTGTGTGTGTGTGTGTGTTTGTTTATATATGTATATAATTACTCTTATTTAAAAATATTTGAAATCCGTGATGGATAACGCATAATTTTTATTTAAATAATTTTATTAATGAAACTTTTCTATTCATAGAAATGCCGAGCTGCTTTGTCCAACATTGCAGCCATGTCAGTGGCAACAAAATATCGAGTCCTGCAGATACAAGCTTGTTTCGATTCCCAAAGGACTGCCATCAAATTGAAATTTGGTTGGAAAGCGTAGGCATGGACCATTGAGCAATTCACTAGGCTGATACTGGCAGACAACAGAGGAGATTCCTTTCGGATCTGTTCGCAACATTTTACAGAAGATTGTTTTGTTATTGAGGGAAACAGAAGACAATTGAAACCCGGATCAGTACCTACAATTTTTAACAAAATGCCATCAATATCAAAAAGTTCACACCAAAAATGGGAAAATAGACTTTCAAAAATAGCTCTTAAAGAGTTTATGATGTCCTCAATTTCAAAGCCTAGTTCATGTTCAAAAAGAGGCTGCAAATGTGATTGTCATGAAAAAAGATTGACAAACAATGATGTGGGTACGCAAATCGGCATGTTTGATTTTCTAGCTTAGTTAAAATCATTATAGATATAAAAATGATAGAGTAAATAACACGATTAAAGTGCTTAAACCTTTGTCTGTATAAGTATATAAACGTACGATAACCGTGCGAATAGATAAACAATTACAATTTATTTATATGTCCAGAAAAATAATAAAGAAACATTTTAGATTACCCAACATAGTATAGAGATGTTATAAATGCCATGTTGCCAGTGTTTACAAAGATAGTTAGTTAATGCAGAAAAGGGGATGTATTACAATGGACATACACAGGCTGTTACTTAATACATATTAAAGTCTTAGGAGAAAGATTAAAGTTAGAGAAAGGATAGGGATACACAGAATACATTACACTTCATATTAATAATGAGGGAGAGAGAGAGAGAGAGAGAGGGGGGAGGAGAGAGAGAGAGAGAGGGGGGGAGAGAGAAAGAAAGAGTACATTACCCCGGCAGCTACATGTCCAAAAATCATCAGGCTAAGAGAACTAGTATCCCTAAAACTATTGGTTTTATGTTGTTAGAGTAACCCACTCCTATCAAACACCTCATTGGTTCAGAAGTGCATTGTATCCAGATTGGTTACTTTGTTTGGGCTAACTCCGTGTCTAAAGTCAACATTCCTGTTAATGACCCCTGGGGATAAGGAGCCATTTATTGTAAGAGAACAAAGGATATTCAATTAACACCTGGGCACAGTCAATCTATGGAAAAAGTCTAGCTTGCCTGTCATAAATATGAATATATATACACATATATATACATGCACACATTTACACATCCGATTGGGGCATGGCAATCCAATTCCATTTTAAATATTCAAAATCTCCAACACAGTTCCCCCTGAAGTTCATTCTTGAACTTAAGTAGTCCTTCAATGATTTTGTACCCCCCCACAACAGCCCAGAAGTCCCAACCCTTCCCCACCACCACCACGGCCTCCTCTTCCTTTCTTGAACACGCCGGAACTCCTCAAGGTAGGCTTAAGACAGGAAAGAAATCCTGGTGCCTTGAGACATCACATCTAAACCATGAGTGTCTGTACTGCAATGTTTCATCGCCCCTCTGCCTTGGAAGAGCGGAACTCCAACATTGATGGCGGGATCCTGGCATATCTAGTCCTGTAACTTGGTGAGACCGTGTAGTGGTTTCTCCGCTTGGATCGGACCGCGAGACAGCACTTTTCAGCATGGTGAAGAACAGTTCAGGGTAGTCTTACTTGTCACATTTGTCTCAAGAGATGACTTGATTGTCTTCAGGTGGTGGTTGGGCGGGCCTCCAGACCGTCGTGCATGAATACATAAAACAAACAAAAAACAGAATGTCAGTGTACAGATATTGGAGGAATGCCAGACAGGAGCAACGGTCATCAAGACTTAATACTTATAAGGGGTGCAATGGGGATGAGTAAAGTGGGCTCCCCACAGGGAACGGAGTCCAAGCAACAGACAGTATCATCCATGGCCCTTAATGGTAGGGATAGTCAACACTGCCTGTTATTGCAAGGTCCCGGGGTCCACCACACCTGCTCACGGGGCTCAGGTTAAAGCAGTAGGTAGACTAAGGGGGGTAGCATTACATTAAGACATAAAAACACGGGATGTCCAGGGATACTTTTGGTTCAAAGTATGGTACACTACTGGCGGACAGGGAAAATCCTTTTAAACAGATACATTGTCTTGAGAAGATGGATGATGAAAACCCAGAGAAAAATTTAGAATGAAGCAAAAGAAACGGAAGAGAGGTGAGTAATGAAGATGAACGAAAATGGTGGAATTAATAATGGAAAGGGAAGAAAAAAAAAAACCTACAGATTTAATGCTACTCCAACCACGACGGTTAAAGAGCACGGAATCTGGGTTAGACAAAAACAAATATAATGGTTGGGAAAAATAAAATAAAAATAAAAATAAAAAAATAAAGAAAAATAAAAAATAGCACCAAAAAAATCATAATAAAAAATAAAAAAATAAAA
The DNA here is from genome assembly GCA_028564925.1 of Lithobates sylvaticus. Classification (NCBI taxonomy): domain Eukaryota; kingdom Metazoa; phylum Chordata; class Amphibia; order Anura; family Ranidae; genus Lithobates; species Lithobates sylvaticus. Next base: position 169,726,253 of record CM053031.1, read on the forward strand.
ATATAGTTTCTAAAAAAAAAAATTTCTCCCATACTAGCAATTAGCAGTATTTTCTCCCAGGTCAGGTACACAGATATTAACAATGAGAGGGAGGAAAGAAATAAAATGAAAAAATAAAAATGATTAAAACCTTTTTTTGGAATTTAGGTAAAACCTGACCGCATATTATTACTATAAATTGAAAAGGCTTATCCCCAGAACAGCAAAGAACAAAAAGAAAAAATATAGTTCTAGGGTCCTCTTTTAAATGCACACAATCCCCTACGTTGGTCTCTAATAGTTACCCAAATTAGGACGGCAACAGGGTGGGGTTTACTAAAGCTGTGGCCCTAAGACTGTACCTGAATTAACTTTTCCCACTAAGAAACTCAACCTTAGAGATATCTGGATTGACCTCTTTTGATCTTGAGATCACCCAAATCGTCCACTTCACTCCTCCCATGTTTAACATTAGGACCGCTCTGGAACTCCTCCACCCCAATATGTCCAGCCAGCCCCTACCCTGACCACCACTAGGTGATCCCTAGAAACTCTTTTAATGTTACCTCAGCCAGCTCCATATCAGATAATTCCCAACAGCTATTATTTTGCACCACCCTCCTCTCCTTAGATCATAAACCCCTGAGTAGGGCCCTTCTATTCACGCCCTGCACAGACTGTTGTCCTTAAACCACCCAACTACCAACTTTTTAACTTCTCCCCGAACCCCAACAGAAGTTTCAGTAGGTGTAAGGGGAGGTCAGATTTTCCATAAAACCTTCCTTCAGGGGTGATTGGGGTACAACCCGGGGTTCCTGCTATATCCATGCCAAGGGCAAGAGAAGATGTACAATAGACTCCCCGAGGTAGTGTACCCTGCTGATTACCATTTAACCTGATGCTGAAAACAGTGCATCATTAGACATGTGATACCAGCACCAGTACCCTGGTAACTTTGTTTAGGGCCAGTTGGGACACTACCCCGGCCTCCATTAGACACGACCCCCTCCTGTGCCAGCATTGTTGCCTTTTCCCATAGCACAACACCTCCCTTTCTCCAGCACTCATCCGTACCAGTCATCTGAGGCTGTCCGGACTCAAACCATCAGAACAAGATGGACTGCAGGGTGTAACCCAGTAGAGTCTGTTAAAGGCTAGTACCCAGATTGACCGAGATATCTGCACAATGCTCCATCCCTGTCATTAGGGATGAGACCAGTGCAAGTTAGATTTTGATGATCCTGGAACTGAGTCATATACCAATCTATTATGATTCATAGGCAACCTGGATACTACCCTCACCTACCCGGTGCTCCCCCTCCAGCTCCAACGGCCGTCTCCATTAAGCCTCTCTTTATCCTAAGTATAGGAAATAGTCTGAAAACCCGTATTGAAAACCACCTGCCAACAGGTACACTCGATTCTTTATAGAGGCTGCACACCTTCTCCCTCCTTTATCAATTCGGTAATCAGACCATGTTATCCTTCACCCATACAAAATTAACTGCCTATACTATTCAGACAGGACTCACATGAATGACAGGGGCATAGCATCACGGGGGCACTGGGCTTCCTGGCCTGCAGGACACAGATTAACTGAGGAGAATATGACATGCCTATACATCCTGCACAACTTTTTCTCCAGACTCAACCAAAACTATACAATACGAGGCCAGACCTATACACTTTCAACTTGTATGCAATCCGGCAGGCCCTCGTACTTCACCTCTGCAGATAAATCTAAAGAAAATTAAAAAAAAATAATATAAAAATTGCATAATGTGTATCCAGCTCGAGAAACTCCTGTTACCAAACACCACTGGCCAAAGGGCAAAGAAAAATCCCTTGCAGCACTGAGACCGCTGAACAGTCGGGGGTACAATTTGAGCCAACCTGTGTACTTTGAAACCCCCCAGATATTAGCGACAGATATGCCACAGACACATTAGACAATTCATAACACATCGTCACGTAAACATAGTGACACTGGACAGGATGTGGGTTGAATCTTTACTTGGGGACAAAGGTTGCTTAAGGGACATTAACATACCTTAGCCTGAGGCAATGAGCAGAGCTGGAACAACTAGGTAACTAATTACCATAACCGCAGGGGGGTGAAACAGTCCTAAACAGTATTTTTTCCCCCCCACCAGTAATCAGTGGAGCACAGAAACTCGTTCTTTATACAGGTTGGATTAGAAAATACCACATTCACTTAGGTAGTCCAAAACACAGCTGAATGGGCTGACCACTAGGAGCATAAACCACATAATGGTGCTGAACCCAGGGAAAATAAAAAAATTGTCTACGATTTCCTTCTGGTTCTGAAAGCCGTGAAACCCAATTATCCTCTGAAAAACACCAATAAAATTTAGTAATAAACATTCAATTTTTCGCCTGAAAAAAAAAACAATGGTTAAATACCTGTAACAAGACATTAACACATGAAACAAATATACATTTACATTACATAAACAGTGCACCTTATTTTAAAATAGCAAAAATTGTTGAGCTCAACTTATTATTAATATGTATTACTTAATACATATTAATACCACGTGGTTTTTTGTTTTATGGTATACCAATAATTCCCCAAAAAAAAAAAAATATTCACCATGGTGAGGGAGAAAAAAAAAATTAGCAACTCGCAATAAAACTTTTTTTTTTTTTTCCATTTTTCAACAAATCATACTTCACCAGAAAATCTCTTGCCGAACTGTCTTCTGGAAAACAAACTGAGTTTAGTAAAGCACCTTTCAATTCATTATTACATATAGTTATCTTGGCTCAGGTAATTTGCATGTCAATACAGTTTGCTTTACACTCACTGACCTGGTCAGAAAGAAGTGGGGGGGTCATTTGGGTTGGCTGTCAGCAGCTGCGACAACAGAAATCACAGGACACGAAATATATATGGGATATTCCACACACGCACACAATTAGCTGGGTCAAAGATGAACTCTAGACGTCACACATATTTCATATTTTCTATAATAAAAACGCCCACCTTCCAGGGATTTATCCTTGCAAAAACACCAGGAATGAAACATTGTTGGTGACAACTGGATTAGTAGCATTATTGGTACATACCTTAGGTGTGGAGGCTGTTCCCCTGATCATCACCGCCACTACTCTGGGGATGTGGTTCTATTGGCCCGGTTTGTCCCTACTTCTCAGCATTTGGTGCGCTTTCTCCTTACCTCCCACCATAAAAATATTCACATCATCAGTTCTATGCATGGATTCTACCATCCATGCGCTCCATGCATCTCTTTATTGTACCACCGGGCTTCCTAAGCTTTTGGTTTAAAAGTACCTTTTTTAGAATAATTTCTCCCTGTCCACTGATCCCACTCTTGCATATTTCACAGTCCAAGGCCCATATTTATCTATCATTTCTTCCTTCGGGGTCAAGTGGTATGGTTCCCCACGGTTAGACACCCTCTTTCAAGCGATTCGATTACCCATCCTTTACGGACAATGGACCTTGAACTGATCCCCCAACCTCGTTAGAGGTTGCCTACTTCAGAGGTAGCGACCCTCTGGACAAGAAGTGGGTAGATAGGCCCCTCCCCTATCAACGTTGCTGCCTTTTTTTCACTACTTGCCAGAGCAATATTCTCTGCCCGGCTATAGTCCTTCAAAAAATTAGCCTAGAGATTTCCTGAACCAAATAATAGTCCAATCCCTTCCGTGGACTTTTCAGAAATATTCCAAAAACAAAAAGCTTATTACTTCTGTTATCTCAAGAATGTTTAGCACAAACTTGGATAATCCGGACCCTATGAGTATTATTACAGGAGGTAGTCAACTGATGCACACCTTTGCGATATGAGTTATAGTAGTAACAACATCACCAGTGTTTACAGATCTAATTACAAAACTTACGATTCACAGTTAGCAGTTTATAAAGAGAAAGATTCATACTAGGGCTGAAACAACTACTCGACCATAAAATCAATCGACTACTACCTTCACAATTGATCGGCCAGTAACACAATGGGATTAAAAAAACAAAATGAGCCCTCTATTGTACAAAAAAAAACAACAATCACAAATGTAAACTATAGCTTCCACAGCTCTACAGTAAAACTGAACCCCATACAGTAGTGACTATCTGCTCCCCAAATTACCCTCTTGAAATGTATCGATAAATTCCATTTAGAAATGTCTGTTTAGAGTCTTTACTAGTTTGTCACAACTCCTCATCCAATATGCCTAAATATCATACACCGCTGTCATTACTAGAGCTCCGTGGAGACTCAGAGTAGACCCAACCATGTGTCCTGTTCACTTTCTTAGCTGGTTGGAAAATACACTTTAAAAATATAAATAAAGATACTTCTCTTCCTTGTTTTGTTCATCAATCTTCTCTGTAACGTCCGAGTCACTTGTCACCTGTCACCTGTCAAAAACTTGGCTAGAATTAGAGTGGTTAGTATCATTGGTTTGGAAAATTGTCACTCAGCCCATCCTCTTTCCCCCCTTTTCCTCATCTTTACAAAGTGGAGGAAAACATACAGGATTTAGAATGGTGCAGAGCCTCAGAAACTCCTTGGACCTGAAAAGATACTTGTACACACAAGCTATTAATGTGTCATTCATAAACAATACAACATTCGTAAATTGTCAATGACATTCCTCATAACCGATAATACTTTTCTTTTACTAAAATACAACACCCACAACACGACTGTCACGGTAGGTTCAGACTTATTCTTGTTACCACATAGAACATGACACAACTAAAACTTTAGACAAACATTTTGATACAAAAGTGGGGGAGATATTTCATAGTTCCTAAATCAAAAATGTAAATTAAAACCAACCAGATGGAATTCTGCCTTCACTCTTAGCAAAAAAAAACTACATACAATGGGACAGACATGAGAACATCTCAGAATATTGTATGGACCAGCCACACCAAGTTCTGGAATGGGCATCTGGATTTTAAGCACAGTTCCTCCTCTGAGAATCACAAAAGCATGTACTACACATCCATCATCCCACTCATCATTACAGATTTCTGAAGCCACAACTGAACTACTTCCAAGATATTTTTTATTCTGGGGTCTACCACCAGACATCAAAAATATCCTCCACAGCTTTAAGGGGTCTCATGTCCGGAGCCCCAAACCCAGATCTCATGTGTAAGGCAGCTGTCTGACTGGTTTGGGGCCTCATCCAGGGCACCCATGCACTAATCCGATCAGTACTGCTAGTGACTTATTTTTACAGTACTGGCACCCAGCGTTTTCCGATTATTATACACGGCCTACTAGTATGCTAGCGTACTAATACTCACATTTACTCTACTACCGGTTAAATGTGTTGTCAGACAAACTACAAAACACCATGAAATCCTCCACTATTCAAAACAAATATTATGGCTTCTCTCTGTACCTCGATATTACAATAATTTTAATGCCTCCCCAAAACAGTATTACAATATAAACCTTAAATTTACTTTAAAAATCAAAAAGATTTTGTCCTAATTCAAAAGACCCCAGGCCCCTCCCATCAACTTCCTGTTGCACACCTGAACAGGAAGAGGGAGGGGGAGGGGGAGTCTTGAATAGCGTCATATTTTGTCTATCAAGACATTAGAAAAAATCTATGGCTAGCATCAGCAAATAAAAAAAAACTTCTTTCCTGGAGTGGGTGGAATTAACCCCCATGTTGCAATTAACCCCCTTGACTCACATATCCCCTGGGAAATCAAACCACCAGTTTTAAAACCAGAATACCACACAACAGTGCAACAAAACTCCTGCAAAAAAGACGGCTGAAAAAGGTCAATCAAAGCCCTTCCCTTCCACTGTAGGCCACAAACAATCAAAAACAACACACGCCATTTTAAAAGTGCGCCTCTATAAACACAAATAGCAATTCCATCCAAACACAGCGGACACAAAATGGCAGCCGGGCCAAACGAAAATCAAGACCATGGTGAAAAATGGCGCCATTAATTCAGTACAAGATTCAGCTCGGGGCTAAAATTATCAGAAACAAAAAAAAAGCAGTTGCAGTAATCGCAAATCGGTCAACGGCAAAATGGTGGATGAGATCCGGACTACAGAAAAATGGCCGACATTAACAAATGAAAACCAACACACAAACTTTTTTCCTCCCTACAAACACTGACCATACAATTGAGACACCAATATTACCACTTATCCCTAGACAAACACAATTAGGGTCTATCCTAAAATATAGGCATATTCAACGAAACATAATTGTTGGAGTAACAGCGCTGTCTAAACTAGTGAAAAATTAACACATATACTATTTAAGTAGTTAATGTGAAAACATTATTTTATGTCTTTTGTGAACAAAAAATATATAATGGATTCCTGCTGCAACCTTATGTGAGATACACACAAAAACACAAGAAAAAGAAAAACTGGCTGCGCTGGAATAATAGAAATCAATAAACACTCCTATTGTGTAGGCTAATACATTTAAACTGCCTTAGTGTATGATTTAAAAAAACTTTTGAAGCTATCTAAATTATGTACACTTTGTGACAAGTGTAATATATGTATGATCCAAAGTACAAATACTAATAACAGAAATACTATTAATAATATCAGAAATACATAATAGTGAATCCGAGTTCAAATATGATCGCATAGAGAACAACAGAGGTCCAACATGTGGACTAATAAAAATTAAGGGAGAAAGTTCTGTTCATGCAAAGTACAAGGTTTAGGGTTCAACTAGTGATCGTGTTGTAACATCAGACACCCACGACCCAAATACAAGCACAATATTTGGCTCTGAGAGTTCACAGCCCTTCCCCCCCCCCATGTTCTCAGTTAGAAGCCTGAGGCCCCCACCCCCCCCCTCCTAGGGTGTGACAACTTCTATTGTGTCCCAACAATACATGGTCTACTGGCTAAGAAACAGGTTTTTCGACTTAAAAACCAAACCTTTTTTTTTTTTTTTTTTTTTTTTTTTTTCCCAATCTCATTCAAATGGTCAACTGAAATTGCTTTTTTTTTTTTTTTTTTTGCCAAAGGCGCATATCCTTTTCCACCGTCTCCAAGATTTCAAATGGAGCCCTTCTATTCACACGTACAATTTATTTCACTTATATACCCATTATTCAAAATCAGTCTCATCACAGTATTATTACAGACAAAAGGTAAACAGTAAAGTTCTGATAAGTTTTTTTAGTCTGGGTATTCACATGGGAGACACAAACCCAGCTTGTCTTCCATACAAGAAATCGCATTCACCACAAACATTAAACTTTCTCACACAGGGGCACCATCTGTTAAAGCTGCATTTCTAGCTTAGTTAAAATCATTATAGATATAAAAATGATAGAGTAAATAACACGATTAAAGTGCTTAAACCTTTGTCTGTATCTGCTTTCAGACCTGGCCAGTAAAACCGGTCGGTGATCCGTGCCTCCGTCTTTTCAACTCCAGGTGTCCCCCTAAAACATCATCATGGGCCAGGTCCAGGACCTTGCGTCTATACTGTTGGGGTACCAATAATTGTTCTACCACATTTTCTCTCACTTTGGTAACCCGATAAGCAATTCATTATATATGGCAAAGTGGGGCCACCGCTCATTCGCACCTGGCTCTTGGGGTACCCCATTTAATACTACAACTTGTTCCCGTGCACGGGCCAAAGTGGGGTCCTGCATCTGGGCAGTACCAACAATTAACAATAAACAATTATTTATTTATATGTCCAGAAAAATAATAAAGAAACATTTTAGATTACCCAACATAGTATAGAGATGTTATAAATGCCATGTTGCCAGTGTTTACAAAGATAGTTAGTTAATGCAGAAAAGGGGATGTATTACAATGGACATACACAGGCTGTTTCTTAATACATATTAAAGTCTTAGGAGAAAGATTAAAGTTAGAGAAAGGATAGGGATACACAGAATACATTACACTTCATATTAATAATGAGGGAGGGAGAGAGAGAGCAAAAGAGAGAGAGAGAGAGAGAGGGGGAGGAGGTGAGAGAGAGAGAGAGAGTACATTACCCCGGCAGCTACATGTCAAAAATCATCAGGCTAAGAGAACTCGTATCCCTAAAACTATTGGTTTTATGTTGTTAGAGTAACCCACTCCTATCAAACACCTCATTGGTTCAGAAGTGCATTGTATCCAGATTGGTTACTTTGTTTGGGCTAACTCCGTGTCTAAAGTCAACATTCCTGTTAATGACCCCTGGGGATAAGGAGCCATCTATTGTAAGAGAACAAAGGATATTCAATTAACACCTGGGCACAGTCAATCTATGGAAAAAGTCTAGCTTGCCTGTCATAAATATGAATATATATACACATATATATACATGCACACATTTACACATCCGATTGGGGCATGGCAATCCAATTCCATTTTAAATATTCAAAATCTCCAACACATGCCTCAACACCGGACTTTCACTCAAAGAATAAAAATCAACGATCTTCAGGGATTGCAGAAAATTTGGATGCAGAAGAGGTGGATCCATTGATCCTATGTTCACCTACAGTCTGTGATGTTCCATCCGAATCCGGAAATGAAGACGAGTCAATTGGTGATATAGAGAGTCAATCCAATTTATGATCCCCTTAATGTAGTGTCAGAAAACAAATATATTGTCTTTGAAAGTAGTCTTGATACATTGCTTTATCAAATGCGATGCCCCGAACAGACATGCTTTTCTAAAATCAAAACAATAGAAAAGAAAATAGTAGGTACGATGCTGTCAGTGTTTTCTACCTGTAATGCACAGCATCGCATCAAACTTTTGGAAAGCCAGCCAAAGATAAAAAATTACGCTGCAGGCAATATCGTACTTGCTGGCGCCATTTGTTTGTCAGGTGGAAGTTACCAAAAGGTAAAGGAAATGTTCGATCTTAGTGGAATTGCGATGTTTGGAAAATCGTCCTACAACAACGCTCAAAAACGTTATATTTTTCCTTCTATTGACAATAGTTGGAAAGAAAATTGTAAAAATGTAAAAGAGGAATTAATAGGTACTCCGTTATTCCTCATCGGTGATGGACAATGTGATAGTCCTGGTTTTTGTGCAAAGTATACAACGTATACATTTATGGATATCTATTCCAAAAAAATTGTAGATTTTGAATTGGTGCAGGTGTCCCAAACCACATCCTCTGTTGCCATGGAAAAATTGGGCTTTACCATAGCACTCGACAGAATACTGGAAAATGAATTGGATGTTCAATATGTAGGCACTGATAGACACACGGGAATTCGAAAACTATTGACTACGGCTAAATATGAAAATATAAATCATCAATTTGATATTTGGCATTATGTTAAAAATTTAAAAAGAAAATTGATGCAAATCTCCAAAAAAAAAAGCTTTTCGTCCAATTTTACCGTGGATTGGAGCCATATTGACACATTTCTATTGGTGTAGCAGGAATTGTGATGGAAATGAGGATGTTTTCAGACAACAATGGCATTCTCTGCTACATCATGTAGTGAATGAACATACATGGCAAGTTGGAGACACACAACATCAGTGCTTACATGATGATCAGAGTAGTCTTGTTCCAAAGATTCCATGGCTTCAAAAAAACACACCTGCATTTGATTCATTGTCTGCAATTATAATGGATGCACAAATAGAGAAGGATTTGAAACATTTGACATACTTCTGCCAAACCGGTAGCATTGAGACCTACCACAGCATGATGCTGAAATATAGACCAAAAAGAATTCATTACAAATATGATTCCATGGAGGCTAGAACACGATTGGCTGCATTGCAGCACAATAACAATGTTGGAAGAAAAATGGCAACCGTTACTAAAATAGATGACAGTGGGGAAGTCTTTCAAGTGGAGCGGAAAAATTTAGAATTCCCCCGCGGACGAAAAAAATGGATTGTCCGAAACGTGTTTTAAAAAATGTCCAACGAACATTGCAAAAAAATGTTGTCTAACATGATGGCAATCGTAGACGGAACATTAAATAGCACATGGCAATCCAAAAATGTCCTATTTCCAAAAAACACCACCGAAGAAAGACCTGAAACCAGTGCTGCAATTGCAAAGCACAGAACACGCTTTCCCGTAGTGTAAAATATAACAGCGTTGTTTTTGAATGTACCTAATTCAAAGTTTTGTTATAATTGTTTTTTAGCGTGTAATTGTTGTTTTTGAAAAAAATAATGTTTTGATAGTGTATTTTGATTACAGTTTGTTCATCTTTATTTTATTATTTTTTCTTTGATTATAAATAAAGTATGTCTAATATTTTGAATATAATTGTTTATTAATCTGTGTTCAAAAAATGTGTGATGTATTGGATTTAACTTAAGCCCCATACACACGGTCGGATTTTCCGACGCAAAATGTCCTATCGGACAATGTTGTCGGAAATTCCAACCGTGTGTAGGTTCCATCGGACATTTTCCATCGGATTTTCCAAAGGACAAAGCTTTATCTCCTGCTCTCCAATTTTCCAACAACAAAGTCCTATCGGACTTTTTCCGATCGTGTGTAGCGAATTCAGACGGACAAAGTGCCACGCATGCTCAGATCACATTACAGGACCAAAGCTATTGGCTACTACCCTCTACGTAGTCCCGTCGTAGGCAACAAACGTCACCACGTTCACAATGATCGGATTTTCTGACAACTTTGTCCGACCGTGTGTATGCAACACCAGTGTTGGACTAAATCCGTCGGAAAAAATACGATGGATTTTGTGGTCGGATTTTCCTACCGTGTGTACTGGGCATAACTCTAAATTAAAACTACAATCGATTACAATAATTAACATAAAAAAAAACAGACAAATATTTTATTTGAAATAAAATTTTATTAATTATTCTAAAAACATTAACACAAAATATGATAATTAAAAATAACTTTAATTTTTTTTTAATAGAAAGCCATTTCTGAAGCATCGTAATCATTTGCATACAAAAATCCAACATAGGATCCATTGGGATCAGGAAAAGCAAGTCGCACTTTATTTACTGCACAGGAAGGTATAACCCTTCTGTTTCCCTTGCCTAAAATGCCATATATCCAAGCGATGAAAGTTCGATATGAAGTTTTACGTAATCTCCTGTAATAAATGTAATTCTTTTTTTAGAAATACTAAATTTAAAATCTTAATGAATGTAAAGTACGTTTTTAAAAAATACATTTCTATCAAATTTCTTGATTACTAGTGTTCAATACAAAATAAAAATAAAAATAAATAAAAAAATATAGATATAATCACCTGTTGTTGTTGGCATCTACAAGGGGGAGATTGTCCAAGTGAATAGCCATATACGCAATACGCACGTGTTGATGGTGCACGATTTGAGAAAGAAAAGTATCTGCTTGCGTAATACATTTATGTCCCTCTGGTCTACAGGCATCAACCTCTTCAACTTCGCGGCAGCAGATAGACTCCACTTGTGTGGGCATTATAATGCACATTTCACACGAACACCAATTAATATTGCCAATTCTATCTGTTTCTGTGTTTTCAGTTTCTACAGTTGAGGATCCATCACTACTACAGGGCATGGTGGGATTATTCGGGAAAGCCGGATCGTTTTCTCGCGATGGGTACCTAGCCCATATTTTTTGTATAAGCATTCGTCGCTATAATTAGAAAACATAAAATAATATATATTATAATAATATTTTTATTTTAAATGTTTGGTTATTTAACCGCTTCAGCACCGGGCCATTTTTTACCCTTCCTTACCAGAGCACTTTTTGCGATTCGGCACTGCGTCGCTTTAACTAACAATTGCGCGGTCGTGCGACGTAACACCCAAACAAAATTGACGTCCTTTTTTTCCCACAAATAGAGCTTTCTTTTGGTGGTATTTGATCACCTCTGCGGTTTTTATTTTTTGCGCTATAAACAAAAGAAGAGCGACAATTTTGAAAAAAAAACACAATATTTTTTACTTTTTGCTATAATAAATATCCCATTTAAAAAAAAAAAAAAACGATTTTTTTTTACTCAGTTTAGGCCGATGCATATTCTTCTACATATTTTTGGTAAAAAAAATCGCAATAAGCGTATATTGATCGGTTTGCGCAAAAGTTATAGCGTCTACAAAATAGGGGATAGGGGATAGATTTATTGAATTTTTTTTTTTTTTTTTTTTTTAATAGTAATGGCGGCGATCTGCGATTTTTTTTCGTGACTGCGACATTGCGGCGGACACTTTTGACACATTTTTGGAACCATTCACATATACACAGCGATCGTTGCTATAAAATTGCATTGATTACTGTGTAAATGTGACTGGCAAGGGGTTAACACTAGGGGCGCTGTAGGGGTTTATGTGTTCCCTAATAGAAGTGATTCTAACTGTGGGGGGAGGGGACTCAAGGGGAGAAGAAAGATCATGTGTTCCTCTGTACTGGGATCACATGATCGGTCTCCTCTCCGCTGCCCCGTGACTACGCTCCAATTGGACATCAAGAAAGGTGATCTTGTTTGGGTCATGTGTCATCGTGAATTTTAAATTGTATTCATTGACATTGATATAATTATAGAATTCTAGCAGCATTTCTTCTGGTCCCTCCCAGACGACGAGGACGTCATCAATGTACCGTAGCCATAGTTTAATATGGCTCGTGTACATGAGGAGGTCCTCGTCGCCTAGGAGGGATTTCTCCCACTCCCCCAGGTACAGATTGGCGTAGGCCGGGGCACAGCATGTGCCCATGGCCACGCCCTGCACCTGGAGGTAGTGGGAGGGTCCAGGGGTGGGTCATATTTGCCGCTCCGCCGAAGAATGTCCCGTACAGCTGCGACCCCCTTGACATGGGGGATCGAGCTGTACAGGGCCTCGACGTCTATGGCCACCAAACGGGAGTTGGGTGGTAACAATATTGTTTGGGTGGCCTGCAAAAGATGGATGGTATCCTTCACAAAGGATGGTAAACTTATAACAAAGGGTTGCAATAAGGAGTCTATCACCTTACTAAGATTCTCGGAGATGTTTCCATTTCCCGAGACAATTGGTCGTCCCGGGGGTTTACTATACCCCTTATGTATTTTCGGGAGACTGTAAAATGTTGCTACTCTGGGGTGTCTGACCATAATGAATTCATATTGGTCCTTGGTGATGGTGCCATCAACAAGGGCCAATTGTATCATGTCATAAAATTCACTATATGAGGTGTGTATTGCCTTTATAGTGACACTTACATACCAATTCCTATTATCTAAAATATTCTGGCACATGCTTACGTAGTCCTCATTATTCATCAATACAACATTGCCACCCTTATCTGAGGGTTTAACTGTAATATTCACATTTTTACGTAAAGATTCTATGGCTTTAGATTCTTCAAAGGTTAAATTAGTGGGAGGGATCTTTTTTTGTGAAAGTTTCTTTAGATCTCTTATAGTTTGTTTTACAAAGGTCTCAATACTTGGAGTCAAATTAAGAGGGGGAAATCTGGCTGATGATTTTTTATGTTTCGTAGGGGGAGTCTGCGTGTCTTTCCCTGCATCTGCTAGCAGGGTTTCGATGTCAATTTGATCTATCAAGTCTATTGTATTGTTTCTTGGTATAATAATGTGAGGTCACGTAGGGCTTTAAATTCCTTCATGCTGAAGGTTGACCAATCTGTGTCATCGATATTGTCCGTCTTTGAATGTAGGCTCTTGAGTAGGAGCCTACGTGCAAAGAGTTGCAAATCGGTGACTAGTTGAAATATATCAAAATTCTCCTGTGGACAAAAAGGTTAGTCCACGAGCTAGTACCTTCTCTTCAGCTGTTGATAGAGAATGGAAGACAGATTTATAACACTGTAGGACTCACTGGCGCCCGTGTCACAAATGAATCCAAATTTCCCACTCCTTTGTTTGTTTGGGGTGAGAGGGATCCCCGTGTTTGGTTTAAAGGGCTTTTAGGACCCTGCCGGAGGTGCTCAATTCTCGGGTTTGTGCGGGTAGTTCTACTCGACGCGTTGGAATTGACAGAGTCTGAGTTGTCAGTATCTATGCTTGATGACTCTTCTTTAGAATTCAGGGATTTTGTATGTCCCTTATCATGAGTCGCTTGGCTAGCTTCTAATGTTTGATCTACAGTGCGTTTTTTTCGGTCTTGTTCGGGAGAACCTTTATTGTTACGGCTTCGTTTAAATTTGCCTCTCCCTTTTGGGGGGATTTTTACATTTTGACTCGAATTGGAAGGATTTTGGGCCTTAGCTGTATCATTATTATATTGTTGTGACTTTACTGCAAGATTTTTATTGTTCTGCGTGTTGGTGCTCCATCTATACGCTCGTCCCTCCGAAAAGGCCATTTTGTCCCTCCAAAATTTGATTTCTTTTTTGTGCAGGATGCTTTGATTATACGCAGACAGATCATCTCTTAGTTTAGTACGCAAATCCAAATATAAAGCATGCTGCACAAAAGATTCCAAAATTGATTCTAACTTGCTAATTTCGATATCTAATACCGAAATTTGTCTGTTGTATTCCCTACTTAGGATGGCCATCATTTCTTGTGAACATTTATTCAAGTTCTCCTCCCATTCCTTCTTACATTCGGTACTAATTTGGTCCAGATTTGGAAAAATCTGGACCCGGAGTCCTAAAGGATTAATCTTCTCTTGATCGTATCTAGCAAAACGATTTAACATGCCAAAATAATGATGATTTCTTTTCTAGAATTCTATTTAGTTTCTGTGTGAGTGTGGATATTTGAGTTTCTACTCTATCCTTTTGTTCAAAATTATTTTCATAGGTGGACGTGGAGCTGTGTGTTTACACACACACACACAGCTCCACGTTCCCGCCCGGTCCCGTTGTTTTAACGGGCAATCGCAGGTGCCCGGCGGACATCGCGGCCGCCGGGCACTCGCACCGGGTCCCGAGCGATGCCGCGGGCACGCCGACGACGGCCGGGAATCCGAGGACGTCATATGACGCCCACCCAGGATGGGAGATCCACCTTGTGGGCGTCATATGACGGCGGGCGGTGTTGAAGTGGTTAATGTAGCAAACAGACAAGTTTTAAGCTTCTATTATGTATACAAAAAGAATGTACTCATTGGCAACAAGAAGGCGGGATGGATGAGCAACGATGGGCTGCAATGACAGGAATTAATAAGAACGCATTGCTTGCCACTGATGGCCAGAAATGGGGTGAAGTGAGACTGTTGGGCACTTTGACATGTCAACGATTGATAGCACTGAAGGACAATTTTAATTGTTAGTGCTGGGCAATGAATGAGGAACAATTATTATAACTGGTAGGTTACCATAATTGTCAGACAAACCGCAATCCGCCGCCAATAGCCCCACGCCCGTTACATTTTTTTAACCACATGCCGACCGCGCCATAGTCAAAAGAAGTCTACAGCGCGGTCAGCTTTTCCTGAGTGGATGTCCTCCCAGAAACTTGCTCCCACGCGCCCCCTGTGGCGCGCACTCGGGAACATCCGTGTCCGCCGGGTCCCGAGGACCCGCCGCATCACGGATCATGGTAAACAGCCGCTGATAGCGGCCGTTTACCATGTGATCGCTACGTCAAATGAGGGAGCAATCACATGTACACAAACAGGCGTCACGTCATGACGCCGGTTCCTCCCTCCCTCCCCTCTCTGTACTGATCGGTACAGTGAGAAGGGATAAACGGAAAGGGGGAGAGACGGGATCAGCGTTGTGAGCTGGATGTGTAGTGCCCACAGCGCTGGTCAGTGCCTGCAATACTCTGCCACCACTGTGCAAGGCTCTGCCACCACTGTGCAATGCTCTGCCACCACTGTGCAATGCTCTGCCACCACTGTGCAATACTCTGCCACCACTGTGCAATGCTCTGCCAATACTTGGCAATACTCTGCCAATACTTGGCAATACTCTGCAATAACTTTTAATAGAAACAAAGAATATTATTTTTTTTTTTAACGAATTATCATTATTTTTTGATTTATAGCGCAAAAAATAAAAAACACAGCAGTGATTAAATACCACCAAAATAAAGCTCTATTTGTGTGAAAAAAAGGACACAAAATTCATTTGTGTACAGTGTTGAATGACTGAGTAATTGTCATTCAAATTGTGAGAGCACCGAAAGCAGAAAATTAGTCTGGTTAGGAAGGGGGTTTAATTGCCCAGCTCCTCATGCCGGTAGAAGCACAAGTCACGGCCATCGCGGAGTGATTCCTCTCTCTCCGCGTGTAGTAGCAGAGAGGCGAGCAGAGAGAGAGTGACTACATCTGACTGCAGGGGCAGCCAGGCATCCGATGCCTAACTAAATTACTATGTGGGCACTAGATTCCAGGCAGCAGCAAGAACAGCTGAGGCAGATAACAATTAAACAGGTGCAGTGAATGCTTGCTCGGGGGGGGGGGGGGGGTGGTTTTCAAGATTTTCTACTACTACTGCAGGCTGGAGCAGTATTTATACATTATGGCACATTGACAGTGGTGGCATGGGTGGCACTGTCTGCAGCACATTATGGCATGGGTGGCACAGACTGCAGGTAGCACATGCGTTATGGCACATAATGCATGTGCTTGCAGAGACAGTGCCACCCATGCCGCCAATGCCGTAATGTGCTGCAGACAGTGCCACCCATGCTGCCAATGCCTTAATGTCCTGCAGACAGTGCCACCCATGCCGTGAATGTTGTAATTTGCTGCAGACAGTGCCACCCATGACGCTAATGCCATAATGCATGTGCTGCCTGCAGAGACAGTGCCACCTATGCTGCCAATGGCATTATGCCATTGGCGGCATGGATGGCAGTGTCTGCAGGACAATATGGCATTGGTGGCATGGTATGGCTGGTACTGCAGTACTGTACATTATGGCATTGGCGACATGGGTAGCACTGTCTCTGCAGGACATTATGGCATTGGCATGTCCCGCTGTCAAGTGGCTGATCGCCACCATTACTAGGCCCCTTTGACACTGGGCCGGTGGGTGCGTTGGCGGTAAAGCGGCAATATTTTCACTGGCGCTTTAGCGTCAATTTCACAGCGCTTGTTCTATTTGGTGCTTTTAACCCTCGCTAGCAGCCAAGAACGGGTTACAAACACCGCAAAGTGCTGCTGCAGCAGCGCTTTGCTGGCGGTATAGCCGTGTTGCCCACTGATTTCAATGGGCAGGAGCAGCGGAGGAGCAGTATACACACCGGTCCTTCACCGCTACAAAGATGCTGCTAGCTGGACTTTTTTTTAGTGTCCTGCCAGCGCACCGGTAGCCTGTACGGGGCCCAATGATTTAAATCAGCGGGTGTGTGTGTGTGTGTGTGTGTTTATGGAACTATACAACAATATAAATTACACAGACAGAAATATATATGTGTACAATAACAGCTTACCTTTTCTTCCTGAGTCAAGGGCGTGGGAGTTGGAATGGTCGACGATTCACTCACAGCAGGATTTTCCTAAACAAGTAATAAAATCATCAAATATACATAGTTATTTCTTAAATGTACTTTTAAAAATTTGACAAATTAACCAAAATTAAATTAATTACTTACCATGTCAGTATTTTCAAAGAAAACTCAAAAAACTCAAAAAACTCAAAAAAATCAAATATTTCGTAGATTTTTGGTTGTTATATCTAAAATATGTATAAAAAAAAAATTTATAAGTAGGAAATTTGGATACATGTCATTTTTGGATATACATATCTCTCTAGAGAGAGAGAGAGAGAGAGATAGAGATATCTGATGTTTAAACATAGATAACACTATTTCTAAACTTACTCAACCACCTGTTTTGTTAAAAGTCTTTGTCTGCCACTCTGATAAGGCAACAGAGATAAGAGTTTTGTTAACAATAAAAGGTCAAGATACAATTACTTTTAAAAAAGACTAAAGAAAACAGATGAAAGTTTTTACTTATATAAAAAAAAATGTGCTGAAGGTATGTTGGCTAAGCATACAAATAACATAATATTTTTACAATTAAAAATAAATATTTGAATTTATATATAAATTTGTTTTTATGGAAAAATAGGGTAGGGCTCTTTCACACGGACGGTCCGTATGTCCATTTTTCATCCATCCGCTTTTTGATGAAAAACGGACATACATGTATCCCTATGGGATAGCGGGTGTCAGCGGATGAACATTCTCGTTCGTGCCCGCTATGGTCCGCTTCTGCAGACGGAGGAAAAACCCTATTTTTCTATCTGTCTGCAGAGTGGATCAGATGACGACGGACTCTACGGTCCGTTGTCGCCCGATCTCCCATAAGGGTGATCGGCGCTGTGACAGGTCCGTCCCTGCGCTGTGTGCAGAGACGGACCTGTCATCTTCCTGCTCAGCGGAGATCGCTCTGGCGATCCCCGCTGAGCAAGCGGATATCCACGGGACGGATCTGTACTGATCCGCCCCGTGTGAAAGAGCCCTAAGAGATAAAAAATAATAAAAAATCGGGGGTGGAGATAGGGAGAAAGCTACATTACATTACACATCACTCTGCACCTCTGGGTCCCTTTACATTACACATCACCACACCTCTGGACCCCTTTACATTACACATCACCACACCTCTGGACCCCTTTACATTACACATCACTCTGCACCTCTGGGCCCCTTTACATTACACATCACTCTGCACCTCTGGGCCCCTTTACATTACACATCACCACACCTCTGGACCCCTTTACATTACACATCACGCTGCACCTCTGGACCCCATTACATTACACAGCACTCTGTACCCCTTTACATTACACGGCACCACACCTCTGGACCCCTTTACATTATCACACCTCTGGACCCCTTTACATTACACATCACCACACCTCTGGACCCCTTTACATTACACATCACCACACCTCTGGACCCCTTTACATTACACATCACCAAACCTCTGGACCCCTTTACATTACACATCACCACACCTCTGGACCCCTTTACATTACACAGCACCACACCTCTGCACCCCTTTACATTACACAGCACTCTGCACCCCTTTACATTACACAGCACCACACCTCTGGACCCCTTTACATCACCACACCTCTGGACCCCTTTACATTACACATCACTCTGCACCTCTGGGCCCCTTTACATTACACATCACTCTGCACCTCTGGGCCCCTTTACATTACACATCACCACACCTCTGGACCCCTTACATTACACATCACTCTGCACCTCTGGACCCCTTTACATTACACAGCACTCTGTACCCCTTTACATTACACAGCACCACACCTCTGGACCCCTTTACATTATCACACCTCTGGACCCCTTTACATTACACATCACCACACCTCTGGACCCCTTTACATTACACATCACTACACCTCTGGACCCCTTTACATTACACAGCACTCTACACCCCTTTACATTACACAGCACCACACCTCTGGACCCCTTTACATTACCACACCTCTGGACCCCTTTACATTACCACACCTCTGGACCCCTTTACATTACCACACCTCTGGACCCCTTTACACTACCACACCTCTGGACCCCTTTACATTACACATCACCACACCTCTGGACCCCTTTACATTACACAGCACCACACCTCTGGACCCCTTTACATTATCACACCTCTGGACCCCTTTACATTACACATCACCACACCTCTGGACCCCTTTACATTACACATCACCACACCTCTGGACCCCTTTACATTACTCAGCAACACACCTCTGGACCCCTTTACATTACATCACCACACCTCTGGACCCCTTTACATTACACATCACTCTGCACCTCTGGGCCCCTTTACATTACACATCACTCTGCACCTCTGGGCCCCTTTACATTACACATCACCACACCTCTGGACCCCTTTACATTACACATCACTCTGCACCTCTGGACCCCTTTACATTACACAGCACTCTGTACCCCTTTACATTACACAGCACCACACCTCTGGACCCCTTTACATTATCACACATCTGAACCCCTTTACATTACACATCACCACACCTCTGGACCCCTTTACATTACACATCACCACACCTCTGGACCCCTTTACATTACACATCACCACACCTCTGGACCCCTTTACATTACACAGCACTCTGCACCCCTTTACATTACACAGCACTCTGCACCCCTTTACATTACACAGCACCACACCTCTGGACCCCTTTACATTACCACACCTCTGGACCCCTTTACATTACCACACCTCTGGACCCCTTTACACTACCACACCTCTGGACCCCTTTACATTACACAGCACCACACCTCTGGACCCCTTTACATTATCACACCTCTGGACCCCTTTACATTACACATCACCACACCTCTGGACCCCTTTACATTACACATCACCACACCTCTGGACCCCTTTACATTACTCAGCACCACACCTCTGGACCCCTTTACATTACACATTACCACACCTCTGGACCCCTTTACATTACACATCACTCTGCACCTCTGGGCCCCTTTACATTACACATCACTCTGCACCTCTGGGCCCCTTTACATTACACATCACCACACCTCTGGACCCCTTTACATTACACATCACTCTGCACCTCTGGACCCCTTTACATTACACAGCACTCTGTACCCCTTTACATTACACAGCACCACACCTCTGGACCCCTTTACATTATCACACCTCTGGATCCCTTTACATTACACATCACCACACCTCTGGACCCCTTTACATTACACATCACCACACCTCTGGACCCCTTTACATTACACATAACCACACCTCTGGACCCCTTTACATTACACATCACCACACCTCTGGACCCCTTTACATTACACAGCACTCTGCACCCAGCACTCTGCACCCCTTTACATTACACAGCACCACACCTCTGGACCCCTTTACATTACCACACCTCTGGACCCCTTTACATTACCACACCTCTGGACCCCTTTACATTACCACACCTCTGGACCCCTTTACACTACCACACCTCTGGACCCCTTTACATTACACATCACCACACCTCTGGACCCCTTTACATTACACAGCACCACACCTCTGGACCCCTTTACATTATCACACCTCTGGACCCCTTTACATTACACATCACCACACCTCTGGACCCCTTTACATTACACAGCACCACACCTCTGGACCCCTTTACATTATCACACCTCTGGACCCCTTTACATTACACATCACCACACCTCTGGACCCCTTTACATTACACATCACCACACCTCTGGACCCCTTTACATTACTCAGCACCACACCTCTGGACCCCTTTACATTACACATCACCACACCTCTGGACCCCTTTACATTACACATCACTCTGCACCTCTGGGCCCCTTTACATTACACATCACTCTGCACCTCTTGGCCCCTTTACATTAGACATCACCACACCTCTGGACCCCTTTACATTACACATCACTCTGCACCTCTGGACCCCTTTACATTACACAGCACTCTGTACCCCTTTACATTACACAGCACCGCACCTCTGGACCCCTTTACATTATCACACCTCTGGACCCCTTTACATTACACATCACCACACCTATGGACCCCTTTACATTACACATCACCACACCTCTGGACCCCTTTACATTACACATCACCACACCTCTGGACCCCTTTACATTACACAGCACCACACCTCTGCACCCCTTTACATTACACAGCACTCTGCACCCCTTTACATTACACAGCACCACACCTCTGGACCCCTTTACATTACCACACCTCTGGACCCCTTTACATTACCACACCTGTGGACCCCTTTACATCACCACACCTCTGGACCCCTTTACATCACCACACCTCTGGACCCCTTTACATTACACATCACCACACCTATGGACCCCTTTACATCACCACACCTCTGGACCCTTTACATTACACATCACCACACCTCTGGACCCCTTTACATCACCACACCTCTGGACCCCTTTACATCACCACACCTCTGGACCCCTTTACATTACTCATCACCACACCTCTGGACCCCTTTACATTACACAGCACTCTACACCCCTTTGTAGAGTACATTACACATCACCAAACCTCTGGACCCCTTTACATTACACAGCACCACACCTCTGGACCCCTTTACATTATCACACCTCTGGACCCCTTTACATTACACACGACCCCTTTACATTACCACACCTCTGGACCCCTTTACATCACCACACCTCTGGACCCTTTACATTACACATCACCACACCTCTTGACCCCTTTACATTACACAGCACCACCCCTGGACCCCTTTACATTATCACACCTCTGGACCCCTTTACATCACCACACCTCTGGACCCCTTTACATTACACATCACCAGCACCTCTGGACCCCTTTACATTACACATCACCACACCTCTGGACCCCTTTACATTACACAGCACCACACCTCTGGACCCTTTACATTACACAGCACCACACCTCTGGACCCCTTTACATTATCACACCTCTGGACCCCTTTACATTACACATCACCACACCTCTGGACCCCTTTACATTACACATCACCACACCTCTGGACCCCTTTACATTACACAGCACCACACCTCTGGACCCCTTTACATTACACAGCACTCTGCACCCCTTTACATTACACAGCACCACGCCTCTGGACCCCTTTACATTACCACACCTCTGGACCCCTTTACATTACCACACCTGTGGACCCCTTTACATCACCACACCTCTGGACCCCTTTACATCACCACACCTCTGGACCCCTTTACATTACACATCACCACACCTCTGGACCCCTTTACATTACACAGCACTCTGCCCCCCTTTACATTACACAGCACTCTGCCCCCCTTTACATTACACAGCACTCTGCACCCCTTTACATTACACAGCACCACACCTCTGGACCCCTTTACATTATCACACCTCTGGACCCCTTTACATTACACATCACCACACCTCTGGACCCCTTTACATTACACATCACCACACCTCTGGACCCCTTTACATTACACATCACCACACCTCTGGACCCCTTTACATTACACATACACCCCCCTAACAGTTCTGGACCACTTGCATGTTACACAGACCCCCCCCCCCCCACTACAGTGCAGACCCCCCTTCGGTTCAGACCCCCACCTTCAGACCCCCCCCTACAGTGCAGACCTCCACCTTCAGTGCAGACCCCCACCTTCAGACCCCCCCTACAGTGCAGACCCCCACCTTCAGTTCAGACCCCCACCTTCAGACCCCCACCTTCAAACCCCCCCCTACAGTGCAGACCCCCACCTTCAGTTCAAACCCCCACCTTCAGACCCCCCCTACAGTGCAGACCCCCACCTTCAGACCCCCCCCCTACAGTGCAGACCCCCAACTTCAGACCCCCCCCCCCTACAGTGCAGACCCCCACCTTCAGACCCCCCCACAGTGCAGACCCCCACCTTCATACCCCCCCTACAGTGCAGACCCCCACCTTCAGACCCCCCCCCCCTACAGTGCAGACCCCCACCTTCAGACCCCCCCTCTACAGTGCAGACCCCCACCTTCTGACCCCCCCCTACAGTGCAGACCCCCACCATCAGACCCCACCCCCCCTACAGTGCAGACCCCCACTTTCTGACCCATAATTGTACCTGATGATCTGATCGTCGTGACCTGTGGGTTGAATGACACAGACTGACTGAGGACATCACAGCACTGGACATAAAGGAGGAGGGGGAGGCGGCTTCTGCGAGTCCCGTCCCGAGTGTGCCGACGGGTGTCACTCGGGTACGGCTCGCACCCCCCACCTGGCCCCCCTTCCCAAGCCACTACAGTCAGTAGCTACCTGCCTGACCTGTCGCCCGCGGTGACGCTTACCGCTTCATTCGTGGGGGGGGGGGGTTGTCGGCCTGACACATTCACCCCCCCCCCAGTGTGTGGCCACCCCGCCCGCCACCTCCCACCCCCCACTTAGTACGCCGCTGTACTTATCTTCTTATCTTTCCTCCAGCGCCGCTCTGTCCTGTGAGTCATCACTGCACTCTTGTTTCATCGTTTGTTTATGGCAGTTGCCATGACAACGGGACAGGACTTCCTATGAAGCCGCCCGTTGTGATGGCAACCTGAGCTGTTGTCGGCGCCGTTAGTGCGCACGCGCGAGATCTGCGCAAATACGGCGGTGCATGCTGGGCCGGCAACCAGGAAGAAAGGGGCCTGTGTTGTTTCAGATGCCCACAGGCAAGATGGAAGCCGGCAGGATCATTTTTTATAAGTGTTTTTCGGGGAAGAAAACCGGCAGCAGTTACCTGGAACCATGAAACAAGTGAGTGATGCATTTAGAGCTAATAATAATTCACATTGTACAAAAAAAAAAAAAACAGTACAGACAGTGGCACCCCACTTTAACTACTTCTTTCGGAATTGCCCGGTGTGGATTCCGCCAGCTTTTTTTAAGGAATTGGATAAGTGCATCATGTCCTTTTTGTGGAATGGTGCCGTTCCGAGACTGGCGAAGTCCACACTGCAACTGCCGACCCAGCTCGGGGGCCTGGCTCTCCCGAATCTCCAAGTTTATTATTGGGCAGCAATGCTGGTTACAACGCACTGGTGGCTAGGGGCAAGGCGCTCAAATGCAGCGGTTTGTCTAGAAGCAACAGGACCTTCAAAACCTTCCATACAGGGGCATTAAGGCTTATAGTGACTTACCGGGTCCCACTAAGGCAACCGCTAAAGTCTGGATTAGGGCCAGACGTAGGTTCTCCAGGCCGGACTGCTGGTCCCCAGCTCAGCCACTCTGGGGTAATCCTAATGCCGCGTACACACGGAGGGACTTTTCCCGGCGGACCTAAGTCCAGCGGACAATCCGCTGGACTTTCCAGCTGGGTCCGCTGGACTAAAAAGCGAACGGACTTGACCACACACGATCACGCAAAAAGTCCGACGGTTCACGCGATGACGTACAGCACATACGACGGGACTAGAAAACAAAAAATACTAGAAAAATACTTGCTACTGAGCATGCGTCCTTTTTGGTCCGCCGGACCATACTACACACGGCCGGATTGTCCGCTGGACTGCCAAGTCCAGCGGATAATTTTAAAACAAAACTTAAAACTTTAGTCCGCCGTACTTTGGCCAAAAAAAGTCCGCCGGCGCCCCACACACGAGGGGATTATCCGCTCGACTTCGGTCCAGCGGATAATCCCGCGGGATAGTCCCTTCGTGTGTACGCGGCATAACTTGTCCCACCTAGGGTCGGTGCCTGACCCTCAGGTGTGGGCAAGGTTTGGCATCAAGACATTAAGTGACATTTTACCTGCGGGCACCTTGCTGACTTTCTCTCAGTTGACCAGCAGATTTGCCTTACCGGGATGGATGTACTTTTGTTACATCCAACTCCGGCATGCAGTTAGAGCCCAGTTCCCCACCACCCCGGTGTTGCAGCTGGATCCTGTGGAGGACTTGTTGTCTGACGAGGATCTACGGAAACCTTTATCGGGGCTATACAACACTCTGTTGCCCAAAGACTTTAAAAAAATGGATAGGTTGTGGGAAAACTGGGAACGTGATATACCAAATCTGGACAAGGAGGACTGGGAGGACTGCTTGGAGCAGGGCCCCAAACTAGTTATTGCGGCAAGTGACAAACTTATCCAAACCAAATTCCTCCATAGGGTGTACTTTACCCCAGCGCGCATGGCCAAGATATACCCGGGTAGGGACCCTCATTGCCCCAGATGCAAGACACAAGTAGGAACCTACCTACATATGTTCTGGGACTGCCTCATGTTGTCCGCATACTGGACAGATATATTTGACCAACTGAATGTCCGTCTGGAGCTGTCAGTCCCTATGTCACCAGAGGTAACCCTGCTGGGGATACATGATGATGACCAAAGATCACACCATAACAAATTACTGATCTCATACCTTCTTTTTTATGCTAAGAAAGAAATACTATGTCAATGGACCTCACCTGCTCCTCCGACGGTGGCTACGTGGGAAGCTAAAGGTAATGCTGCTCTCCCCCTATACAAGCTGACGTACATTAGCCGAGGGTGCCCTTGGAAATACGACAAAGTCTGGCTGCCGTGGACCTCTATTTAGATGGTTGGGTTCTGGGTTGCAAACCCCTCACCTCTTGTCCCTCCCTTTGCCCCCCTCTTCCTCCCCACAAACTCTCCTCCTAGGCTCTACTGGAGCGTCCTGCCATTGACCTTCGTCTACTGCCCTCTCTTCTCTTCCCCCCTTTGTTTCTCCTCTGCCCTCCCCTTCTCTTATTCCTTTTTCACCCCCCTCTCCACCTCTCATACAGTAAAATACCCGAACACCGAGACGGTGATTCTAGTGTAGACTGGATTGTTGCTCATATGTAATGATCAGATTGTTTTTTTGTATAAGTTATTGGCGTATCTGATCACTATTTGTGAATGTTATGGCTTTAAGTTGAATCTGCACTGACTGTAATTGATGGACTAACGATGATTCCGCTGTTTTTTTTTGTACTGCACACTATTTTCTCAATAAAGCACTCCTGTTTGTAAAAAAAAAAAAAGGGCATTTGATGCTAAAAAACATGCCTACAATGTTCAAATGTGCAATCTCCCATCATGGGGATCAATGGACGTATTTTGGGGGTGCAACCCCTTCACCTCACCCACTTTAGTAGTTAGTAAAGTGGTTGCACCCCCAAAACGTTGTCATTCATCCACCATGATGGGAGCTAGCACATGTTGACACACTGTGTGCATCTTCCAAATTTGGCACAGTTATTAAGTTAAATTTTTTTTGAGAAACAGCACAAATGTGTGTTAATTACTTTGTGCGTTTTCAGATTTTCGCTAAAACATCAATGATGTTCTTCATTTTTTGTTGAACATCATTGATGTTTTTCTTGATATCATCTAGATCTCGATTGCACACCATTATCTCCCCGATGAGTGTGCACTTTCAGTGGTAAAGTGCGATTCTTCTTCCACAACATCCACATCACCTAAAAAAAACACACAAACAAAAAATGGCTATTGTAAAAGGGGCAGGCATACATTGATTAGCTTACCAGTAGCTGGGTTCTCCCACACTCACCTGTTGTGGTGACAAGTTCTCCAAGTTCTATTATCTCTCCTTCCTCCTCTGCTTTTGGTGTTGGTATTTCCCCTTCTTTTGGAGGTGTGGGTTTCCTGGTGTCCTCAAACGTCCCGAGTCTTCGCTCCCCTATGAGAATGTACAAAAGGAATACTTAGCACAACAATCTATTGAGGGCAGAAATAGGAAATGTCAAACATTGCTTGGAAGTGACGGACAATAGTTGTTTGTGGCCAGGTTCAAAGGACAACAACATTAATGTAGTCACTTTGTAAAGGTGCAAAACTTACTACCTTTTTGGTTGAAGTTTGTCAGATGGATGACACCCCTATAGTATCCACTGGAGCACATGTGTGGAACAACATAATGAAAAGGGTAGTCCAGATGGCTAAACAGCTACTGAGTGACCACTCCTTTACATTGAATAAATTTGCTTTACATTCTTGATGACATCTCTATTGACAACAAACTTCCTATCAGTAAAAACAGGCCAGAACCAATGTATTTCACTCCAACTTCACCAAACATTGTATTATAAGTGGCCGAACGATCAAGGTTGAGTACGATCGAATGGACACACGAACATGAAAGGGGCCATTTTCAAATGTACAACATAGAAAAAACAACCACATGGAGCAGTATGCAAGCAAGAAAAAAAAAGCAGAACACACGACAACTACTTACTTTTTTGAAGAACTCGCTTGATCTTTCTGTATTGATCGGGCTCCCTCAGTTTCAGGTCTGACCAGCGTTTCCTCAGTTGATCCTTGGATCGTTGTACCCCAAAATTATTGTGCAGCCTCCTCACAACTTTAGCCATGATCTTGGCCTTTTCTGACATTTGGGTTGAGGTAAGGCCCATACTTCCCATCATAGTCGCTCCTCTTTAATATGTCCACCATCTCCAACATTTCCCCAAAAGACATATTGGAGGCCTTAAATTTAAGCCTCCGGGATCGGGACGTTTCTGCCTCCGGCCTTTCCTCGTCCTCCTCCTCATTGCTAGAATATTTAGGGCGCACCTGCTGTGTCCCCGCCATGTGCTCTCCCCACTGCGCTGTAAAGAGAAGGGGTGGGGAATAGACGAGAAAGATCGTCAGGGGCAGGCGGAGTTTCACGCATGCGCACTGTAAAGTAAACGTCACACGCGTGTGTCGTACCGACGATCTGTGAGCAGAGGGGAGAGAGCTGACGCACGAGACGATCGTTCGCTTTAACGAAGGTACAATTTGAACTTTGTACATCACTAGCCTAGACTGCTTCTCCATTAAGGCTTATTTGGGTACATGATTAGGAGAGTTTAGCCTGACAGTATTCTGGTTTGTCTTGCAGAAAATACTATGGACCCATTTAAGTTTCCTTTTTTCTATGATTTGATCATTCATGAGCTCAGGGCGATGCCCAGCCTGTGGCAGAATTCCCACCCCGATTATAGCAATAGAACCAAAAGGAAGGCAGTGCTGGAGAAACTACTCCATTACTTCCAAATCATGGTCCCCAAGGCAGACATCACCTATGTGATGGCCAAAATTGGTGCCCTGAGGTGCACCCATCTGAGGGAGCGACAGAGGTACCAGTAGTCCTTGCGATCAGGAGATCCGAATGCCATTTATGTTCCCAGGATGAAGTTCTACGAGAGGCTACATTTTCTGGCAAACCAAAGGGAACCCATGCCATCACCCTACCATCTTCTGTGACGGATCCTGTACTCAAGGTGTCCGCCGTAAATGCTTCCTAAGTCCTGGAACATGAGTCCAATGGATCTGGTTATAGGAACCCCCAAGAATTAGACAGTACTAGTTCTTGAGGTATATCAGGAATGAATCTTTATTTGACATTTCACACACATATATAGCCAGATGACTAAAAGCTAACCTAATTAGCATGAGCTAATTATCTTAATCATTGCCCAGACTAGTTGACTGGCTGAAAAGACTTTTCAGGGTCAGACTTTAAGGCTCCTAGTTAATTGGAATGGCTATTCAACAGACATTAACATAAACATTAACACATGGCTAATTAGCACAACAACATTGTGTGGAATACACCTTACAAGCCAGACCAGCCTCATTTACACAATAGACAGGTGGCTTGAGTTCATGACATTAGAATGTGACAGCTTGTGTCCCATTCAGTCTATTTCTAATGCCAAATGCATATACAGAAAGTGTGTTTTGGGGGGCCCGTAATCAGCTGGCAGGAGGCTCGCATGTAGTCCTCTCAAAAAGCCTGTGTCCCGGCTAGGTCTGTCACATTTCTCCCCTTTCGGCAGGAGACTAACACAGGAGGAGACCCCAGACGGGTTGACTCCGAAGTTAGTCCATAGTTCCAGTCCTCTAATGCCTGTACCCACACAGTACCCCAAACAAATTGTTTCAAACAGAGCACTCACCCAGCCAACTTCTGCCTCTCTCAAAGAACATATCTGCCGCTGGGGAGAGGCCTGGACTGGCCCTTCTCCCTGGAGTCTTTTCAGCTGCTGGAGAGAAGACAGGGTGACTGGGCTCACTCCATCCTGCTGTTGGGGATCTGGGCCGACCGCCCAGCATCCCTGGGTTATACTGGTGTAGACTGCATTCCCATCCACCTTTACAGGAAATCTGTCCTGTTTTAGTTGCGGGCAGAGGCCAGCAGCGCTCTGTTCCGTTGCCAGCAGTTCAGCTGGGCGTAGGAGCTTCCCTCCATCATCTGCTCCAGCTAACTGTTGGGGAGAGAGGCCGACTGCCCCAGCTCCCTGGAACTCCGCAGCTGTTACCGGTGCTGGGCAGAGGTTGGTAGCACTCTGCCCGGTTGCCAGCATTTCTGCTGGTTTTCTGTTAGTGGAGACCACAGGCCCATCCACCGACACCAGATCAAGCTGCAGTTGTGAGGTGACAACTGCATTCTCTCCTTGAACCCTGATCTGCAACTCGTGATGGACTGCCACCTCCTCACCCTGGGCCTCCAGAATTGCTGTAGATGTGGGGCAAAGGGCTTGGACCCTCTGTTCAGTTACCAGATCTTCAGCTGGAGAAGTTTGTTGTAACTCCATAGATGCTGCTGGTAGGAAATCACATGTCCCTGTCAGTGTTGTGGGAGAAGGGCCAACTACCTCTTCACTCAAGAAGGCCGAAGCCACTGTTGGTGCTGGGCAGAAGTTAGCAGAACTCTGCCCAATTGTCAGCACTTCCGCTTTGGGGACGACAATCTCCGGAGTTTCCACTGCCGATTCTCTGGCATGCTGCTGAACGTGTTCTAGCAGTTTCCTGTATGCCCTTTCCAGATGCTGTTCCTTCCTTAACAAATGGTCCAGATCATGTTTAAGCTCTGAGACACCTGCAAGACCGAGCATAGCCTCTCTATATTCTCGCAGGTCCTCAAGGGTAGGTTCCCCTTCATCGCCAAACACAAAATGATCTGTAAGGCTCTCCCACAGCAATCCAGGGCCTCCAAAGTCATATCCCTCCGGGAAGCATTCTGTTGTCTCCCCTAAATATCCCTGCTCTGCGTGCCATTGCAGAGCCCGATAACGATTGTCCAGCTCTATCTCCTGCTGGACCAGCCTGTCCAACTCAGTCACCCATTGCTCCTGGGGCTGCTCTCCCAGGAATGTCATCCGCAATGCCCGTTGGTCACTGGCCCGTTGTTCTTGGGTTGGAAAGAACTTGCCCTGTTTTATACCAGCGAGCTGGAGGGCTCCAATCCACAGCTCCACCCGAATCTGCTGCCTGAGCTCCAGGTATTCCTCCTCAGACACAGTCCTTGTGTATGCTGCAAGGATGATCCGCAGCAGCCCCGGGAACTCTGATGCCAGATCCATATCTCCGCTGGGGTGACCGAAGTCTTCTATCCTGATCTTGGATCCCGGTGGAGGTTTGGATGTCCCAGACTGCAGGAAGCACAATCCCACTGCTTGCCAACAATGTGACGGATCCTGTACTCAAGGTGCCCGCCGTAAATGCTTTCTAAGTCCTGGAACATGAGTCCAATGGATCTGGTTATAGGAACCCCCAAGAATTAGACAGTACTAGTTCTTGAGGTATATCAGGAATGAATCTTTATTTGACATTTCACACACATATATAGCCAGATGACTAAAAGCTAACCTAATTAGCATGAGCTAATTATCTTAATCATTGCCCAGACTAGTTGACTGGCTGAAAAGACTTTTCAGGGTCAGACTTTAAGGCTCCTAGTTAATTGGAATGGCTATTCAACAGACATTAACATAAACATTAACACAGGGCTAATTAGCACAACAACATTGTGTGGAATACACCTTACAAGCCAGACCAGCCTCATTTACACAATAGACAGGTGGCTTGAGTTCATGACATTAGAATGTGACAGCTTGTGTCCCATTCAGTCTATTTCTAATGCCAAATGCATATACAGAGAGTGTGTTTTGGGGGGCCCGTAATCAGCTGGCAGGAGGCTCGCATGTAGTCCTCTCAAAAAGCCTGTGCCCCGGCTAGGTCTGTCACATCTCCCATTCCAGGCTTCCTTCCCACCCAGCTGAGGCTTCCGATGTCCAACCTGGGCCTTCCAGGCAACAACATGTGGAGGGGCCCAGCTTGAGACAGGTATAGCATTGGTGAATATATTTATTGAGGTGCATTTAATGATGTTAACTAGATGTTATTATTGATCAGTTAAGTTGTGAGTTAAGAGGATTGGGCCAGGAATTAAAAATGCTGGGCTCTGAATGATAGGATGTTCTATTTCTTAACATTCTATTTGCAACAGTCAGGAGCTGAAAATAGTGTGATTGATGAACAAAGAACTAAAACTATGTCCCATTTTCATACACAGGGAGACCTCAGCCGGGAGGACACTGTGGCAAGTGGCAGCCAGGAGGTTGCCCCTTGCCCTCCTCCTCCTCCACCTGCTGCCACAACTCGAAGATCAGAGCCACAGCCTGGAAGGAAGCCTGGAGGGAAGTGCATTAGGAAGACCAGATAGTGATGGCCTGGGTTCCGTCTGGTCTGTCAGAAGACGCAGCCTCTTGTCTGACAACATCCTGGGGACATAGATGGCATTTGACCCTCCTGATCGCTTGGACTTATGGACCAGATTGAACTCCCTCAGATATGTACTTCTCAGGCCACCAATTTTACTATTACGTATTTGATGTCTGCCTTGGGGACCAAAAGGCTTTGCAAAATGGACCAGTTTCTCCAGCGTTGCCTTCCTGTTTATTTTGTGGATGACACCAAATAAAGTTTTTTTTGTTTTGAAGAAATACTTGCCTATGTTTTTTACTTCAAAAAGGACAGTTTATTTGTGAGTAGGCAGGTACATTTCAAAGTCAAGTCAAATTTGCAAGGTGCACCAACACCAAACAACCTCCTAGGGAATTTAGGCAAAAAATACAAATGATAATAATGGTGTTGGGATAAGTTGAGACACACAACCCCCCCACAAAAAAAATAAAAACTAAAGAAACCAAATCTGGATTTAAAAAAAACCCACTATAAATGACAAATCCCCCAAAAATTAAAAAAAAAAAACCTTCTTAAGATCTGACGAATAAAAAACATCTAGCCAAGAAATCATGAAAAAGAATAAAGAAAGAAGTTTGTGAGAAGTCAGTGTGAATAGAAGCAGCTAAAACACGTCATTCTTCTTGCATTGTAAAGAAAAAGAGAATGCGCTGCATTAAACACATTTTAACATTGCAGCGTGACGAATGTGCTGTGTCGATTAGGAACGGTAGTTTTACCTGACCGAGCGCTTCTGTCACAGAATTTCTTCTGAGCATGCATGGCACTTTGTCCATCGGACTAGGCTACACACGATCGGAATTTGTGTGATCGGACTTTGTTGTCGGAAAAATTGAGAACAGGAGATAAAACTTTGTCTGACGGAAAATCCGATGGAAAATGTACGCCACCTCGTGACTTCATCAGGGGAAGTCACGAGGTCACGTGACGTAACGCGTAGGGATTGGTCAGGATACCGGAAGTGTTGGACACGGAGACCGCGCGTACACTCATCTTGCTGCTTTTATTCATGTAAGCATTTACTTTTATTACCAATAAATTTGTTTGATATACTTCACGATCGGGTCCCTCTCTCCACTTTTTCTCATTGGCAAACTCCGCACCACCCACGGAGGGTGAGCCACCACTGCAGGATTGCGGTGCACTCTTTATATCCACGAGTGGAGGGCTATCTTTGGTGACACGTCTGTGTGGAAGTGGAGATTTGGACTGTGGACCTCTTTGCTTGGAGACAGATTGTACTGGGGACCATCCGGGGGAATTGAGAGCTGGAATCTGCCACATTTGGTCTTTTAGATGCCCATATTGATCATAAGAGAGGTGAGAGGCTAGAGAGCACGATTGATGAGCAGGCCCTCACTACCCAGCACCCCTCACTTCTGGAGAAAGAAAGAACCTTTACTTATCTGTCTTGTAGAGACCATTACAGTTTTACTTATGGGTGTCACTTCTATCACACCATTTCTTGTATGAACCACTTTGCGGACTTTTTTCACTTACCCACCGATTGATTTATTTATTTATTCATCCATTCCTCCTGTGGTTTTTAGATTTGATTTGAGATCTAGTGTTTTTTTTTTCTTATATATTTTATCTATGTTATTCACTATTGATTGTGTATTTATGAAGTGTTTATATTTATATTTTACTGTATTTATTATTGATTCACTTCACTTAGTGTAATATTAGCCTCTGAGTCACGATATAGTGACCATTGACTGGTTTTATCATACACTTATATAGCACTTTAATGTTTGATGCACTTATAGAGCACTTTAATATTTGATGCACTTTTAGCGCAAAATCACCTTCTATTTATTTTGATTCACGGGTTTGCATTTACTCACAGATTTTGCAGCTTATCTTAGGATTTTTTCCACTTATAGCATCAGAGCGCTCACATTTTAGATCACTTTTATTTATTTATTTATTATTCATCTATTTATAACATCAATAGCATCTAGTTCAACAATCAGCGCGAAGGACACCCACATATAAACAATGAGAGTAAACATGGAATTGTTTCCCCCGAATGTTCAAAGTTCATTTGAGACAATGTGAGAAAGCGTTGAAAAGAAAAAAACCCTATGTACATTTTTTTTATATGATCATGAATACACGTATATTAGAAGTAGGGTTATGGTATTTTTACTATAGTACAAATGGAAAATTGTGTTTAAGTAACCATCGTAAATATAAAGATAAGCTGTGACCGCATACATACGAAAATATACATATTACAGAGGTGATCTCAAGACAATTAGGTTGAAATCGGAAACATGTCATTGTTCATATAAACATCAATTTTCTTGTGTGATTCTAAGTGATCACGTATAAATCATTGATTGTATTACACACCAATTACTAGAAATCCCTGAGCCATATAGACCCATATTCACATCCCCAAAATATAAACACTTATTAAATAAAAATATATCCTTTTTTTTAACAAAGTAAGTTAAATATACATTTGTTATCCTCAGACGCCCCCCAGTGGCTGAAGGTAATATTACCTTTGGTACTTGGCCGATCATAAAAATTTCCCTAATCAATGGAGTGTAAGCCGAACCTTCTGGGCTGAGCTCATGATAAATTTATAGATCTATTGTCCCAGAATGATATAAAGGTTGGGAAAGCCCTAAGGAGAGGATCACAGACCAGACACACCCCCGACATCAAGAAGTCTGCTGATACTTGACCATTCTCCATCTTGTTCGGCTTTATGACTGAAACCATTAGCTGTGCATAGATTTTGGCAGACATCTTCCCTTTTAAGCTGATTGGTAAGATCCAGACCACACAAATGCTATTTTTATTTCCGCTCTTGAAATTATAGGAACCATATTTTAGAGGTTATGTATTGATGTTTATTGACTGTCGGGGGTGTATTATTATAACCGGTGTACAGGACGCCGTGGCTGGGTCCTGGAAGGACGCTATATTTCCCCTCTGTTTGGACTGTGGTCCCTTTAAGGGAACAAAAAGGGTTAACTTACCTGTCAGAGGAGGTGGGTTTAAAAACAAGACAGGAAGTTGCAGATGGTGTGGAGGAGTGCAGAGGAGATCGTGGTTTGTGTGTGGTTTGATTTGTAGCAACCAAAGTCGACAGCAGCGTTCGGCCTGGAAGCCCCCTAGCAGTTGAAGTCACCTGCGACAGCACCCCAGGACTGTGTTTGATTGCGATAGCAATGCTGGACTGTGATAGTCGGTGAGACTAAAACCTTTTTCTTTTGTTTTGCTGCTGTGAAGCTGTTTAAGTTTAATAAACTTCCTTTTTGAACTAAAAGCCTGTGTCCTGCGGTCTAGCTGGTCCCCCGAACTTTACAAGTGGTGCTCGAATGCGGGCAGGACAGAGTAACAGGCGTTTTTTTTTTTTTTTGCATTTGAATTTAAAACTGACATTTAAAGGGACAGTACAGTGGGTTTATGTCCTGGGTTAAAGCTGCCCAAACCCTGAAAGCTGAAGCAATGGAGGAACTAATTAAACAACTGTCCCTGGCTAATATGCAAGCGCAGACCCGCCATGAAGAAAATACTCGCCTGTTGGTGGCTCAGTTGGCAGCACAGCAAGCAACCCAGCAAGGGGTTATGCAGGCTCAGGTGGCTGCCTTAAAAGAAGTAGTGCAGCAGTTTTCTCAGGGTCGTGAGCAAGCGGCTGTTGCCCCTGGCAACCAAGTGACCGTGAGGGCAAGCCATTTTTTTGCAGAAATTGTCCCTGAGTGATGATGTAGAGGCTTTTCTTGCTACATTTGAGAGGACGGCAGAGAGAGAAGGGTGGCCCCAGGACCAGTGGGCGGGCCTAATTGCACCTTTTCTCACCGGAGATCCTCAAAAAGCCTACTTCGACCTGCCACCAGAGGACGCTAAAGACTATCAAAAACTAAAGGCAGAAATACTGGCTCGTTTGGGGGTGACTACGGCCGTTCGGGCCCAACGAGTGCACCAATGGAAGTATTGTCCAGATCGTCCACCACGGTCTCAAATGCATGACCTGGTGCAACTGGTAAAAAAATGGCTGCAGCCCGAAGTGTTGTTGGGCCCCCAAATCGTGGAGCGGGTCGTGCTGGACCGATACCTACGGTCACTGCCAGACGACCTTCAACGGTGGGTCAGCCATGGAGACCCCAAAACAGTGAACCTCCTTGTCGAGATGGTAGAGCGATATACAGTGGTGGAGGATCTGCTTGGCCCTACCAAGCGCCAAGGGCCCAGTCTGCCACGGCCTATTCGATCGACCGCCGCCCTTCGAAAGGATGTTCCCCGGAGCCCTGGAATCAACACCCCGGAAGGTCAAGAGTCACTCCCAGTACCTCCTCAGCGATCTGTTCCTGTTCGGAGAGGAGGGGATGTACAATGTTGGCGATGTCATTCCTGGGGCCATACCCGGGCCCACTGCCCACTGCAAGAGGAGCCCATGGAATGCGGGGTTCTTCGGAGGGGGTCTTTTGTTGCTCATAGAGCATGTACCACACACCTTGACCGTGGAGAAGAGAAATTTGAGTGTGTAGTCCAAGTGAACCACCTCCCTGCCTGGGCTTTGCTGGATTCCGGAAGCATGGTAACCCTGGTTCATCCTAGAGTAATTGGGAAGATCGGTCCGGTAAGCAAAACTTTACGGGTTGTGTGCATTCACGGGGACACTAGAGAGTACCCTCTCATCTCGGTGTCCATCTCCACAGCATATGGCACTGGTACTCAAGAGGTGGGGGTGGTAAAGAACTTGATACATGATGTTATCATAGGACGAGACTGTCCATTTTTTGAAAAACTGTGGGGACAAGAACTACCTGAACGATCCCAAGACTGGGGAGAAACTAGTTCCTCTGTTCCTACGGTTGAGGGTAATAACCCTAAGATGCCAAATGTACCTAATGTGGACCCAGTTGATACAAATGCTAATGATTGGGTTAATGGTGATGAAAGTAGTGCTGATACTGTTAATGGTGTCAAAATGTGTGGTTCGCAGACCTACCTGAACACTGAGGAGGGGGAACCTTCCCCACTTCAGGTAATGCTGGGTGAAGAGGATGAGGAAGTGGCCTCTACCCCTGCCCTGCCGGATTTGGGTGTTCCCCAGGGGACATTTGGTACTGCCCAGATGCAGGACCCCACTTTGGCCCGTGCACGGGAACAAGTTATAGTATTAAATGGGGTACCCCAAGAGCCAGGTGCGAATGAGCGGTGGCCTCACTTTGCAATATGTAATGAATTGCTTTATCGGGTTACCAAAGTGAGAAAAAATGTGGTAGAACAATTATTGGTACCCCAACAGTATAGACGCAAGGTCCTGGACCTGGCCCATGATGATGTTTTAGGGGGACACCTGGGAGTTGAAAAGACGGAGGCACGGATCACCGACCGGTTTTACTGGCCAGGTCTGAAAGCAGAGGTAAGAAGATACTGTGCCTCTTGTCCCACCTGTCAGTTGACCGCGCCGGTGACCCACTTCCGGAGCCCTTTGGTCCCTCTGCCCATAATTGAGGTCCCATTCGAGAGGATAGCCATGGATATAGTGGGTCCTTTGGTAAAGTCAGCTCGAGGTCACTCCTATATACTGGTGATCCTTGACTATGCCACCCGATATCCTGAAGCGCTACCTCTGCGGAATACCTCCTCTAAGGCTATTGCTCGGGAATTATTCCAGTTGTTTACACGGACTGGTTTTCCCAAGGAAATACTCACGGACCAGGGCACCCCGTTTATGTCGAGGGTTATGGCTGATGTGTGCAAGCTGTTCCGGATTAAACAGCTGCGCACATCGGTCTACCATCCACAAACGGATGGGTTGGTAGAGCGCTTTAATAAGACCCTTAAGTCTATGCTCAAGCGGGTTGTACAAAGGGATGGGAAAGACTGGGACTGCCTGTTACCCGCTCTCCTGTTTGCTATCCGGGAAGTGCCCCAGGCCTCCACTGGGTTTTCGCCCTTTGAGTTGGTATATGGGCGGAGACCTCGCGGACTACTGGATTTTGTTAAAGAGGAATGGGAAAGTGAACCTATTCAGCATAAGAGTGTTCTTGAATATGTTTCCCAAATGCAGGAGAGGATCCGAACTGTGATGCCTCTAGTCAAAGAACATTTGCAAAAAGCCCAGGAGGCTCAACGACGGGTCTATAATAGGGCTGCTAGAATAAGGAACTTCCAAGTGGGGGATCGAGTAGCGGTGTTGATCCCCACTGTGGAAAGTAAATTCTTGGCCAGGTGGCAGGGTCCCTTTGAAGTTGTAGAAAAAGTGGGAGAGGTAAATTATAGAGTCCACCAACCAGGTAAGAGGAAACCCTATCAGATATACCATGTAAACTTGTTAAAGCCCTGGACAGACAGGGAACCGGTGACTTCCCTGGCTGGTGCAAGACTTGAGCCTCGGGTTGGGGTGGAGAGTGTCCAAGTAGCAAATACCCTGTCTAGAGTCCAAAGTCAGCAGGCAAAGGAGTTCTTGCAGAGAAATAAAGAGAAATTTTCAGACTTGCCAGGGCTCACTAGTGTCATAGAGCATGATATTGTCACGGAACCAGGAGTCAAAGTTTTTGTCCGGCCTTACCGCATTCCAGAGGCCCAAAGGAAGGCTGTTTCAGAGGAAGTGAAGAAGATGTTAGACCTGGAGATTATTGAGGAATCACAGAGTGAGTGGTCAAGCCCGATTGTGTTGGTACCGAAGCCCAACGGGACTCTGCGATTCTGCAATGATTTTCGGAAACTAAATGAAGTTTCACGGTTTGATGCCTACCCCATGCCCCGGGTAGATGAGCTTATTGAGAGACTAGGTCCAGCCAGGTATATCACTACATTAGACCTTACCAAGGGGTATTGGCAAATCCCGTTGACTAAGGCTGCTAGAGAGAAAACTGCTTTTTCTACCCCAGAGGGAAGTTTTCAGTACAAGAGAATGCCT
This sequence comes from Lithobates sylvaticus, assembly GCA_028564925.1. Lineage (NCBI taxonomy): Eukaryota > Metazoa > Chordata > Amphibia > Anura > Ranidae > Lithobates > Lithobates sylvaticus. The sequence goes on from CM053031.1 coordinate 169,765,010, forward strand.
TTTGGATTGCAAACTGCTCCAGCCACATTTCAAAGGGCAATGGATAGGATTTTACGTCCTCACCGGGAGTATGCCTCAGTATACTTGGATGACATAGTCATTTTTAGCAGAGACTGGGAATCGCACTTGCCCAAAGTCCAGGCAGTACTGGACTCCCTTTGGAAGGAGGGGTTTACAATAAACCCGGAAAAATGTGCTTTGGGAATGGAGGAGGTGAAATACCTGGGCTATGTTGTGGGTAGAGGGGTAGTAAAACCTCAGGTCAACAAGGTAGAGGCTGTACAGAATTGGCCCCGCCCCCTCACAAAAAAACAGGTACGTGCATTCCTGGGTATGGTGGGATACTACAGGAGGTTTGTACCCAACTTTGCCACGTTGGCAGCTCCATTGACCGATCTGACTAAGGGTCGGAAATCGGTCATGGTGGAGTGGAATGCAGACGCTGAGAAGGCTTTTTTGGAGCTCAAGTCGGCACTGTGCCAACACCCTGTCCTAGTAGCACCCAATTTTTCAAAAGAGTTTGTTGTACAGACTGATGCTTCCGATGTAGGATTGGGAGCGGTGTTGTCACAGGTTATTCATGGCGAAGAGCACCCAGTAGTCTTCCTCAGTAGGAAGTTAACACCAGCGGAGAAAAACTACGCTATAATTGAACGAGAGTGTCTGGCCATTAAGTGGGCTCTGGAATCCCTCAGATATTACCTTTTGGGGAGGAAGTTTAGGCTGATTTCTGACCATGCCCCTTTAACATGGCTGAGACAAGGTAAAGGGACTAATGCCAGGGTTACTCGGTGGTTCCTGGCACTCCAGGAATTTAAATTTGTAGTGGAGCATAGGCCCGGGAGACTGCATCAAAATGCAGATGCCCTCTCCCGAGTCCATTGTTTGAGCTCCACTGTTGCCTCCACCTCCTTGGCGTTGGGGCACAGGGGGGGGATATGTACAGGACGCCGTGGCTGGGTCCTGGAAGGACGCTATATTTCCCCTCTGTTTGGACTGTGGTCCCTTTAAGGGAACAAAAAGGGTTAACTTACCTGTCAGAGGAGGTGGGTTTAAAAACAAGACAGGAAGTTGCAGATGGGTGTGGAGGAGTGCAGAGGAGATCGTGGTTTGTGTGTGGTTTGATTTGTAGCAACCAAAGTCGACAGCAGCGTTCGGCCTGGAAGCCCCCTAGCAGTTGAAGTCACCTGCGACAGCACCCCAGGACTGTGTTTGATTGCGATAGCAATGCTGGACTGTGATAGTCGGTGAGACTAAAACCTTTTTCTTTTGTTTTGCTGCTGTGAAGCTGTTTAAGTTTAATAAACTTAGGAAAGTTTTATTGCTCCATGTAATTGGTGTAACTCTGTTGGTTTAATAATTAATTCAAATTGGCAATATCGTTCTGCTGACTCTGGGAGATATACTTTGAATTTCTTCCGGCCGGAGAAGTTTAGAGGGTTACTTCCCTGAGCGACAAGGGATATTGCGTTCTTGAATATAAAGGGTAAATTACCACATATTATTTTTCCCACAGACCAATCTTGACCCCATGAGTAATTTTATTAGTTTTCCTGGGTAAAAACAAATACAATTTTGAGGATGTTTTGATAATGTATGTATGAAATCTCAATCACCAGAAAATTTAGTTCTGTATCAAATTGTATGAATATACTCGCTAATTAATAAAGTCAAACTTACTTTACTTATTAATTTTGTTGGGAGATATTGTATACTTTGGTAAGAAAACCCCATAAATTAACTAATTGGAAGGCCGGGTAACGGCCTGAAGTTATGGGAGGAGCCCGGAGGGTATTTAAGCAGCCCAAAGGCCGCCGGTCTTTGTCGGTTTCCTGTGCGAGATATCTGATACGTCAGACATCTAGGCCCGGCTCGTTCGAGACAATCGCTGTTGGTGCCGGTTCGTGAGCTCCGTTTCGTCTGTCCGTCTCCTTGTGTTGTTGCAGTCCCGTGTTCCGTGTTCATAAGTCGTGTTGTCCCTTTGTGTCGCACTCGTGTCACCGAGTCGCAGTTCCGTACAAAGAGTCTGGTTCGGCTGTCGCAGGTAGGGCACGCACGTTTTTGGTTGTACACGATCGGGAGCCACCTAGCGGGACGCACATTCAGGGCCACCCGCCATGACACTCCGACCGATGCCGCATCCGGCACTCAAGGGTTCCCCTTACGCGGTCGGAGTACGCAGGCTTTGAATCGTTCAAACGTAGCTCGCTCACGGGTGCTGTTCGCACATACACGCAGCATTCATGTCATGTCAAGTCGGTCAAATCAGTTATGCCAGCAAGCATGCCGGATCACTGGTTGCATTCTGAGTCACTGTTGGCATGTTAATTGCACGAATTACTTCGACCGTGTCTAAACATTTCATTGTATTAGCATGGCAATCATTTCGTCATTTCAAACATGGCTAATGTATCGGGCCATTCGGTCATGCTAAGTCATTTCGCATTGTTTAAACAGGGCGTTCATGCCATCATTTCGATCCTGGCCACACTCAGATTAAAGTCATGTCGCATTCATGCACGGATTTGTCTCGGGGTACCCAGGTTACGGCCGCATTACCATACATGCTTCAGAGATTGGCCCACCGCTCGTACGGATGCGGGCTCGAGTCTAGTCTTTGGCATGATTTCGGTCATTGGCCATGTATCGGTCTGAATCCGGTCACATCCGGGATGCATCGATTCGCACTGGTTCGCCTAGCCGCTCGGCCTCTTTTCTATACATGCTCCAGAGACAGATTCAGTTACAAGTTGCTCGGTCTGTTGAAGTCTAGTCTTTGTCATGGTTTCATTTCGGTCACTATACCTCTGGGTGGGTCCGGTCGCATCCATAGATGCTCCGACCGGGGCAATCCAGACGCACGGCTGCCCGGCCTCATTTCGATACATGCGCCAAGGGCGGAATCGCATCACAGGTTGTGTTCATTCTTGATTCTTGTCCTTGTCATAGTATGTCATTTCTGTCTCACCTTACCACGCCCCGGCATGAATGCAGTCACTTCCCCGCACTAATTCATGTTGGCGTGCCCTAGGCCGGCCTCATTTCAATACATGCGCCAGGGACGGAATCGCATTGCAGGTTTTCGGTCAACTTTTGATTATTGTCCTTGTCATGATATATATCATTTCTGTGTCACCTTACCACGCCCCGGCGTTAATTTAGTCACTTCCCCGTACGAATTCGCGCCGGCGTGCCCTAGGCCGGCCGCATTTCAGTACATGCTCCAAAAAAAAAAAAAAAAGGGGTTCAGTCACTAGACAGTGCCATGATGATCGGGGTCGCTGTCACACGAGTGCTAGCGTTTCACCGCATGCTGTAGCACTTGGAGTCGAACCCGGTGGCATCCAGTATGTCACAGTTCGGCCCCAGCGTACCCAGGCAGTTGGCCTCATTTCACGGTTGTCTCATTTCTGTACGTGCTCCAGAGTCCGGCTCACAGTCACTCCCATACGTTACGACCGGGCCGGGCCCTGTCACGGGATGTTCATTTCGGTTAAGGCAACATGTCATTTCAGTTATTCGTGTTGTTGTCTGTCATTTGATTCCACAGCTGTCACGTCAGTCGACTTAAGTCACTATCGCCTGTTGTTATCGTCAACATTTGGGTACCGTCGCTCAGGACGGCAGCAGTTTCAGGCTCTTAAATAGGTACTTTCTCTCACACTCTCTCAGGTCAGTCGGATTCAGTAGGTCCACCTGCACCAGCTTGATCAGGGTTCCAGCAGGTAAAAAAAAAAAAAAAAAAAGACGCAGGGGGGGGTAACCATAGGTTACACGTCCAAACTCATTTCTTGTCACCTGTTTATAGGCCCAGCCTGCAGACACGTGACCAGTCAACTAAGCAACGGGTCTTGGCAGCCGCCATGTCGTCAGTCGGCAGCGATGACCTCACCACCCCGCTATCTCCGGCGTCAGCCTCCGTGGCTGGCAGTGTCCAGTCCCTTAGGGCATGGACAATTCCCAGGCTGTCCGCCGAGCTGAGGCGCAGAGGGATACCCTTCTCGTCCGCGGCCAGGAAGGCGGAGCTATTCAGGCTCCTCTTCCCACCACCGGCCGCAGCCGGTTCCAGCAGCCAGCAGGCGTCCCTGGAATCCATTTCAACCGCCGTCGCTCAGCTACACGCCCTCGTATCTTCCCTGTCTTCCTCGATCATTGAGGTCCAGGACAGGGTGACACGTCTAGAGACCAGCCCGGCCGCCACGGTTCCGGACCCTGCTGTGGTCCCAGCCATCAGTGCACCGTCCGCAGGTAGCGAGCTTGCCACAACTACCATTCATCCTTCCCACCTGGTGCCACCCAGCGTAAGGAAGGACATTTTAGAGGGCAGAGACGTTAACCTGGCCTCACTCATGATCTCGGTCCATGATTTGGCTGAGAACAAGGCGTACACCTGGGGGGACGTCTCGGTGGTTTTGAAGGCTAAGGATCCGAGGCTGAACAGAAAGCTCACGGTGCCTGAGTTCACGCTCGCTTTCGGTATGTTCAGGGACGTGCTGTGCTCAGCCTCCCCGGGCAGGCGGGAGGAACTGGACCTCTACCTCCATCTAATCGTAGACCTGGGCCACAAATACGGTGGTTCAGCGTTCTACGATTATCATCGGTCCTTCTCGGCCAAAGCCGCGGCCAGGTTCTTGCAGTTCCATTTGACAACGGACTGGAGTGTAGTGGACACGAGTTGTTCTGCCGCCACTTTGCGGGTCTACGGTCCCCACTATGTGCTCTCTGTCAGTCAGCATCCCACACCGCGGTCTGGTGTGCCAACATAGTCTCTGTCCACCCGACAGCTAGCACGGCCTCTACCAGCACGAGTCAGGCTCAGCAGGCCCCGGCGCAAGGGCAGAAGGTGGACAAATTGGGACGTCCATTGCGGATGGTTGGGGGAGCCACCATTTGCAATAACTTCAACTACGGCTCCTGCAATTTCAGCCAGTGCCGGCTGTTGCACGTCTGCACCCTATGCCAGAGGGCGCACCCCAGGGTCCTGTGTGAGGTCAAGCAGAAGAAACCGTGACTAAGCCGGGTCAATGTCCTTTGGCTCGATGTTTACCTGACCTCACACCCCACTCCGTCACTCGCCAGCTACCTTATCCGAGGTTTCACCGATGGGTTTCATACCGGGCTCATCACCCTGCCCCACACCACCCACGAATGTCGGAACTTGCGGTCAGCAGCAACAGATGAGCCAGCTATCGACGTCCTTCTTCAGACGGAGTTGGATCGGGACTTTATGATAGGCCCGTTCAGTCAGTCCCCCTTTAGTATCTGGAGGGTCAGCCCTATCGGGCTTGTACAGGGAAAATTTTCAAATAAAAAACGTCTGGTGTATGATCTGTCAGCGCCTCATTCTTCCGCCGTTTCCAGTCTCAACTCGCTCATTCCCTCCGAGGAGTTCTCACTGAAGTACGCTTCGGTAGATATGGCTATCCAGGCCATACTCAGGGCTGGGGTGGGGGCTTGGCTCTCGAAGGCGGACATATCTGACGCCTTCAAGCTGCTGCCTATACATCCCTCCCTGTGGTGCTGGCACGGCATCAAGTGGAGGGAGCGATATTATTTTGCAACCAAGTTGACCTTCGGGTCTAAGAGTAGTCCTTGGTTGTTTGATAAGTTCGCGGAGACCCTGGCGTGGATCCTTCTCCACAAGGCACAGTGCCACGAGGTCATCCACTATTTGGATGACTTCCTTTTGATAGAACCACCCGGGGCTCCCCCAGGGGACCTTGGAAAGTTGAGGACTGTTTTCAACAGTCCCCATAGCAGAACACAAGGTTGACGGCCCGGCGCACAAGATCACGTTCTTGGGCATCGACCTTGACACTCTAGCCATGCAGGCCAGCCTCCCCGCAGATAAGTTGGACCATATCAGGACGGTTCTACAAGAGTTCACCCGGGTGGGGGGATGTACTCAGAAGCAACTTCAGTCTCTCCTCGGGATGTTGAATTTTGCTATGAGGATCATCCCCCAGGGCCGCTCCTTTGTGTCCCGGCTGCTGGTCTTCCTGTCCTACACTCAGGACCCAGACCAGGTCATCAGGCTGGATTCAGCAGCCAGGGCGGATCTGGCCATGTGGGAAGACTTTCTCAGTAATTGGAACGGTGTGTCCCTGTTCATCCCAGTAGTGTCCTCGCTGTCACCTCAGGTGGTGACAGATGCGGCGGCATCCACAGGATGTGCCGCCATTTTTGGCCATTTGTGGTTCGCCGCCCCCTGGCCTCCTCAGGCACTAGCCACACCGGGCTTCACTACCACGTCAGCCCTCTTTGAGCTGTACCCCATCGTAGCAGCCGCTCACCTATGGGGTCACCGTTGGTCTGGACAGACTGTGGCTTTTATGACAGACAATCAAGCCACAGCCGAGATCATCAGCAAGGGCAGGTCTAAATCCAGGCCCGTCATGTCCTTCCTTCGCAGACTGGTCCAGCTATCCCTACAACATCAGTTTAATGTTTACTGCTCATTCATTCCAGGGAAGTTCAACTCAGCAGCGGACGCACTCTCCCGTTTTAACTTTATTTCTTTCTTTGAACAGATGCCGGGAGCCTACCATCTCTCAGCCACTATCCCGGATTGGTCACAACTGACCTTGGACTAGCCCCACATTTACAGTCAGCTACTAACATCATCAACTCTTCGCTCGCCCGCAACACCCGTCGGGCCTACCGGACGGCCTGGAGGGCATTTAATAAGTTCCTGCCCCCGTGAATCTTCCAGCGTCAAGCAGGTTCTGGCGTTTATCGCTTATTGCCATTCTCACCTGGCACTGTCACACAGCACGATACGCCAGTACGTGGCCGGGGTGCAGCACTACTTGTCACTTCAAGACCCCGCGAGGCCTTCGGTGTTCTCCTGCCACGCAGTAAGGGCTCTACTGCGTGGAGTTCAGAAACACCAGCCGCCAGTCAGCCCTAAGCGGCTGCCTATCACTGGGGAGATCTTTAAGGGGATGTCTGACATCTTGGATAGGTCCCCTTTTGGTCTCCTCCTCAGCACCGTCCTGCAGGCTGCGATACACATGGCGTTTTATGGGTTTCTGCGGCCCAGCGAGTTCACTCGCAGCCACCCAGCTGGTCCAGTGTTGCATAAAAGTAACCTCTGCCACCATCATGATCACTATGTTCTTCACTTGGCGATGTCTAAAACTCAGCAGCGAGGTTCCGGAGCAGATATACACCTGTACAGGACCCACAACAACTGGTGCCCAGTTACCGCGTTAAACCGGTTAATGGCACTGCTATCCGACCGCCCAGGTTCCAGTCCGCTTTTACCCTTTCCAGTTAAGCCCCTCAACTCGTCACAGTTTGTGGAACATGTCCGGGTCCTTCTCGGCAATCTTCAATTGGACCCCAGCCAGTACTCCGGTCATTCATTCCGGATTGGGGCGGCCACGACGGCCTCAAGACAGGGGGTTCCGGACCATGTGATCAAGAAACTAGGTCGGTGGAAGTCGGCCTGCTTCTCTCGCTACATACCTGACCCACAGCTGGAGATGGCTCAGGCCTTTGCCCGACTTACTCAGTGACATTTACCTTTAATAAATAATTATCCCCTACCTGAAAGTTTTTGCCCCCTTATTTTGGTGTACCATACGGTAGACCAAGGCACGCTTTCAGGTCTATTTCATGTTGGTAAGTTTTGTGTTATTCCTGTGTGTCATCGTTACTCATATCGTCCGTAGGGCTCTAGACCATAAATTGGAAGGCCGGGTACCGGCCTGAAGTTATGGGAGGAGCCCGGAGGGTATTTAAGCAGCCCAAAGGCCGCCGGTCTTTGTCGGTTTCCTGTGCGAGATACCCACCCACCCTCCCCTTTTTAAAAGCTTCTTCCAAGTATTCTTACCCCAGACTGAATACTCATTTCACATTATTCCATAACTACTTATTTTATCATTCCTTAGCTAGGGTATGCCCCCTTATTTTGGTGTACCATACGGTAGACCAAGGCACGCTTTCAGGTCTATTTCATGTTGGTAAGTTTTGTGTTATTCCTGTGTGTCATTGTTACTCATATCGTCCGTAGGGCTCTAGACCATAAACTCAGGAAAGGATTGTGGTATGCACTGACAGTTAGAGAAAAATTTATAAAATTACCGTAAGGTTGGAGGCACTGAAAATAAATGCTGAGATCTTCATTAAGATCCCATACCACAATCACAACATAAAATTGGCAGGCACTGCTGAGATATTTTGTAAGAGGGAATCTTGCCACATTACAGAACATACTGGTGATTGTGTTTGCATATACATTGTGAAAAATATCGGTTGTACATAAACATGGATCATAGTGATAATGAACATTGTTCATCCAGAGACAGCCAGGATGATGATACCGCCCCAGCAGTAGCCACCCCAAGCCAGAAAAAGATTACTGGGTCTCGGGAAAACTTAGGTAGGTTCCTTGACTATGGTGTAACCGACCATATTCGCAAAAGATTAGATAAGAAAGAAAATTTAGAGGAGAGAGAACAGGCCCAGAGGTTAAGTGATGGTCGGGTGTTCCAAATGATTGCGGATTTCGCTGGCGCAAAAGACACAAAAAGCCAAGACAGAATCATATTACAGTCTTGGCCGATTCTGTGGTTTTTATGCAATATATTGGCAATTTGGCAGAATTAATTACAGCCTTAAAACAAGAATTGTTGACCACTCGCACCGAAGTAAAAGATAAAGCAGAAAAAATAGAATCCCTATTAATAAAAAACCAACAGGGTGAGAGTAGACTCAGACAATCTAAAGAGAGTCAGGAAGAGCTGGAGGTCCGGCTCCATGGTGCCTTGCACCAAATTAAAGAACTACAAGGGAAATATCATAAATGTAAACAAGACTATGCTGACAGAGATAAAGAAAAGGAGGCAGAAATTGAGAAACTTAGATCTGAGAAGAAAGCAATGGAGGGACAGATAGAAATGAAACAGGTAGACCATAAATCCATGAGCCAAAGTCGTCTAGAGGAACAGGAAATGGAAAAATGGAAATCTCCATATTTCCGGGGGACACAGGTAAATTACAAAGAGACAGATTCAGAAGACAGGTCACCCCCTAAGCTGCACAGATACTCCCCAGAATGCACAAATGAGGAAGTTGAAAAAACTTCAAATAGACAGAAAAGGAAGACTAGGACCCCAATAAAAAAATATGACACCCCCAAGGTGACAAAATTTATAAAAGAAACTGTTCCTGTTTTCTCAAAGAAGGGTTCCCAAACCATTACTGACCATATAGGAACCTACGAACGTACCCTGGAAATCTTAAACATTGAGGACGATCGTACCAAAATTTAATTATTGCCATGGATATTCGAAGAAAAGTACAAACAATTCTTTGATTCATTGCAGGATCTATACGGTCAGTCATGGAAAGAAATCAAACATAGGTGTCAAATGGAGTTTGTGCCCTAGAAAACTGTTACTGCTGCCAAAGCCGCGGCCTACAATTTGAAATGTGGCCATAATCAGAGTCCCACAGAATTCCTAGCTGTACTGAGAAGTGCATATTTTCTAGCGGAAAAGGATCCCAATCCGAATCAGCCAGAGCTCATGACTCTATTTTTTGAAGCACTACCTGCGTATATCAAATTAGGACTAGCAAGGGATTTGAAGAAAGGACGTTCCCTGGATTGGTTAGTCAGGGAAAGTGATCACTTGTACTCAATCCAGCAGTCCAGTGAAGATGGGCTAAAAAGGGAAACCAAACCCAACCTTAAAACCATAGCAGCCACTACCGTGAACCCCCAACTTCATGAGCTACAGACAGAGAGGAAGTCATACTCTGAGATAGTCCAGAATGGGAAACCCACCATAATGCGCAATATAGACCGCAGGAGTCGTACGATAGGAATACACGAGAAACACCAAGGTATGAAGAAAGACAAGGTAACTACTATCAATATACTCCCTATCGCAACGGCAGAAGACCTCAACATCAGGAACGTACCCCGCAAAATGGTTGGAAGAAACCTTTTTGGAAGAACAATAAGAGAAACAATGGCCAAAGTAACTGGCAGAGGCCACCATATGACCAAAGGGACAACAGAACATACCAACACAACCAAAGGGATAACCGAGGTGTACCAAATGAAAATAGGGGACGCCCACATGAAACATATGGACCAAGAGGGAGAAGTCCAGACCGCCAACTGGAAAGAAGAGATGGAGAATACCGCGGCAACCCACCACAAGGCCAACATCGACCAAACGAAAGGAGCCCCATTCCCACCTATAATTATTATGCACCTCTGGGTAATAGACCTAATGATGACAGATCTGATAGACATCGCCATCCAGATACAGACTATGAGAGGTCTTTTTTAGAGAGAGGCAGAGAGAATCATCCACCGAGAAGACTCGAGGACCCAAGAAACAACAGGAGAACACCAGAAAGAAGAGAGGATGTAGAGGGGGCAAGAGATCACAAAAGAAAAAGAGAGTGAAAGGAGAAGGAATTTTTAACCTCAGTGGACGAACACTAACCCACGAAGAAGTAGGAGTATTGGATAAAGGCCTTAAATACGCACCAACCAAAAACCTAGATAAGTTCCAAACGTATATAGGTATTCAGAAATACGTGCGGAAACTCAACATCAAAAAGTATATTAGTAGCAATCCCTGCAAACCCAAAACAATAGGCTCCAATGAAGAAATTATGCACAGCACTTTGAGAAATAAATCAATTTTTAATCCTTTAGTGAAGAACAACAAATATATTGAGGTTTTTAAACGAGTGGTTTTAGATGAGCTTAAAGAACAAAAAATAAAAAAACGCGAAGAACCTAAACACATTAATAGTGGTATTCGAAAACTGACTAAGAGGAAAGATCTAGTGATCCGCCCAGCGGACAAAGGAGGAAGCATAGTGGTACTCTCCAAAGAGCAATACAATACAAGCATGAACTTACTGTTACAAGATGAAGATACATATAGCCGACTCCTCAGTAACCCTGTGTTTAAGTGCAGGAAAGCACTTGAACAGATCGTTCATTTGGGCATGAAAAGGAATATACTGAACAAAAAAGAAGCTAAATATCTAATACCAGAGTCATGCAGAACACCTATTATTTATTCACTCCCCAAAATCCACAAAGATAAAGATAATCCACCACCGAGGCCCATTGTCAATAGCATTGATTCACTAACAGCAAGGATGGGACAATACATCGATTACTATCTACAACCAGCCGTACAGAGAACACGAGCTTACCTACAGGATACGAAACAGATTTTACAAACATTAGACGACGTTCCAAGAAGTGACGGACCATGGCTGCTGGCGACATCAGATGTCTCCTCTCTATACACCATAATACTACATCATCAGGCGTGTGAAGCAGTGAAATGGGAATTAAGGAAGCACACAGATCTACCATGCACCCAAAGAAAATATCTCGTGAAATGTCTAGATTTCTGTTTAAAGAACAGCTTCTTCTGGTACAACCGCAACTATTACTATCAAAAAACGGGAGTAGCCATGGGAGCAAAATTTGCCCCGAGTGTTGCAGGGCTTTTTATGGCACAATGGGAGGAAGAAAAAGTATTTCTAAATACACCGGAAGGCCTATATATCTATAAACGATATATTGATGACATCTTTATTCTATGGAAGGGTGATCAGGAACACCTAGTAACCTTCCTTGAAGAATTGAATACAAATGATAGGAACATTAAACTGACTTGGGACATCAGCGACAAAATAATTACTTTTTTGGACCTAGAGATCCTACAAGAAGACAACACTCTTTCCTCCAGAACGCACTTCAAAAATGTCGATCGCAACAGCTACTTGCCCTTAGAGAGCTGCCACCACAGAAATTGGTTATTCAATATACCAAAAGGACAATTGATGCGCCTAAGACGAAACTGTACTCATAAGGCAGTATTCTGCACCCAAGCGGACAACATGAAAAATAGATTCATAGAGAAGGGCTATGACAACAGATACATCACAGAGAAAATAGAAGAAGTAGCAGTCATGGATCGCAAAGATCTAATAAGAGACAAACCTAAACACGAAACTTCACGAGATATGATACCGATCGTCCTAGACTATAATGTACAACATAAACAGATTGAAAAAATCATCAAACGTCATTGGAATATACTATTGACAGATACATGCCTCCAGGATATTCTCCCTAATGTTCCTAAATTTATCTACAGAAGAGCCCCCACCATTCGCGATAAAATTGTGAAAAGCATCCCGGATCCCCCCAACAGAGGGCTAACCTTTTTTACAGGAAAGGGCTTCTATCCTTGCAAACGGTGCTATGCATGCAGAAATACGAAACGCCCGAATGAAAAGAAAAAAGAATTCTCCTCAACCAGCACAGGGAATAAATACGAAATCCAGGAATTCATCTGCTGCAACACAATAGGCGCTGTATATGCATTGGAATGCAGCTGCGGCCTTCAGTATATAGGTCGCACCAAAAGACCACTATGGGTTCGCATAAAGGAACACGTCCAAAATATAACCAAAGGCTTTGACAAGCATAGTGTATCTAAACACTTTGTTACTCATCACAATAAAGACCCCACACAACTCAAATTCTGGGGAATAGAACCATATATCAAGCACTGGCGCGGGGGCCATAAAGTGCGGACTCTAAGTCAATTAGAATCTAAATGGATCTTCACCTTAGACACAGGGAATTCGACCTCAATTGTTTTATTAGTGATTTTTAATTGTTTTCTCGGTAGTATGTTGCATATGAACCCCTCACCCCTCTCTCACCATCTATCTACATTTCCTTGGGCGCACATTTATTTATTCCCCACTCCTCCCTTATTTTACAGACCATATTAGGCTTTTATATACTCTGTATTTTTTATTGTTATTTTAATAGAACGTCATTTCCGGTGTCTGCGTTTTTATATAGGCAATTTTACCTATATAACTTATCCGCCTTTTTAAAATACATTTCCAACCCCACTTTTTAATTTTCAAATACAGTATCAATCTTGTCCAGGCGTTTATCCAGCAGGCATACACCTGACTGAGCCCCGAGATGATACGGCTAAATTATACGATTCCAGTATATAATATAATATTCTAACATCATTGCAAGTGCTCCATAATCTTTGCTCCACAAGAAATGGCCATTGAATTATGCCCATGTGAGCTACAAAGTAATGGCCACTAGGCGGCCAGGCTCCCCTAGTATTGGACATGCCATACTCCCAATTACGTTTTTTATATATATATAATTCTTTCTGCATTCTCAACCCTATTTATTACTTATTTTAACTCGGCATCCCTTTACAATCTAGTCCCTGTATTGATCCAGCAGATATGCACCTGACTGAGCCCCGAGATGATTTCAGTATATAACACTTTAATATTATTGCGAGTGCTCCATAGGCTTTGTCCCACAGGAAAATGTCCGCTGAACTATGCCCTTGTGAGCTACAAAATAATGGCCACCAGGCGGATAGGTTGTTTCTCAGTGTTGGACATCTCTTACTTCCAAAAACATGGCCGCCGGCTTACTTCCGGCGACCGGAGTGAAACGAAAATGGCCGCTATGTAACTTCCGGCGATCGGAACTACAAAAAAATGGCCGCCGTAATTATCCTTTAACACACAGATATAAGGACACTTCCTATGCGTCTAGTTATCCCCTGATGAAGTCACGTGATCGTGACGAACACGCGTCGGGAATACTGACACACCGGAAGTGACGTGGACGAGCTCGCTGCTCGTATTGTACTACCTGTATGTTACTTTTAAATGTGAGTACCGCTGTCTGTTGCCTATACAAATAAATGTTTTTTCACCTAAAACATACTACACTATTTGGGCATCTATTTTCCTATTCCCCATACCCATCCATGACCTACTGGTGAGGTTGACACACTGCAGACACCTCCAGGGACACCTCCAGGGACACCTCCAGGGTCATCTCCAGGGATTACACAAGGGGGACGCTACCTGCAAGGAAAAGACACACACCAGCTGGGTCCGAGATGCAACTCTGAGACGACCACCAGGAATCCCCACACCAAAGGCTTATATCTACAGGCTGTTACCTTACAGCTGTAAGGTAAGGGGAAACCCACACTGTAGACTTCACGGAGGATAAGAAGTCACCCAATACACCTACATCACATCGCATGAAGCAATCGCCAGCACTTGCACCTTTATTTCTATGCATTTAGTCACGGTATATGCCACACTGTCCATTCACCCAAGAGATTAAGGAATTACTTCACGGACACCCCCGTTTGATTTTGATTTCACTGAAATGACCAGTATTGCGGATTGAACTTATATATTGTTTATTTGCTCCACCAGAAGGATTACTGATCATTTTTTATCACTTTATTATTTCTTATCTATTTTATGCGATTTTTCTATGTGATATTTTATGCAATAATTTCATGCGACTCCATGCGATTTTATACGTCAATTTTATTGGAATTTATCTATGACCACTTTCTATCAGACACCACGTTTTCCTCAGTGGCCTGATTACTGCACTTGAGCACTTTATCACTTTACTATTCATCTATAGCTTTACATATTTATATTTTTATGATTGGCATAGCTTTTCGATTGTGTATTTATTAATATCATCACCTTAACCAGGGCCTTATTAGCCCCACTTGATGTTACATTACTGGACAAGCATTACTCAATAACTTGAGGTCTACTTACACCAGGATCGTTTACTTGCCTCTCTTCACCTTTGTGCTGCAATCACTGCACCTCGCACCTTACTATTTATTTTATACAGCGCATCACTACATTTCCCTATATTCTTTTCTCTGGGTTCAGATATTTCCCCCCAGTGTATGCTGCAGTATTTGCTTCTATTCATTTGAGTTGGCGCAGGAATACCTTTTTTACTCCTTAAGAGGTTTAACACAATTGTCGATTGCGTGAATCAAGTCATGTGGTCACAGGTCAACTCCCCGGTTAAATTTGAAAGGCTTCAAATTCCCCATTCCCGGCGACACTGCCACCTGGTGGAAGAAAGGCCTGATTCTCTAGAAATCCATTTCAGGAATAGTCAGTTCCCCGATGTCACGGTCATCCAACCTGACAATCAGGGCCTGGAAGTAGGAAACGAGGAACATATTTTTAAAAGTCCCCGAGATAAAATAAAATAAATTTCCCTCCAGGATAACGTACTGACCATATCCTTCCACCAAAAAGATAAAATTAGGAAAGGGGGAAATCACGCCCAGTTCCTGACAGAAATAGAAAGGGTTAATAATGACCTCTTTATACCTATCCGGATAAATGGTTTTAATAGGTCAAAATACGCCCAAATTGATCTAAAACAAGAACATAGCTTTGTGAGCCAAGGCCTTGTTAGTCACCTTTGTGATAGAGAAATGATACGCTTCCCCACTCCTCAGAGTCATTGGATGACAGATACCATCAATGACTCTGAGGACCATGACTCAGTCGCTAAATGCCTCCTAGATATCACTATAGGTAATAAGACAACCACTCACGTGTTCATAGTGCTGGATACTCCACAATCCCAAATATACCTCGGCAACGACCTATTGCATCGTTTTGCTGCCCAAATTGACCTGATAAACGACTGCATATGGGGAATAAGGGGAACCCAGAGGGATACCAGGATATGACCTCAGCCCTGAAGTTCCAGCAACAGATGCCCCACGCTGTTGAGATTCAGGTAGCTCGAGAAATTATCATCCCCAGGGACATTAAAAATTTCCTACTCCCCATCAACGTAAAAAATGGACAAAAACTGAAGGGACCAGATGCATTAATATGTCTGTCCCAGAGAATACAAGAAGAGGGAATAAAAATTACCCACACACCCTTGATAAATACGCATCAGTCAATGATGTCCGTCTACATACACAACCTCTCAAATCAGGACCTTAACCTACCCAAGGGCACCCTTATCGGCCTGGCAGTAGAGACGGGGTATCACACAGTCGGGGTCACCAACCAAGTGATTGGGCTCATACCGGATGAATATTTATCCGATGAGAAATTAATTGAACAATCATTCAGTTCTACCCCTGAGGGCATATTCACCATAGAATCCATTTACCCCTTCGATTCTAGTGATGGTACCTGTCAAATTGAAGAAACATCTCTTGTCTTTGAACAACCAATCAAAGAACAAGAGTACCCTAAAAGTCTTGATTGGGAGAAAAATACACCTCGCACACCAAATGACCTGACCACCAGACTTGAAGAGGCATATGAGATAGGGAAACCAGAAACATTTCTGGGATTCAAGGAGATAGTCGAAGAGATCATAGCCCTAGCTGATGCCTGCACCAATGATCTTGAACGACAATGGCTCCGTGAACTCCTTTTCGAATTCCAAGATATCTTCGCTCAGAATTCCTATGATTGTGGAAATACTGATCTCCACATCGTCAAAATGCCATTCGGTTATATCAATTCTGGCCATGAATTTGCAGTCTTCATGCACAAGGCCATGCCTGATGCCTTGGAGCGAGGAACATTGACATACGTCGATGACATCCTCATTAAATGTACCGACATGACCAAACACTTCATAGAACTCCGACACATTTTGGGCCAGCTAAGGGCGGCCTGAGTGAAATTATCCCTTCAGAAAGCACAATGGTGCCGCACCCGAGTTAACTTCTTAGGCCATGAAGTCACCTCTGAAGGGTTAAACCCCCAAAAGAAGAAGGTTGAGGCAGTATTTAATTGTAAGGTCCCTACTAATCTTAAAGAATTGAGATCATTTCTAGGACTGGTGAACTATTTGCGCAAGTTCATCGACAATTACGCAGAGATTAGCAAACCATTACTTCACCTGCTGAAGAAAGAGACCGAGTGGTCATGGGGCCAGGAACAAACAGACTCTATGAAGGAACTGAAGATATGACTCACCCAAGCCCCCTGCCTTGCGTATCCAGAAGGAGGTAAACCTTTTTTCCTTGAGACAGGATACACACAGGTAAGTATGAGTTCCGTTCTTTATCAGAAACAAGAAAATGTCAATAGAATTAATGCTTATGCCAGCAAATCCTTGTCCTCTTTCGAGATTAAATTTTCTGACTGCGAAAAAGCTTTATTATCCACTATCTGGGCATTACAGAATTTCCGCAGTTACATTATCCCGTCCCAAGTGGATGACCTCTTTAATCACAATTATATCCCGCTGATCAATAAAATCAAAAAGCAACTTAAAGGAATGCAATATAAAGTCCTCTCGTGGATGGGGAAGATAAACGCGGTCAAGATGTTCACTCTCCCCTTATTCATCTATACTTGCCAAATGATCCCAATTTCTCTCCCTCAGTCATACTTGAAGAAAATAAAATCAATAATAACAAAATTCATTTGGGCAGGTAAACGGGCGCGCATCGCATTCGACACATTAGCAAGAGAAAAAGGAAGAGGGGGGCTAGCTGCCCCGGACTTTAAAAAGTATTACGAAGCGGTAGCAGTTGCTAGAATAATAGACTGGAGCCACAATAATGAGGATAAAAGCTGGGTGGAACTCGAAAGAAAGTTTAGCCGATCAAGATTAGGAGAAATTATATGGATACCCCCTCACTATAGACACTTAGCACCAAAAACATCAGCACTTACAAGGCACTCACTAAAAATTTGGGATGCTATCCACAAAAGGCACAATTGGGATTATAATTCCCCACTAATCCCATTACTAGACACAAATTTTTTTCCCCCAGGTAAGGAGGAGTTTATATATTTTAGAAGATGGTCTAATAAAGAGAATTTAAGGTTGATAGATGTGATGGAAGGGAATAGAATTAGCACTTACAATGAGATTATCACGAAATGGGGACAGAGAGCACTAGACAAATGGCGCTACACTCAAATACAACACTTCACACAGGCACTCCCGAAACCCCTACGCGGTAAGACAGAATTCAGGCCCCTAGAAAAATTAATGGATTCCCCCAATAACCGCGAGAAAAGAATCTCAAAGACGTATAAAATCTTGTTGCGAGCGGCGGAACACGAATACCCCACGTATTTAGGTAAATGGGAAAGTGAGATCGGCCCACTAAATAGCGAGGACCAGAAGACCAAGATCTTAGGACGGGTTTTTTCAACAGCAAAAGATATGCAGTCAGTAGAAATGTCCTATAAACTCCTAGCAAGGTGGTATGTAACTCCTCAAAGAGCGAACGCCTACAACGGAGATATTTCTCCTAACTGTTGGCGAGGGTGTGAGGCAGTGGGCTCCTTCTCACACCTGTGGTGGTTCTGCCCGAAAATAAAGGAATATTGGGAGCAAATTATAGAAATAATCTTTAAAATAACACAAGTAAGGGTGAAGAAGCTCCCATGGGTATGCTTATTCCATGATGCAGAAAGTAGAGAGGGAAGACATTCTAGGAACCTCATCCCCTATCTATTAAATGCAGCTAAAGCCCTAATCCCCTGCTACTGGAAACTTCAGGAGACACCCTCAATGAAAGAGTGGGCAGAGAGGGTGGAGAGGACAAGAATAATAGAACTCTCGCTATATGCCTTAGAGAATTCAGAAGAAAAATATCAAAGGATATGGCAACAATGGATTGAGTTCAGGGAAACAGAACAATATCTGAGGATAATGGAAGGAAAAACTGTGGGGAACGGGGGAGGGTGAGCGAGACGGGGTAGGACCCCTTCCTTTTTTTTTTTTTTTTTTTTTTTTTTTTCTTCTATAGAGAGGGAGGGAGGGGGGGGGCAAAAAATATTTGTCTAAACATTTGATTACTACTGTGATGAATTTTGTATATGAAGAAAATTGTTAAAATAAAGAATATAAAAAAAAAAGGTGAAATAATTACAGCCTTTACAATATTTACAGAGTAAACGTATCTGGGGCGGAAATGTGTCAAATAGCCGCATCACTGCCTGGACTCTGTCCCTACAGGGGTGGCCTCTGGAAATTCGATATAAACAGAACAAAAAAAGTCCAGTGGCCCAGGGCCTCGCTGAGCTGCACGATTGCTCTGCCCCTGATACCTGCGCAGGGACCCCAGACCCTGACTTTTTGGAAGAAGAAATGTTGTCTCCTTACAAGGTTTATGATGATAAACATTGTAAACAATTGCCATGCGTTTTTGTAGATGGCTGTGCCTATCATCACAAGGACAAGGACCAACTCCTACTAGTGGCTGGTATCGGGATCGTATGGACCCAAGGTGTAGCCCCAATCTCTGTGGGATACAAACTTGGGCCAAGAAGCAGCCAAGTTGCTGAACTCGCTGCCATCCTGAAAGCCGTTGAGATGGCCATAAATTACCACATCAAAGAATTTGCTATCATCACCGATTCAAATTATGTAAGAAATTGTTTTGTTGAATACCTCACCCGATGGAAACGGAACAACATGGTAAAGAGTAACCATAAACCCGTAAAACATGGTAAGTTGTTTCGTCAGATCGACCACTTGGTAAGGGAACAGGAGATCACACTGTATTTTAAGAAAACCAAAAGCCACTCCAAAGTCCTAGGTGAAGAGAAGGAAGGGAACGATCAGGCCGATACACTAGCCAAAGAAGGAGCCCTAACAGGTGAGTTGCTAGATATAGATCATCTGTTAGGGTCAGTACAGTCGGAGGCCGTTACTAGGCAACAAGTTAGGATGACTGATAATTCAAATGTATTGCAATGGTGTCATGAAAACCCCAGTGAAGATTTAATTACAGCCCAAAAAGAAGACCCAATAATTGGCTTGTTTTATAAACATTTAGAATGTCCAAGCCATGATCCCCTTAGTCAAGAAAACTATCCTGGCAAGGAAGACTTACGTATATTACTGAAATCCAAATCCCAGTTCACACTACATCAGGGATTGTTGATCCGCACCTCCGAGGGGGGTATCCAACAATGGGTAGTTCCCCTCAAGTTCAGAGGTTTAATGCTACAGCATGCCCATGACGCTCCCACGTCTGGGCACCACGGAGAACGGATCACCTATGAGATCCTACGGGATTATGCCTACTGGCCTCATATGTTGCGTGATGTGAAAGAATACTGCCAGGGATGTTTAATATGTCCTCAATTTCAACCGGCTTCACCCACCCATAGGGCACCACTTCAAAAAAAAGGGGATATGCATGCCGTGGTCAGACCTTCAAATGGATTTCATTGGGCCTGTAACAAAATCTTCACGCGGGAATCGATATATGTTAACCGTAACATGTTTATTTACTAAATTAGTTAAATGCATTCCCGCACCAAATAACAGCTCTGACACATATGTGCTGCCCTTTTGATAAATCACATATTCTGAAAATCTGACCGTGTGTACGGGGCATAAGAATATCTATCAGATGAAAACAATCCATAATGTCGGAACATGGAGGGACGATATACACATACAGATCAAAACCCCAGACCTGATTGCCTATCAGCCCTGGATGCCGGATTTATACGCTATACCCCTGTTGAAGGAATGCACGCGATTCAAGGACATCAACTTCCAATGTAGCGGAAACCCATTCGTATATGACACAACCCACGCACTATGTGGCATGGAATATAAAAAACATGGTTCCGAACAATGCGAAGTACAAATGTGGAAAACTACAGATACATCAGAAGTCCAGGAAATACTTGTGAAAGACGAATGGCTGGTCAGCACTCTATTAAAAAACATGAGCATATTTTATGAAAAACAAATCATGAGCCGTGTCATAGCTCTACCTGCTACAGTATCTATTATCAAGGTCCCCGCCAACGCAAGAATCACAATCGGGAAAACCACATTGTATCCGATAGGAACTGAAATCTGGGAAGGGGAAGTTGAAAGTGTCGAGGCCTTCCAACATCAGGACATCCCAATGAACCCAGACCTCAAATTCCTATTAGAACATAAGCCTAACCACACCCTCCAGATGTCTATAAAAAAGAACAATCTATCAACTGTGCTACGTTTCCAGGACATACCCGGAATTCAAAAGGGGGAGTTAGTCATAACAGAGATACCTCAAAATATCATATTTTGCTATTCTGGTTTTAAGTCTGGTGAAGTCAGCAATACCAAAAAGAACACTTCCCCCTCCCATCAGAATTAGGTGACTAATTTATATGACCCCTTCAAAAACTGGGCTGCCGCAAACAATGTCTCAGGTTGTCTCAGATTGAAGCCACAAAAACTTTTAATTCAAGGAAAGTCCGAGTAAATAAACCCATTGTATCAGAATGAACAGATATCCCAAAGTCAACCTCAATATGGACTCAGATGCCAATAGGACAATGACTAGGAGACGAAAGGGAAGGTTTCTTCTGACTGGACAAAAAATGAGAGTAAACATGGAATTGTTTCCCCTGAATGTTCAAAGTTCATTTGAGACACTGTGAGAAAGCGTTGAAAAGAAAAAAACCCTATGTAAATTTTTTTTGTATATGATCATGAATACACGTATATTAGAAGTAGGGTTATGGTATTTTTACTATAGTACAAATGGAAAATTGTGTTTAAGTAACCATCGTAAATATAAAGATAAGCTGTGACCGCATACATACGAAAATATACATATTACAGAGGTGATCTCAAGACAATTAGGTTGAAATCGCAAACACGTCATTGTTCATATAAACATCAATTTTCTTGTGTGATTCTAAGTGATCACATATAAATCATTGATTGTATTACGCACCAATTACTAGAAATCCCTGAGCCATATAGACCCATATTCACATCCCCAAAATATAAACACTCATTAAATAAAAATATATCCTTTTTTTTAACAAAGTAAGTTAAATATACATTTGTTATCCTCAGACGCCCCCCAGTGGCTGAAGGTAATATTACCTTTGGTACTTGGCCGATCATAAAAATTTCCCCAACCAATGGAGAGTAAGCCGAACCTTCTGGGCTGAGCTCATGATAAATTTATAGATCTATTGTCCCAGAATGATATAAAGGTTGGGAAAGCCCTGAGGATAGGATCACAGACCCCATACCAGACACACCCCTGACATCAAGAAGTCTGTTGATACTTGACCATTCTCCATCTTGTTGGGCTTTATGACTGAAACCATTCGCTGTGCATAGATTTTGGCGGACATCTTCCCTTTTAAGCTGATTGGTAAGATCCAGACCACACAAATGCTATTTTTATTTCCGCTCTTGAAATTATAGGAACCATATTTTAGAGGTTATGTATTGATGTTTATTGACTGTCGGGGGTGTATTATTATAACCCGGTTTTAGGGAATTCTATTAAATGTTTAAATCAATTTAGATTTCTGTGTCCCCAGGGAAAGTTTTATTGCTCCATGTAATTGGTGTAACTCTGTTGGTTTAATAATTAATTCAAATTGGCAATATCGTTCTGCTGACTCTGGGAGATATACTTTGAATTTCTTCCGGCCGGAGAAGTTTAGAGGGTTACTCCCCTGAGCGACAAGGGATATTGCGTTCTTGAATATAAAGGGTAAATTACCACATATTATTTTTCCCACAGACCAATCTTGACCCCATGAGTAATTTTATTAGTTTTCCTGGGTAAAAACAAATAACATTTTGAGGATGTTTTGATAATGTATGTATGAAATCTCAATCACCAGAAAATTTAGTTCTGTATCAAATTGTATGAATATACTCGCTAATTAATAAAGTCAAACTTACTATACTTATTAATTTTGTTGGGAGATATTGTATACTTTGGTAAGAAACCCCCATAAATTAACTAACTCAGGATTGTGGTTAGGGATGAGCCGAACACCCCCGGGTTCGGTTCGCACCAGAACCTTTGAACGGACCGAAAGTTCGCGCAAATTTTCGAACCCTATTCGTTACAATGGACGCGAACGTTCGAAATCAAAATTGCTAATTACAACGGCCAATATGCATGTCAATGTCATAAAACAGGTTTGGGGACCCGGGTCCTGCCCCAGGGGACATATATCAATGCAAAAAGAACTTTTAAAAACTAAAGTTTTTTCGGGAGCAGTCATTTTAATGATGCATAAAGTGAAAAAAAATGTGAAATTTTCCTTTAAATATGGTACCTGGGGGGTGTCTAAAGTATGCCTGTGAAGTGGCATGTGTTTCCCGTGTTTAGAACTGTCCTTGCACAAAATGACATTTGTAAAGGAAAAAAAGAAGCCATTTAAAACCACTTGCGGCTTTAATGTCATGTCTTGTCCTGGCCATATAGCTGAAAATCCTTGAGGAAAATGGCATGGCTACCCCCCCCCCCAGCCCCTTTGGGTCTTGTATGGATATTAAGGGGGACCCCGCACCCAAAATAAAACCCTATACCTACAACCCTATATACTCTGAACAGCAGTATATAGGCGGTGCAAACAAGACACGGACTGTAGGTTTGTTCTTAAGTAGAATCTGAACAGGTACATTATGAAGTGTAGCTCCATCCCAAAAAAAATCTATTTTTAAGCTTTTTGGAGAACATAGGGAGGGGTTATCACCCCTGTAACATTTGCTGTCTTTGCACATCTGTTCAGAACATTTCACCTCACTTTCCGCCCCAATGACAAATGTTTTTGGAAAAGTGGGGTTTTAATTGAAACAAGGATTGGTGATAAAGAATCAGTAGAGAGGAGATACCTTTTTCCCAAATTAAATCTAACATGATCGAATTTCCCTTCCTAGGGGTAGATTTCCTCTCACTTTCTGTTTTCTCTTTCCGTTTGCAAGTAGGAGTCGTTTGTAAGTTGGATGTTTGAAAGTAGGGGCCTGCCGTATATACTCTGCAGAAATTTGCCCCATTAGATGTTGGTGTAGCCACAAGACTGTAAGCCCTCACAGTTACTCTTGGTGGGCACAGGAATGGGCCCTGCTGTGAGTTATTAGATCAAGATTTGTAATTGCATGCACCTGTTGAACAGGGCAGAAAAATTGGGCCTTTGGTGGTGGTGGTGGTTGTGGACGGTGTTGCCACAAGACTGTAAGCCCTCACAGTTACTCTTGGTGGGTGCAGGAATGGGCCCTGCTGTGAGTTATTAGATCAAGATTTGTAATTGCATGCACCTGTTGAACAGGGCAGAAAAATTGGGCCTTTGGTGGTGGTGGTGGACGGTGTTGCCACAAGACTGTAAGCCCTTACAGTTACTCTTGGTGGGCACAGGAATGGGCCCTGCTGTGAGTTATTAGATCAAGATTTGTAATTGCATGCACCTGTTGAACAGGGCAGAAAAATTGGGCCTTTGGTGGTGGTGGTGGTGGTGGACGGTGTTGCCACAAGACTGTAAGCCCTCACAGTTACTCTTGGTGGGCGCAGGAATGGGCCCTGCTGTGAGTTATTAGATCAAGATTTGTAATTGCATGCACCTGTTGAACAGGGCAGAAAAATTGGGCCTTTGGTGGTGGTGGTGGTGCCTGCATCCGCCCCGGCGGACACCCCCCCACCAAGTGTACTCACCGGGCTGCACGGGATCGATCCCACCAGCCGACCTCTCCGGCTCCCTCGTTGGGACTCGTCTCCTGGGAGCTTCTTCCTCAGAACCGGACAGCTCACCCTCCGACCTGTGCCCGGACCCCGGGTCCTCCTCTCCAGACAGCCCACCAGGGGACACGGCCCTGGCTGCCAAGGGTAAAACAGCCGTCCTTGCTGCACGGATGACATTTTTGAAGCTAGGCTATTAGCACTGACAAGAGCATGCATACTATCAGAAAGAAAATCCATAACCATATACACTGACAGTCAATATGCCTTTTCAACAGTACATGTTTTTGCACAACAATGGAAAAACAGGGGGATGGTCACCTCCGGTGGTAAACCAATTTCACACACGGACTTCATTCTAGAATTCCTAGATGCAATACAGTTACCAAAAGAGCTTGCAATCTGAAAATGTCATGCACACACAAAATATACGGACCCCATCTCAAAGGTAAACAAAAGGGCAGATGAAGCGGCCAAAATAGCGGCACAAGAAACACATCAAATAATGACAGAACAGGAAATCATAGAGATAGATCATACAGTCCTTACTGATATGCAGCAGAATGCACCCCCCGGGGAAAAATAATATTGGAAAACAAAGGGTTGCACAATAATAGATAACATTTACACATCACCTGAAGGGAAACCGGTATTGTCAAAATCCCTATTTAGGTATGCAGCAGTATTGACACATGGAGTAACACATGTGCCAAACAGGGGGGTGACTGAGATGTTAAATAAGGTATGTACAGCCTATGGCTTCACAAACTACTCAAAAACATTTTGCTCTCAATTATATGTGCAAGACACAATGCTCATGGAGGCATAAGACCACGGAAAGGTTAGTTCCCCACACAGCAATATCCATTCCAACACATTTGCAAGGATTTTATTGAATAAACAAATGTGAAAGGAAGAAATATTGTTTGGTAATCATTGACATCCTGACCAAATGGGTGGAGATATTTCCGACAGGAAGTGCAGATGCACAGACAGTGATAATGGACCCCATTTTGTAAATAAATCTATACAACATTTGACAGAAGTGATGGGAATTCAAGTGAAATACCATTGTGCCTATCATCCCAAGTCAGCTGGATTGGTGGAAAGACATAATGGCATTCTAAAAAGCAAACTGAGAAAAGCTATGGAAGAAAGGGGTAAAAATTGGATGACTGCCTACTAGTAGCTGTGACCAGTATGCATATCACACCCACAAAAGAAGGTTCAAGCCCATTTGAAATGATACATGGAAGGCCATATAAGATACCCTTACATCCAAATGAAACACCTACTGAGCAGTCAGAGCACACACTAGCAGAATACATGTCTAGGTTGTTAAGACAAAGACGTACTCACAATTTTGGTTCTGTCCTAGAAGGTCCAATTCAAGAAGATGAAAAGGTGCATGTGGGAGATTGGGTCTTAACAAAAAGTAACAAAAATAAGTGGTACTCCCCAAGATGGGATGGTCCTTTCAAAGTCCTCTTAACTACCCCTACTGCGATAAGGATTGCAGAGAGGTCTACCTGGATTCACCAGTCCATTACAAAAAGGTTTTACAGGCAGAATAGGGCCAGTTGGCTACAAGAGGTTCAGAAAATCCAGCTACAAAAGGGAGGTCTCACACAAGGTGGGACTTGTCTCAAACCGGTGAAGTCTCCCTCCCCCTCCTACCCTATCCGCTGGAACTCTGTAGCTGGTTAGGATGAAAGGGACAGTAATTATTCTTGGGTTACTGGTGACTCTTGGAGAGGCATCCATAAGAGGGGTTATAGGTTATGGAAGAGCATAGGAACCTTTGGATTGGGAAAGAACAGGAAAAGCATTGAATCTAACCGTTATAGAGGGAATAACTAGCACTATACTGGTAGAGTTCTGCCAGATTGCAGATTGTGGGGATACAACTGGGGCTAGAGGACTTCTATTGGCAGATAAATATATTTGCTGGCTCTGGAATAGGGCAGGATGTCAAGCATGGGATCAGGCCCTGTGGACCACAGCGCATCAAGATTGGGGGTATAATCTACCAGGGGCTAAAAAGAGTGGAATAAAGGAAAAGACTCATCATTACAGAAGCGGCCAACTCCCCCTGCACACACAGTAAGAACTGTAACAAATTTTTATTTTTTTTTAGTATCTTTATTTAGCAAAAGTTTTTCTTTTACAGCATTATATATATAACATTGCACTTACACACAAAGTATTTACTAGGTATCTATTGATTATATTCTACATTATTGTTTAAAATATTTTATTTCCATACTTCATTATATATATAACCAAATATAATTCCTTGTGTCGCCTTGAGTTTACTAATACTTCTATTTCTTTCTTTCCTACCCTTTTATTCCATTCATTCATCAAGATCCACCACACCCATTCTAACAACCAAAAAAAAAGGGAGGAGGAAAGGGGGAGGGGGAAAGGGGGGGAGGGGGAGAGGGGGAAGGGGGAAGGGAAGGAGGGAAAGAGCAAATGGAAAGTAATCCTTTTCCCCTCGCTTCTCCCTCCTCTTCATCATTTCATATTTTTACTTATTTCAAAGATTCCTTCCATCTAGGTTGTAAAACATTGAATTCAGTCCAGGTCTGCCACGCAGTCCTTGTCTCTTCCTTGAACTCCTTTTCAATTTCCATTCTTTTTTCTAGTGCACAAATTTCGTTCATTTCCATCTCCCATTCTTTTACATTAGGGCTCATACTATTTTTCAATTTTCTAGCTATTATAGTGCGTGCTGCAGTTATAAAATACCTCAAGGTACCTTTCCTAACCTTTTTTACAGATCCCATATTCATTGATAGTACCGACATCAGAATATCCGGTTGAATTTCTATTCCTGTCATTAATGCATATATTTTGTATATTTGCTCCCAGAAGCCATAAACTCCGGGGCAATAATACCAAATATGTGACATTGTTCCAATAGCTTTATGACATCTCCAGCATGTATCTTTATTTTCTGAGCTAATTTTGTTCATATCTACTGGGCATCTCTATCTAGCTAAAAGCTTATAGTTCCTCTCCTGATGTTTACTGGCTTTCGATGGTTTATGTATTATTTTAAATGCTTCATTCCATTTTTCTTTAGGAATATCTAATCCTAATTCTTCTTCCCATTTTTTTATGTATGTTATCTCTTGCCTATTGTTATTTCTCATTAAATATTTATATATATTAGACAAATTATGAGTTGGTTTTTGTTCCTCTATTAGAATTTTCTGTCAGGGGTCTATTAATTACATCTTCTTTCGCTATACAGGAAATATATTCAAATAATTGCCAATATTGTATCCAATTATTTTTATATTCTATACCCATAGCTTCTAAAGGTAATAACCTATTTTGTTCGGTTATCTCCCATATTCTAGTGTCTTGTTTTTTATTCCACTTCAAAAAGGTTCCTGATTTCATTGCTGGTGGAAACTCTGGATTATCAAATATAGGGGTCATTGGGCCTATGTATGTTGATCCTTTACCTTGTCTTACCAAGCCATCCCATACCTTCATTGTTAGGGCTACAAAGAAAGGCATTTCGCTATCCAGAGGGCGTTTTTCTTTTTTTACCCATGGTAATGATTTCAATCTAATGGCCATAATCTCTTCCTCCAATCTAACCCATTGTTTAGAGTCTTCATTTTGAAACCAATCTACTATCCTTGTTATTAGGGCCGCTTTCAAATATGTCGAAATATCTGGGAGTGCCAACCCTCCTTCTTCCTTTGTACGAGTTAGTATTGTCCTACTTATTCTAGCGGGTTTTCCTGCTCAAAAAAAACTTCCAATTGCCTTCCGTAGTTGGTTTAAGATATTCTTTATAGGAAAAAGTGGTATGGCCTGGAATATATATAATATTTTAGGTAGTATGTCCATTTTTATTATGTTTATGAATGAATGAATGAATGAATGAATTCCTTTTGTATATTGTTGTAATGTCTTTATTATTTTAGTTGTAATTGGGAGGTAATTGAGTTCGTATAGTTTATCTAATTCTTTGGGAATATATATTCCTAGGTATTCCTAGGAAAATGAATCTTAATTGATTCTATTTTACCTGTGGGAAGTGAAATGTCCATCATCTCCCATTTATTATAATTTACCTTAAAATAATTTACGCTAGCAAAACTCTCGAACTCTTGTATTAAATTTGGGAGTGTTATTATGGGATTTGTTATATAAACTAGTAGATCATCCGCATAGATGGATATCTTGTATTCTACCTCTCGTATTTTCAATCCTTGTATATTTTGATTGTTTCGGATAGCTATCGCCAGATGTTCCATTACCAATACGTACAGCAGTGGTGACAGGGGGCATCCTTGTCTAGTACCGTTAGTTATAGTTATAGGCTCAGATATTTCTCCAGCCATTCATATTCTGGCAATAGGTTTCCGATACAATACCATTATTTTTTCTAATAGGGTTGGGCCTATTCCCCATTGTTTTAACGTCTCTTCGAGAAAACACCATCCCACCCTGTCAAACGCTTTTTCAGCGTCCACGGCCAATAGACAGGATGGGATGGTGTGTCTCTGAGCATATTCCATGAGTGTTACGGTCTTCAGGGTATTATCTCTGGCTTCTCTGCCCTTTACAAATCCTGCTTGATCTAGGTGTATATATCTTGGGAGTATAGGGGTAAGTCTGTTTGCAATAACTTTAGAATATATTCTAAGGTCAATATTTGTTAAAGAAATAGGACGGTAATTTCTACAAATGGTGTGGTCCTTTTCGGGTTTAGGTATAAGGGAGATAAATGCTTGCATTCCTTGTGGGACAAAAGGTTGCCCAATTGATACTGCATTAAATGTATATTTCATAATTGGTATTAATAATTCTTTAAACTTTTTATAGAACCGGGGGTAAAGCCGTCCGGGCCTGGGCTTTTCCCTATTACTAATGAGTCGATCACTTTATTAATTTCATATTCTGTAAATTCCTCTTCAAGTTGTTCTTTATCTATGCTTGTTAATGTTTGTATTGGTGTATCCTTTATGTAATCCTGTACTTTCTGTCGAAAAGTTTCGGGGCTCCTTTCTGCCAGTGCGTTAGGAATGTTATATAACCTGGAGTAGAAGCTCCGAAAAGTTTCCACAATGCCTTTTGGGTCATGGGCATAATTACATAAATCAGTTTTCACCTTAATGATAGGTGTTGAATTTATACGTTGGCGTAGTATCCTAGCCAGTAATTTGCCGGGTTTGTTACCCTGATGATAGTGCAGGGACCGAGTTTTGTCTCTAACTTGTAAAGTTTGTTCATCTAATAATATTCTAAGTTCAGTTTTTTTTATGGTTAATTCCGTTAATATTTCCTGTATAGGATTTTGTTTATGTTGTTTTTCTAATTTTTTTATGTCATTTGATAATTGCGTTATTTGATTTCCCTTTGCCTTTTTTAATCTCGCCCCATGTTTTATGAACAGACCACGTATGATACATTTTAGAGTTTCCCACTGATTGGGAGAAGAAGTAGTATCTTCTAAGTGATCCACCATAAAATTGGTTATTGCTAACCTAATCTCTGTTACACATATCTCATCAAATAATAAGTTATCATTAAGTCTCCAAGACCCCCTAGTTTTCGTTTCCTTATCTATAGTCAATATTATATAAATGGGTGCGTGGTCCGACCATATCGCACTTCCAATTTCGGGGGAAGAGATCTCGGCCATTCCTAACTGGTTTATTAGGAAATAGTCAAGTCGATGATAAGTTCCATGGACTTTTGAGAGGAACGTATAGTCCCTCTCAAGCGGATGATCAATTCTCCATATATCCACTAATTGATATCTGTTCATCATTTCTTTAAACTTTTTCCTTGCATTATTTTTTTATTTAATTGGAGGGGCTGTGGTATCTATTTCCTGATCAAAGACAAAATTGAAATCGCCACCAATTACCATGACCCCTTCTGCTCTTTCCATTAATTCTGATAGAAGTTGTATCCCAAATTCAATCTGATCCTGATTAGGCAAATATATGTTAATAAAAGTATATTTTTTACCATAAATAGTAACCTTCAGTAGAAGTCCTCTTCCATCTTTATTCCTATAGAGTTCTAAAACTTGATGTGGTACTGATTTATGTATTGCAATAGAGACTGATTGATTTTGAATATGCAAAAGAATCATGATACCATGTTGGATAATATCCAGTTTGTATATTGGGTATGTAATCTGAACGAAAATGTGTTTCCTGGAACATGATGACGCCCACATTTTGTCTGTGAAGAGAATACAGAACCTGGGATCTTTTTGAGGATACATTTAGCCCTCTGATATTATAAGAACATATTTTTATCATAATAAAGATTCAGAAGAGGAGGGGAAGGGAAGGGAAAAGAGAAAGGGGGAAAAAAAATAAAAAATCAAACACTCAAATCCAAAAGAGACACAGAAATCCAAGTATTACTTGGAGACTGTCCCTACTTCACTTGCTCTATCAAACCCTCACTTTCATATCATTCTTACAACACTCATTTATATTGACTATCTATTCGACTAAATTAAGTCTACCCTTACGTATAAGGTCACTAACTAGGGTATTTGAAAGCTTCCCCCAGCAAGACGGTGCCCTCCCCAGACACTTAATTACATAATATCTGTTTTTGTATTTTATTTCTATCCTGATGTATTTCGTTCTTAGAGGAGCAGAGAAAGACCACTAAAAGTTAGGGACCAGTCTAGGGGGGTGGGAGGAAAATTGATAGTCCCTATCAGGACACAAAAAGAGAGAGAGAGAAAAAAAAAAGGTGAGTTGGTGCTTGTGATTTAATTATTACATTAATTGTCCCTTTCTGGGCAGTGAAAAAAATATCCTCCATACCCCAGAAGGTGGAGGGAAGAGAAAAAAGAAAAAAAAAAAAAAAAGGTGATTTAGTGCTAGTGATTTTATTAAATCATTGATTGTCTCTTTCAGGGCAGTGAAAAAATATCCTTCATACCCCATAAGGGGAAGGAGAGAAAAAAAAAAGGATGTTTGTGTTTCTATCTTAACCCATTAATTATTCCTATCGAAACAGTGAAAAAAAAAATCACTTCTGTAAATTTGTGTGGAATTGATCAAATTTTTCATATATGTGAATAAACAATAAATAATATTCATATATAAACTTTAAACATATACAAGTGCCATAACCTTATACATTATAACTATGGAAAGATAGGGGCAGAGGGAGGGAGGCCCAGGGGGAATGAGAGGAGAGGAGAAGAAAAAGGGAAAAAAAAAGAATTATATATATTCCTCTCCTCTCACCCCCCCCCTCCCCACTCACCCCCCCCCCCCGACCACCTCCCCACCCACATGTATGTACTGAATGTGTCTTTTGTTCAATTATTTATCTTTCTCATATAATTATTATAATCATATACCAGAATACTTTCTGGGGGAAAAAAAACACCCCCCTCTTTAGTCTCATTTCGCTCCCACCCTCCAGTCTTTCCCAGCCCAATTTATCTTCTTCTATTTAATCCCCTCGATATGTCCCAGTATGATTGTGGCCAAGCTGGTAAGTCAATTGGGGGCAGATGAAGGTTTTTCAAAAAATCTGGAAGGTTTTTCAAGTCCCGAAATATGTTCTTTTGTCCGTTTTGATGAACTATAATCTGAAACGGGAATCCCCATTTGTATAAGATATTCTTTTCTCTTAATGCATCCAGTAATGGTTTCAATGCTTTCCTTTTTATCAGGGTATATTTAGACAGATCCTGCAGGAAAATCAATGGGGTACCTTCAAACTCAAAATGTCTTTGTTTCTTTGCCTCTGCCATAATATTCTCTTTAACCCGAAAATAATGTATCCTACAAATCACATCTCTGGGTCTTGCTGGATCCTTATCTTTAGGTCCCTGTGCTCTGTGTGCTCGATCTATTTCGATCGTCATTGTATTCGGTTGATTTAATATTGTATTGAATATTTCTTATAACTTATTTTTCAGCTCTTCCGGTGCTTTTATTTCTGGCAATCCTCTGACCCTAATATTATTACGTCTAGTTCTATTTTGCAAATCATCAGTTATGTTTAATAATTGAACTAGATATCTGTCTGATTCTTGATTTTTTTCCTCCAAGTCCAAAATTTTTTGATTTTTGTCCTCTATTTTAGTACCTTTAATTTCCACTTTGCTTTGCGTATCCATTACGGATGCTTTTATTGTTTGTATTTCAGTCCTATAAAAGGTTTCTAACCTGTATACATACTTATCCATATCTTCTCTTGTGGGTAGTGATTTTATGTATGATTGCATATCCCAGTTCTGTCCTCCTACAGCTCCTTCCATATGTAATATTCTATGTTGTATATTGCCCTCCGGGCTATCATTTACTGTTAGATCTGAATCTTTATGGGGAGTCCCAAAATCCAACTCAGACATCATAGAATTTTCGGATTGTGGGCAAGGTAGAGTATCTCTATAGTCGTGTGTCTTTAATTATGTATTCGGTTAGGTTAAGATGTTTTTTTTTCTTTTTTCAAAAGGCTTATCTTTTGTTCATATATGACACACAATCTTTGTAATATAGGTGGATCTCTTTAGAGTAGTTTTAGGGAATTTAGAAATTATTAAGTCTGTTTGTCATATACAGGCCCTTTTATACTCTTGTATATTAAGGCAAAATGTACAGCATGATCCGGAGAGGAGCACAAAAAAAAGAAAAGGAAAAAGGCCAATATATAAGAAGAAATAGATAAAAAGAAATAAAGTCAGACCTTATTGCAGAGTTGCTTCGGCTTTGGCTTCCTGAGTCTGCATTCTCACTTTATATTGCCTCTATCCATTAGACAAGTCTAAACAGACCTGAATTGATTTGGAGTATTTCAAAACGCTGTACCCCCTCCTTTTATCTTGTATGTTCCGGAGGTTCCGGGGTGTCTGTTTGTTTGTATGGCCAGGCTTACCTCCGGCGATGGTGTCAAGGTCTTGTGCCGCTCCTCAGCCGCCTCGGCCACCTCTGTATGACCGCGATGTACCTCGGCCACGTTCAGCTATGTTCAGGACTGATATCGAGGCTCCAATATTTCCGACGCTATACGATAGCCCACGAGGCCGGCGTCTCTTACCGGCGCTTCAGTCGGTTTCGCCCGGAGGAGCTCGTCCACACCGCAGCACGGGGGTGCCGATCAATCCAATCAGGTACTTTTTTTTTCCCTCCTCTATGGATTCAAAGGCTCAGATCAGATGGGAATACTAGCGGTATGTAAAAAAATTTGCGATGTAAACAGCTTTTGCAAAATATGCCTGGAATCCTCCAGTCTCAAGAACGGTCTGCTTACTCTGCTGCTGTCCATGTAAGTGTTAGGGCTTCATGCTGATGATTGCCAGCCTTTCTCGTCCGGTCTCATCAGCTCATCACGATTTGCCGCGGATTGTCTGGGGAGGGAAGAGCAGAGCTCAGCACACGTCCCATCTATTCAGAATTTCCTGTTACCAACTATTGATAACATTGAAGGAGCCAAGGAAGGAAGATCAGCGGTTGTACTCTATGGAAGCATGAATGTCAGGAACTGACCCTTCGGGTAATTTTTTCTCGAGGTATTACCACCTAATAAAACCAGACAACAGGAAAAGGTAGACATAGAAGGGAAAGAAGAAGACCATACTAAAATAGAAGTTCTGCTTAAGATTTACTAACCTAACAGTAGAAGATGCCATAGCTTTGGAGATAGGATACCAAAAAAAAAAAGTGGTTAGAATGGTTGAGGTACACGGTTAAAACTTAAAAAAAAAAGGAAAACTGTTTAGTTTGTGCCGGAGCCAGGCTACATTTAGCAATGGTCCCTTTTCCTCTAGATCACAATACAAATCCAGAAGGTTTAAAATGTATGTTGCGATTATATAATAAGAGCTATAAACCTGAAACAAAATTCTACCTGTCTACCTGTCACACATTGAGTTTGTTGTTTCCCCCAGTACAGAGATCTCAGATACCTCTGGTGGTTACGGCTTATCCGGGCAACTTTACTTGTTTTGCACTCCTAGGGAACCGTAGCGGGGTGGATCTTGGGTCACTACCCGATGACTTCTGTTTGGAGAGGATTAACACAGGCAACGGTGACTGGGTTGAACATGACATTCAGAGAGCTGATGTCTGGTGGATGTGTGGGGGATAAGAAACTGCGCGCTAGGATACCGGACAATGCCCGAGGGGATTGCGCTATGGTCCAGCTATGCCCCTGAGGATCATGTCAGAGCACCCGTGGACTAAGAGTCACCAATGGTATCGGAGGGACACCTCTCCCATGGGGTCATTTGACTCTCAGATCTACATAGATGAGATTGGGGTTCCTCGCGGGGTGCTGGATGAGTTTAAGGCAAGGAATCAGGTGACAGCTGGGTTTGAGTCTCTTCTCTGGTAGGCGACCATAAATAAAAATGTTGACTGGATTAATTATATATACTATATAATACAACAAATACTGGCCCATTCTCAAAGAGGACCGTATCCTATCTAAAATTCTCCCAAATAAACCGCGATTCATTTACAGGAAAGCACCCAACCTCCGAAAACATATTGTACATAATGTCATCGATCCCCCCAAACAAATACAAATATTTGAACAAATGAAGGGTTTTTATAGATGTCAACGATGTCTACCTTGTAGGGTCAGCAGGAGACAGCCTAGGAAAAAGGAAATGTTTAAATCCACAGTAGACCACAGAGAGTAACAAATAAAACAGCTGATTACCTGTCACAGTACGCATGTCACATACGTCATTGAGTGCCCATGCCGTCTCCAGTATATAGGTAGGACCACTCGCCCCCTATTTGTAAGGATCAGAGAGCATATCAACAATATCCGTAAAGGGTATCCAAAGCATAACCTCTCACGCCATTTCGAGTGCACCGAAGGGATCCCTCAGGCCTTATCTTTTACGGTATTGACCATATTGATGATCACTGGAGAGGGGGCAACAAGCGTACCCTAATATTTAGAAATGAGAGCAGCTGGATTTACAGGTTGGGGTCCCTTGCTCCCAGGGGCCTCAACCTGGAAATCGACCTGAATTGCTTTATAGCCAATCCACTGAGTCTTGCTGGGGGACCCCTTATTGTAGTCTGGGATGTGTAATTATCTGTGGTATCTAACATCCTGTCCCGTTGGGCTATTTATAGGACATCTCTATTAATTAAGGGACTGGTAACAGTCCCCCCATTATGTTAAACATATTTTGGTATGAGGGTGGGGTATTAAAGTGTACCCAGTGGGCATACATGTGGAGTGACATATAATCTAGCCTGTACCTCTTATGTTGTGAGCTTTAAATATTGCCAAATCGCACGGACCTATATATAGATTAGTAGTTGTGTTGTTAAATTTATAGGTCTGCAGTGCCAGATATGACTAATCCAGGTATACATCTCTCCCTAGTATATCCTGTAGGTCCCTGTCCTTAACCTGCTCTCCCTGGTACATGGGTCTTATAGATATCTACCAGTGACAGTTATGGGACATGCTATGTTGAGATACCCCCCTCGTGTTTCTTTTCTTCCCCCCCCCTACCTTTCGCCTTTTTGTCCCCATTGTTTATTCTTTGGGGGTATTTTTGGGGTTTGGTTCTTGCCCATTGGGCTGGCCTCGTATTATACCTATTGTAAGCAAGGCTTACCCATTAAACTTCATGCTGGCATTCTTGGATATGGGATGTCTACATTAGAGACCTCAGTGCGTGCGAGATTTATATACCCTTCAGTTGCTTATATATCTTCTGGACCTTTTTTTCCCTTTGGGTATTGTATTTTACCCCTAGTATGAAT
Organism: Lithobates sylvaticus; assembly: GCA_028564925.1. NCBI lineage: Eukaryota > Metazoa > Chordata > Amphibia > Anura > Ranidae > Lithobates > Lithobates sylvaticus. The sequence continues at coordinate 169,801,104 of CM053031.1, forward strand.
GCTTTCTATATACCCTTCTTGGGCATTAATATATTATTATATATATAATTTTATTATTTTTTAATATTTCACAATACGATACAGCCTGTTTCAAAATGTGTTTATAATCCTTCATCTATCTGGTTATCATGGATGGTGACCCATGACACCATATGTGTGTACTGGGCCCAGTCTGATCCCTGATGAGATTGACTGAATTTCACCCAAAAAGTTTTACAGGCTAAAAGCTGGGTTTGTTTCTACGTGGAGTATAGGAGAGTGACGGATGCTATTCCACCACTCACCACTGCGCGCAAGCACCTAGGGAGAAATGTCATTAATGCTGCTATCTAGCTGTTTATTATTTCCTGCTATGTATTCATGTCATGTTCGGGTGTTTATTTTGTAAAAAACAAGCGGAGATATGAGATACAACCATTGACACTTCTAGCTGGGCGTATATGGCAACCCCGTTGCCAGTTATGGGCCCTTTAACTTTGGAGATATCTTGTCTCGCTGTCCATTCTGAATGGCAAATGAGCTTATGGGGGGAGGAATGTCCGTAAATCACAGACGGGCTCCTATAGGCTGGCCTCTTCCTAAATTAGAATATGGGAGGTGTCATGTATCCCTGCCTGCTTTAAATACTGTGAGGTGAAGTAAGTTGACGTCGTCTTTGATAACGTCTGACGACGAAACGCGTAAGATGCATTTACGTCACAGGAAGAGTGGAACGCAGCTGGAGCGCACTCTGCGGAGCGGCTTCCTTGTTGTCATTTGTACCAGCGCACTTCAAATAAGGCTTAAGCCATCTAGCAGGCTCGCCTGTGTTTTGTTTTATTTTTAAATTTATTTGTTTTTATTGGAATAAAAGCCAAATTTTTACATAATACGCTATGAGACCCCCTTCTTCTATTTCCCCTTTGCAGAGGTTATTTGGGCTCTGATTGCTGAAGCTGGTGGATTGCTGATACTGCAGGGCAGCAAACGGAACCTTAGTACACCGAGTGGAAACCCCCCCTTCTGAAAGAACCCAGGAGATGAACTGCGTCCGGGACGTGAGTGGATACAGCGGCACCTGACGGACCACCTAAGGGTCTCTATTTCGTGTCTGTTACCCCTGCAGGGGTAGTGAAGTCCGGTGAGTGGGGAACCATATGGGGCAGCACAAAGTCACCTGTTTTCAAGCAACAAAGTCACTACAGTCACCGTTTATTGAACTTTGCACATGGTTTTGATTTTTTTCTAATCAACCTTTTTATATATATATAATTTTCCATATATATATATTCCTTTTTTGATCATGTACTTTGGAAAGATTTATGCTTTTTTTCGTTCACTTGCACCTGTTGATATTTTTTCTGCTCACTTGATGGATTTATTGGGCTATTTTTCTTTTAATAAATGATCCTAGAACATATCACACTGATATACTGCACGGGTATTAATCTAACCTCCAATTTAATCTGTATGGTAACACCCATTGGGGATTATGTACATAGATCAGCTGGGTGGACCCTACAGATTATAGGTTTAGTCTATTGTATCACTTAAGCAGTTACGGCACTAGTGATCCACTAACTGGTTTATTGGTGGTAATTTATCATTTTTACACTGGGTGTGTTGGAATATATTACATATCCTACTCTTGCTGTGATTTTAGGGAGCGCCACTTACCCCCCACACTCCATATTTTACTTACCTATTGGCTCCTTAGGGGGTTCAATCAGGGGAGGCTGCACACCATATATCCTCCTAAGCGCGGATTACTTATTCCTTTTAATTATATATACTATAACCAACAACGATTTGTAAACTATACTAGGGACGCTGTGAAGGGCCTAGCAGAACAGTTGGCCCCCACATCTCTAATGGTATGGCAGAACCGAATGGCTTTAGATATGGTCTTAGTTGAAAGAGGAGGGGTATGCAAAATGTTTGGTAGCATGTGTTGCACCTTTATCCCTAACAATACAGCTCCTGGAGGGACCGTGACCAGAGCCTTGGAAGGACTGACTGCTCTATCGAATGAATTAGCGGGAAAACTCAGGTATTAATGATCCATTCACAAACTGGCTTGAAGGATGGTTCGGTAAATGGACTGGACTTATCACATCATGTTTGATCTCAATCGCTGTGGCTTTGGCTGTTTTGGTCACTTGCGGATGCTGCTGCGTTCCCTGTATTCGAGGACTTTGACAAAAACTGATTGAAACCACAGTCTCAAGAACAATGTATCCAGCCCTTCCTACCTCTGAGGAGACTTATGTGGGCATTGAAGCTCAACTTAATGACATACAGTCCGAAAGTGTATGACACAGGGACTATCATCCAAATGTTTTGAGATAAAATAGTCACACAAAGAGGAGGGAATGTTAGAAAAGTTTTAAATGTTTATTGTGTGACTATTAGAAAAACAATAACCCTGAGACTGATTTTTAAAACTACTTCTGAGCACTTTGTATTAACTTGCTATATCGTTTGCTTTAACTAACTCCACAGTAAGTTATAGGATGATTAAGCTTAACCATATATGGTAGCATAAGATTGTACAGGAAACACTAATTAGCCAAATAAAGTACCAACTTGTACCAGGCACACTATCCGTTTCCTCAGCCAATAGAAGCATTGAGGCTGTATTATTGTAGGTATTAGGAGGGGGATATACATTACTTTGTGGGATTCTTACGGCATCTTTTGGCTTGTAAGGATCATCCTTTTGTGTGACACATCTGAAATAAATTGTCTGCTTCTCAATACATCTGGGGTTTGACTGATCACAAGAGAAGAATAATCCTAACTCTCAGAAGCATTGAACTTAATTTTCTCGGCTTGTCGTAGTGTTGAACCTGTGTTCAACAGTCCAGCGAACTTGTGTGACTGTGTGTATGGAAGCCAAGCTTGAGCAAAATTCTGTCGGAAAACACATCCAAGATTTTTCCGACGGAAAATCTGCTCGTGTGTACGCGGCATGAGAGGGATAACACTAAATTTAACACACCTGCTCTCCATTCACACCTGAGACCTTGTAACACTTACGAGTCACATGACACTGGGGAGGGGAAATGGCTAATTGGGCCCAATTTGGACATTTTCACTTAGGGGTGTACTTATTTTTGTTGCCAGCAGTTTAGACATTGTCTGTGTGTTGCGTTATTTTGAGGGGACAGCAAATTTACACTGTTATACAAGCTGTACACTCACTATTTTACGTTGTAGCAAAGTGTAATTTCTTCAGTGTTGTTACATGAAAAGATATAACAAAATATTTACAAAAATATGTGAGGGGTGTACTAATTTTTGTGAGATACTGTATATCCATATAGCATGCGTTTTTACCTGGATGCAGAAGTAATTATAATAGCTACAGGGGTAAAACACCTATTCATATTCAGTTATTTCGTGTGATATTAATGTATACTGTAAAGGTAGTTTTCTCAGAAATACTACCTGTACCCCGAGCCACACCAGAAAGGTAGAAGGAGCTTAGGGAACTGACCAAGTGGCTGAGGAATTGGTGTACGAAAGAGGGGTTTGGGTTCCTGGAGAACTGGGCTGACTTCTCAGTCGGCTACCGACTTTTTAGTAAGGACGGGCTGCACCTTAATGGGGATGGTACAGTCCTACTGGGAAGAAAGATGGCCACAAAGTTAGAGGAACTTTTAAACTAGATAATTGGGGGTGGGATAGCCAGAGGAAGCAAAGGACAGGGAGTAATAGTGGAGTTTTGGGAGGTACGTGCTGTGCTGACGTCACTACGCAGTTGACGAGGACGGGAGTCTGTAGGTTTGCTGCCGGCTTGTTCTTATGCTTTTGACATTTACGTTCCTGTAAGTGCATTCTTTCTTTTTTACATTAAACAGTCCAGAAGGTATTCCTCCATGGTCTGTTATTTTGTTTTTTATGGCTATATGTATATGCTGCTATCGAGGACATGATCGGTTCCCCCACACTTATTGACGATCATATCGCTCAGGACCATTGATGCTGTTTTTTGGGCTTGCCTCTGGTAAGAAGCCCCTCTGTGTGGTGTTGGGACACTGTTAATACTAGTGTCTGGATCACTTGGGTTCTCTTTTTCTTCTTCGCACCCTTTGTCCCTTAATTTTTGTAAGTGTATATTTCACATAATTTATTATAATTTTTGAAAAACAATATTATGCTATTATGTGATTTTTCCTTTTGGGACATATCATGCACCTGGAGCCATTAGATTTGTGTCCATTGATCAACAAAAGGATCTCATCAAATCGCTTGCTGGTTCCATTTATGATGTCCCCACTTAAAGGCCTAGGCTGGGTTTGAGCCAACCGCACAATTGGCTTACTTTTCTGGTAAGCGTCCCATCCAGAGTCACCAATACTGCTGGAGCACAAAGTCACTGTTTGAACTACTGTCAAAAGATCAACTAATACAGTGTTACCAACATTTTTTCTTCTGTTACTGGACTTATCTCTCACTTTTTTTGGGCCTGTTTTTTGGGCTCTACTAACTTATATTTTTGCATATATTTTCTTCACACATTTTTCACTGTCATTACTCCTACTAATGATTTGGTGTTGTTATTTATTTTTGAATGATTATCACTGATGTTACCACTTAATTAGAGTGACAATTTCACTGCCATTATATTATCTAATCTAGGTTTATATGGTGTATGGACCTCACTGGCTTAGGTTCAATTATTTTATATCACTTTTATATAGAAATTGGATACTGTCACTTATCACTGGCTTGCATATAGTATACTGATGGGTGGGTAGAGGATATAGGTTATTTGGATAGCCGTCCTGGGGTCCTCTTTCTCCCCCCGTGCATATTTACTATTGCATATACATTGCACATATTTATTAGTGTATATTGGAGACTGGTAAATTGGGGGTGGATGTTTATGCCCCGCTGGTTTGCCCTCCCCTACACTCATTTCATTCTCTCAGTATATCTGACACATAGGGTCTGGGTTTACAATACACTATTTAGGAGGGGGTGATAGGTATATGGTAGCACTGACGGCAATCAGGTGTTCACTCCCATCCCTCTCTCTCAATTATCTCACGGCCAGTTTATTACACTCTAATACCCTGTACTTGGAATCACAGGGAGTGCCAATTTTCCCTATCTTGTACCAATTATTCAAATTTGCCCCCTAGGGGGTCAATTTTTTCTGGAAAGGCTGCATACCTGGACTACCTGTCCCTAAGCGCGCAGTTGTTTGTTGTTTTTATTGTCCCATCCAGAAGGTTTTGGTGTGACATAATTGTCAATTATTATACTACTTTCTTATAACACTGAGGTTTAATATTTTTATTCACCTCATTTGGACTGTACTGAAGGACTTGGTTCACAACATTATCATTCATATACAATTTGTATACATGGAAAAATAATTTTTTCTTGTTTGATATATATTTTTTATCACGTGAATATATGTTTGATCTCTCACATATACTTTTCAATAAGGTAAACAATTTTTGATCACAGGACTTTGAAAAATTTTGAGGTTCACTTAATGTTTATTTAGCTAGGCTCAGATATTATATTTGGGTTTTGAGCGCAGCTTCTCTTTTATAAATAGTGGAGTAAGCAGGGATAATACAGCTGTAACATCTAATCCTGGGGTGAATGCAAGGACAATTCAAAAACAAAGCCTGAGGAAAACTAAGGGGAAGTTAAGATGCACCTGTACAGCGTTGAGGAGTATAAACAAATGCTTGGAGCCTAGCTAACAAAATTGAGGAACTAGAGCTGCTATTGCATGAGGAGGAGTTAGACTTTGTGGGAATAACTGAAACTTGGTTTGACAGCTCACATGATTGGCTGGCCAATATACAGAGGTATTCCTTGTATCAAAAAGGCAAGGAAAGTAGAAGAGGGGGAGGGGTGTGTCTATATGTAAAAAATTATGTAAAAGTAGCAGAGAGGAGCGACATTGTGAGTGGGATAAGGGGGAGGTGGAAACAGTATGGGTAGAACTTCAAAGAGAAGTAAGTGGGAAAATAATAGTGGGGGTATGTTTTAGGCCACAAAACCTAAAGGAGGAGGAGAGTTGGAAATGGCAGTGAGACAGGGAAATGTCATCATAATGGGGGACTTCAATTATCCCAATATTGACTGGGCAGAGGGGATAGCTCACTCATTAAAGTCCCTTCATTTCATAAATGTCTTACAAGACAACTGTCCCAAATGTCCCAATTAGTAGATTCTCCAACTAGGGAGAACGCCCTGCTAGATTTATTAATTACGAACGATCCAAGTCTGATCTAAGATGTGGAAATTCTTGGTGTAGTAATATGGCTGAACCGGAGTGACTCCATCTTTATAAGTTCATATAAGATTAACTTGGGTTAATCTGCTAGTTTATGTTCTGTATTCGCAGACTGTAGCAGTTTTCTATAAAGCATACATAGAAGAAAATATAGCTTGAATAAGCATTTTTATTCTGTACTGTACTGTAAATAAAGAAATTGTGTCTCAATATGTCTGGGCCACCCTTCCTGTGTAATGACATGACATGGGGAAGCGGGACTCATGAGTATGAGTCATGAAAGCAGATGGCATAATTAATGATATGTAATGTACACCTCTGTATTAACCCCGCCCATTTTACATATTATGATTGGCTAATGGTAACGTATATAAGTTGTATACCTGCCCAGAATTAAACCAGATAAGCTTTGAATATCAACTTTGACTCATCTCTTCTTGTGTTCAGAAAGAATCTATCTCCTTAATACTGCAGTCTTGTGAGTGTGGTAATTGCTGTTATTATACCTAGCTGGTCTTGTCAGGTATATAGAAATACCATTTCATTCCACTACACTTGGGATCTAGCGATCATAGGATCATTACATTTAATGTAAAACATAGAAAAAAGGAGGCACAAGGGTAGCACAAGTACAAAAGAAATTCAAACGAGCCAATTTTTCTGAACTGCAATCATTATTGGAGAAAAAAAGAAAATTGGTTGCACAACATGGAAAGAAGAACTTCTGTAGAATAGTTACTTTAGGTGCAGACCAGTTTCACACGGATAACTTGTGCTTGTTCACAAGCATGAGTTATCCATGTGAAACCTGTCTACCAATGTTCCTGTAACGTCCTGTCTACGTCCTTTGGCACTTTGACAATATAGTAACTATTCTACAGAAGTTCTTCCTTCCATGGTGTGTAACTAATTTTCTTCTTCTTCAATTACTATTGATGGTGGTGAGCCAGGGCAAGCACCCACAAGGAAATCTTTATTCACAGTCTGAGCGGTATTACACTCTTTCTGGACTGCGATCATTACTACATGACATTAATTGGGACCAAATTCTGTGAACATTAAACAGAAGAAAAATGGGAATGCTTTCCAATGGGCAATAAATATAGGAGAGCGAAGGCTAAACCGTAATGTTAAAAGCCTCATTAAAGAGAAAAAAAATGGCCTTTAAACAATATAAAAGGGGATGGGTCATCATCAGCATTCAAACACTATAAAGAATGCAATAAGAGGTGCAAGAAGGGCAGCCCAAAAAGATTATGAGAGACACATAGTAAAGGAGAGTAAAAAAAATGCAAATACATTTTTTAGATATATTAACAGTAAAAAGGCAAAATCAGTGCATATTGCCCACAAAGGACGAGGAAGGGAGGATGGTTACCGGTGACTGAAGGCATCTGTACTAAATCCCAGATGAAGTCACGTGACGGTGACGATACGCGTTGGATATACGGACCCCGGAAGTGACGTAGAGGTCGCGAGCTCGCCGCTCGTTTTTGAAACCCACACTGTTGATTTGTGAAATGTGAGTACCTGTCTACCTTTATAATAAAAACTGTTACTGTTTGAAACATACTGCACTAGAGAGGTCTTCACTCTCTCCCTGTTCATTTACTACACCCATGCTGAACGGTGCCCGGCTTATTACACTGAGAGACACCCTCCAGCTGCCACCACTGTATAGGCTTTATTGATGCTGGAAACATAGAAGGAAGAGCGCTCCGTGGGACCACACCAACCTCCCCAAAGTGACCACCTCCCTGGCATTTAACTACGCTGCTTACCTTACAGCAGTAAGGTAAGAAGTTAGGACACCTACGGGTGTCCACGACACTGAAGACGCAGAGCACCCTTACCACAGTGCCACTCTGTGCCAGCATATCAGCACCTCTAGTGCTGCACCTAGCACCTTTGCACCACTGGAAATATTAGCCTGCATCACCTTGCACACTCTTTAAACGAACCCTTGTTTATTGATCAATTGATCTTGTTCTATATAAATTTTTTGTGTACAGACTTTCTTGGTTTTAAGCTATTTATTTACCTGTTTATTGCCCACCGCTTGGTGGAAAGATATATTAATTTTATTCATTCATATATTAATTTCATTTATTCATTTTTACTTTGTTCTCCACTCATCCGTTCATTTCCTCACTTGCTGGTTTTATTGTATTTTACCTTCCACCGGTTTGGTTGAAATATACACACCAGTCACTTTATTTGATTTTCACATCACTGTACATTTTTCTTCAGTCATCTTTATGCACAAAGTCACTTTATTGAAAAGTCACTTTATTGAAATATCTGCTTGTTGATGTTTTAGTATTTGATGCACAACAGTCACTTTCCTTGTGTGCACTTTTAAACTTACTTATGCACTTTATTTACTGCATATACGCTATAACCCACCATTCACTGTGCTGACTTCCATTATCTAGCAGATCCGATCTACCATTGGTTCTATGCATTTTTTTTGTCGCATATTAGTTTACAACCCTAGGGGTTATATATTTCAAAAGTATATGCGGTCCACTATTCACTGTACAATATTCCTGTGAAATCCATCAGGAAATTTATATTGATACAGAATTTGGAGCGCGACATCACTTACTGTTTTTTAAAATACCTTTTCCTGTGGGTATCGTTTGACCCTCACGGTGTCTGCTGCACCATTCATCCACTTTGTCCATCTTCACATTAGCGCGGGAATACTTTTATCTTTATATCCATCTGTACTAAATGCCTTCTCCTCTGTAGGGATGAGCCCGGTGTTCGATTCAAACCCATGTTTGCCCGCTCGGCGAGCCCAGAACTATTTGGGCCGCTCGCATCAAATTCGCGTGATGCGAGCGGCCCGCAATGCACTGCGCCAGTTGCATTTAATTGCTGGCTGATGATTGGCCAAGCATGCACTGTGATCCGCATGCTTGGCCAATCAAAGAGCCAGCGGTGAGGAGAGCAATAATTGGCCACAGGCAGGATGCCTGTGGCCAATTATAGCTCAGGGGGTTTAGTACACGCCCCACAGTATAAAAGGCCGCCGCGCCGGCGGCCTCACATATTGTGTTGTGTTCCAGCGTCAGTGTCAGTGTTATGTGCTGCTGACTGCTGACATTATGTGCTATGATTCTGGGGATTAGTGTGTGCGTGCTGTTAGTACAGCATTGCAGTATCACATCTGTGGGGTGTCTATAGTATGCCTGTGAAGGGGCGCATGTTTCCTGTGCTTAGAACTGTCCCTGCAAAAAGTGTCCTTTTTGCAGGAAAAAAAGCTATTTAAAATCACTCGCGGCTAATGTATTGACGGCTCCCGTAACACAGAGAACAGTTATTCATTCAAAGCCATTCATAAAAAAAAAGTCATTGATAAAAAAAATAAAAAAATTTAAAAAAAAACCGTGGGGGTCCCCCCAAATTCAATAACCAGGCCCTTCAGGTCTGCTATGGATATTAAGGGGGACCCCAGCCAAAAAAAAAAATGGTGTGGGGTCCCCCTCAAAATCCATACCAGACCCTTGAGGTCTGGGATGGATTTTAAGGGGAACCCCAGCCAAAAAAAAAATGCCGTGGGGTCCCCCTCAAAATCCATACCAGACCCTTATCCGAGCACGCAACCTGGCAGGCCGCAGGAAAAGAGGGGGGGACGAGAGCAGCCCCCCCTCCCTCCTGAACCGTACCAGGCCACATGCCCTCAACATTGGGAGGGTGCTTTGGGGGTCTGAGACCCCCAAAGCACCTTGTCCCCATGTTGATGAGGACAAGGGCCTCTTCCCCACAACCCTGGCCATTGGTTGTGGGGGTCTGCGGGCGGGGGCTTATCGGAATCTGGAAGCCCCCTTTAACAAGGGGACCCCCAGATCCCAGCCCCCCCTGTGTGAAATGGTAAGGGGGTACTTGTACCCCTACCATTTCACCAAAAAAGTGTCAAAAATGGTAAGAATGACAGGAGACGGTCTTTGACAATTCCTTTATTAAAATCTTCTTTCTTCTGGTCTTCCTTCTTCCTTTCTTCATCCTTCGGTTTCTTCATCTTCTCCTTCCGGCATCTTCTTCCATCATCTTCTTCCTCCGATCCGCTTCTTCTTGCTCTGGTCTTCTTGTCCGGCATCTTCTTCCATGGCGTCGGCGTCTCTTCTGGGCCGCTCCGTGCAATGGGAATCTCCCGCTGTGTGAGGCTTCGCTGCGTCTGACAGGTCTTTTATAATGGAGGGCGGGGCCACCTGGTAACCCCGCCCCCCTCTGACGCACGGGGACGTCATGGGGAATTCCCTATGGCTTTCCCCATGACGTCAGAGGGGGGCGGGGTCACCAGGTGGCCCCGCCCTCCGTTATAAAAGACCTGTCAGACGCAGCGAAGCCTCACACAGCGGGAGCCTCCCATTGCGCGGAGCGGCCCAAGAAGAGACCCGGACGCCGTGGAAGAAGATGCTTTCAATGAATGACTGTTCTCTGTGTTACGGGAGCCGTCAATACATTAGCCACGAGTGATTTTAAATAGCTTTTTTTCCTGCAAAAATGACACTTTTTGCAGGGACAGTTCTAAGCACAGGAAACATGCGCCCCTTCACAGGCATACTATAGTCACCCCCCAGGTACGAAATTTAAAGGAATATTACACTTTTATTGTTTCACTTTAAGCATTATTAAAATCACTGCTCCTGAAAAAACTTCAGTTTTTAAAAAAAATGTTTGCATTGATACATGTCCCCTGGGGCAGGATCCAGGTCCCCAAACACTTTTTATGACAATAACATGCATATTAGCCTTTAAAATTAGCACTTTTGATTTCGAACGTTCGCATCCATTGTAACTAATAGGGTTCTAATGCTCGCACGGACTTTAGGTCCGTTCGCGGGTTCTGGTGCGAGCCGAACTCGGGGGTGTTTGGCTCATCCCTACTCCTCTGTTTTTACACAGGAAAGGGAGGGGTATAACGACCGTGGGAGTACTGTTGGTGACACATCACATGGCAGACAGAGGCCAGAGTGAAGGAAAGACTAGATAAACTTAATACAAATAAATCACCAGGACCAATTGACTAACACCCGAGAGTCCTAATGCCCCTTACACATGAGCGTATTTTCCGTCGGAAAAAACGTGGATGTTTTTTCCGGCGGAATTCCGCTCAAGCTTGGCTTGCATACACAAGGTCACACAAAAGTTCTCTGAACTTTCGACCGTCAAGAACGCAGTGACGTACAACACTAAGACGAGCCGAGAAAATTAAGTTCAATGCTTCCGAGCATGCATCAAATTGTTTCCGAGCATGCGTAGGAATTTTGCGCGTAGGAATTTGTACAGACGATCGGAATTTCCGGTCTGAACTTTTTCCGACCGAAAAATAGGGAACATGCTCTCAATATATTGCTGGCTGGAATTCTGCCAGCAAAAGTCCGATGGAGCATACACATGGTCACATTTTCCGACCAAAAGCTCTCATCTGTCTTTTGCTGGTGGGATTTCCGATGTGTGTAAGCTGCATCAGAGAGATTATCCAGGTTATAGCTAGACCATTGTTCCTAATCTTTGTGGACAGCATACTGACAGGATTGGTACCAGATGATTGGAGAAAAGTCAATGTGGTACCAATATTCATAAAAGGACAGAGACAAATCCCTGGGAACAACAAGCCAGTCAGCCTAACATCAATCGTTGGTAAATTATTGGAGGGATGATAAGGGACTATATCCAAGAATTTACTGAGAAAAAAAAAAGTAGTCATCAGCATGGGTTTACAAAAGTTTGTTTTTCCCAGACCAATCTGTTAACATTCTACGAGTAAAGCCCCATACACACGGTCGGACTATCCGCGGACCATGTCGGTCGGATCCTGTCCGTCGTACTTTGTCCGATGTTGGTGTTGCGTACACACGGTCGGACTACGTTGTCGGAATATCCGGTCTGCAAGAACGTCGTGACGTAAGTCGTCTTCCACGAGATTAGAAAAGGGAAGTTCAGCACCACGTCAGGCACCCGTTGGGCTCCTTCTGCTGATCCCGTGTTTATCGCGAGTTAGTCGAAGTTTGGTGACTTAAGATTCGCGCTTCTCAGTTTTCTGACTCAGATCGTTACTGCACTTCAGTTTGTGCTTGTCGTGCGTATCTGTTTATTAGTGCGTGTAGTCAGTTCGCATTTGTTGGTCATTACGGCCTATATCTTGATATAGGACGCTTTGATTTTCACTGCTTATTGTCTGCTCGTTTCTGGTATTCATTTCGTTCTTTCAGGCCTTGCTGTTTATCGGTGCTTTCTGTTTGTCCGTTCTGACCAGCCGACCTTTTGTGACCTTGTGAGCGATGTTTCCCGTGCGTACTCGTCGCCGAGTTCGTGCTGTACGCGGAATTGGTGTCGGGCTTTTAGCTTTGACCCAAGACCCGTCCATGAACAGAGTGACGAGGAGGATGTGGACCAAGAATTGGTTGCTTCAGCGTGACCAATTCTCGCACATGCCTTTGCTTCGTGAGATCCGGGAGAATAATCCTGATGATTTCAGGAACTTTCTCAGGATGACGGACTCCGATTTTCACCGTCTTTTGGCTTTGCTGACCCCCTTTATCAGCCGGCAGGATACCTGCATGAGACAAGCCATTACTCCGGAGCAGAGGCTTGTTGCCACGTTGAGGTACTTGGCGACAGGGAGAAGTCTTCAGGATTTGAAGTTCTCTTCGGGTATCTCTCCCCAGGCCCTGGGAATCATTATTCCAGAGACCTGTTCTGCCATCATCCAGGTCCTGCAGGAGGACTATATTAAGGTAACATTTATACTTTACTATTCCCTTCTATGTATGCTCTGTTTGCTAATGTCTTCTATTTTTGACCTCCTTCCCTAATTACCATGTTTGCAATATGTTCTAATATGCTGTGCCCCTTTTCTCCTTCATGCATTTTTCCCTTCACTTACCTGCCCAGCATGCTCTTCTGGCCCAATAGACACCTATGGCCTAGTCACTTAAGCAATGTCTTTTGTCTGCTGCATAGTATTGTTTGCCCCCAAACACCCCCTAAAATATGCACAAATGTTTGCTGTGTGGTTTACTTCATGTAGAGCCCCCTTTTTTTTTGGGGGGGGGACTCATTAGGAACCCCCTCCCCCAACTGCTCTGTCAGATGGTACCAATCCTCTATCTGCTGGCTTTCCCAAGGTCAATACACACTATATACCTACCTCTTTATAGTGGACATCTTTAGGGATGAATTCAGCAAAGCATGTAGTGCAAGGGGCTGCCTCCATACTTTCCATTTCCTATTTTTGGGGGTTCTTTCCCTCCTATTAGCTTGCTTGGTAATTTCAGAATGTCACAATGTGCTTTCTTTTTTTTGTGGGGGGGGGGGGGTTGGAAATGTTAGTTTAGCTTTCCTGGGGGCTGCCAATAGTGTTAAGTACAGAGGGTCTGGCCAAACTAGCACACATTATTGAGCCATTTGCCAATCAATGAAGTGCAGAAGGTTACCTGTCCAACACCACCCCCCCCCCCAAAACCCTAGTTATTGCCAATGGCCCATCAGAAGTGGGGGGATTGATGGGGGGTGAGTAATCTGTGAAGGGGAGCCTCTACTTTTCTGTGCAAATACTTTCCTGCCTCCAATTTTATACAATGCTCTTGTTCCAAGATGTTGATTGTCTAATCTGCTTGCAATGTTTATGTGCAAAGTGACTAATTATTTTTTCTGGTTTCACTCCACAGTTCCCTTCCACGCCACAGGAATGGCAGACTGTGGCCTCCCACTTTGCCAGCCGTTGGGACTTTCCTAACTGCGGAGGGGCAATTGATGGGAAACACGTCCGCATCGTCCCACCGCCCAACTCGGGGTCCTACTATTATAATTATAAAGGGTTTAATAGTGTAGTGATGTTGGCGGTGGTGTCGGCGACATATGAATTTATGTATGTGGACGTGGGGATGAACGGCCGGATCTCGGATGGTGGTGCCATTGCGCACACAGAGTTCTACTCGCGTCTCCAAAGTGGCAGTCTGTGCTTGCCACCTCCAGAGGAGAATGCAGAAGGACTCCCCTTCGTCTTTGTCGCAGATGAAGCGTTTGCGTTGACTCCCCATCTGATGAGGCCGTTCCCGATGAGGACCCTCACCCCAGACCAGAGGGTCTTCAACTACAGGCTGTCCAGAGCCCGAAGAGTTGTGGAGAACACTTTTGGCATCCTGGCCAGCCGCTTCCGCCTGTTCTTGACGGCAATTAACTTGGCGGAATACAAACTGAACCACATAGTTCTTGCCTGTTGCATATTGCACAACTTCCTCAAAAGACATAACAGGAACTATGTGGTGCCCGTTGGCCCAGATGTGGAGGGCCCTCCAAATGCTGACCTCACAGCCCTGCAAGTGGCCCGTCCAGGCTTGCCCCCTCTAAATGCCCGCGCGGTCCGCGAGCAATATATGGAGTACTTTGTGGGTAGGGGGGCCATTGCTCTGCCTGACGATGTGTGAGAGGCATTTTTAAATAAATATTTTTTTTTAACCAACCTATGATTTCTCGTCATTTCCGTATTCTTTTTAGCTTATTTTACATTGAACTTTTTTCCCTTTGCCTTTGACAGTGGGAATGCACTTTCTGGGCAAAAGGAGGTAACAGTCTCTTCTTCCCAAAAAGATTATTCTCATGTTGTGTGTTTGATACCTAATCTTTGGTCTAGAGAAGGTTTGTACTGCATAACTGACACCCAAAATACTCCTTTTCATCACCAGGTCAGACATGTGTGTATTCACAAAAATGCTGTGCTCCGTGTTTTCGTACAAAGCACTGTGGGTGTCATTTACATAAGTCAAATCCACTATGCTCTACAAGTGCAGTGCAAAAGTGCCCTGGAAAAGAAACTTGCAGTGCAAACTGGACTTGCCTTTAGTAAATAACACCAATTGCCCCCCATATCCTTTACATTTGACATACATAATGCATTGTGTTTTTCAAATAAGGAAGCCACACATTTAGAAAAGTAAAAAAGTTTACTTGCAAAACATTCACAAGTGCATTTACAAACTTCTTGCCCAAACTGACATCTTGGTTATTTACAACATTGTTTACAAACATTCCGCAATTGGTAAAACCAGGCATGGAGCAAAACAGAACCTAGGAACTAGGAAAGTTCAACTTTGTAAAGTGAAGACAAGATCAGACATGACTATATATGTTCAAAGTGTGTTTGATCTTGCCTTCATCACATGGGGGGTCACCCCTGGAAAGTGGAAATTTAGAACATGCACACAATTTGGGTCTGAAAATGGTCATTAGATGGTAAAAACACATGCCTAGAATATTCAAAAGTGGCATTTTCCATCATGGGGATGAATGGACGTTTTTTGGGGGTGCAACCCCTTCACCACAACCACTTTCGTAGTTCGTAAAGTGGTTGCACCCCCAAAAAAACCTTCTCATTCATCCACCATGATGGGAGCTAGCACATGTGGACACAATGTATGCATGTTCCAAATTTCACACAGTTCTTAAGTTGCAAATGTGTTCAGAAGCAGGCACAAATGTGTGTTAATTACTTGGTGCGTTTTCATATTTTTCCTAAAACATCAATGATGTTCTTCAATTTTTGTTGAACATCATTGATGTTTTGCTTTATGTAATCTAGATCTCTATTGCAGACCATTATCTCCCCGATGAGTACGTGGGCACTCTCTGTGGTAAAGTGCGATTTTTCTTCCACAACATCCACGTCACCTAAAAACCACAAACAAACAAAAATCGGGTGTTGGAAATGAGGCAGCCATACATTGATTAGCTTACCAGTAGCTGTGTTCTCCCACACTCACCTGTTGTGGTGACAAGTTCTCCAAGTTCGATGATCTCTCCTTCCTCCTCCTCTGCTTCTGCTCTTTCCCCTTTTTTGGGAGTTGTTGGTTTGGGGGTTTCCTCAGACGGCCCAAGTTTGCGCTCCCCTATGAGAATGTACAAAAGGAAGATTTAGCAACACAATCTATTGAGGGCAGAAATAGGAAATGACAAACATTGCTTGAAAGTGACGGACACTATTTTTGTTTGGCCAGTTACAAATGCCAACTACATGAATGTAGTCACTTTGTAAAGGTGCTAAACTTACTAGCTTTTTGTTAGAAGTTTGTGTGATGGAGACCCCCCTCTAGTATCCACTGGAGCACATGTGTGGAAAAGCCTAATAAAAAGGGGGTTTGGGTATACCAGCACTAGTGCTCTAGAGTCAAGATGGGTAAACAGCTACTGAGTGACCTCTCCTTTACATTGACGAAATTTGGTTTACGCTCTTGATGACATCTCTAGTGAGAACAAACTTCCTTTCAATAAAAACTTCACCAAACCTCGTATTATAAGTGGCCGAACGATGGAGGTTGCGTACGATCGAATGGACACACACACGAACATAACAGTGGCAGAAAGATCGAGGCTGAGTACGATCGAATGCACAGACGAACCTGAAAGTGGCCATTTTGGAATGTACAACTTTGTAAAAATCAAACCACATGGAGCAGTATGCAAGCAAGAAAGCAAACACAACTACTTACTTTTTTGAAGAACTCGCTTGATCTTTCTGTACTGATCGGCCTCCCTCAGTTTCAGGTCTGACCAGCGTTTCCTGAGTTGCTCCTTGGATCGTTGTACCCCAAAATGATTGTACAGCCTTCTCACAACTTTAGACATGATCTTGGCCTTGCGGACATTGGGGTTGAGGTAAGGCCCATACTTCCCATCATAGTCGCTCCTCTTTAATATGTCCACCATCTCCAACATTTCTCCAAATGACATATTGGAGGCCTTGAATTTCAGGCTCCGGGATCGGGACGTTTGTGCCTCCGGACTTTCCTCGTCCTCCTCCTCGTTGGTGGGATATTTGGGGCGCACCTGCTGTGTCCCCGCCATGTGCTCTCCCCACTGCGCCATAAAGAGAAGGGGTGGGGAATAGACGAGAAAGATCGTCAGGGGCGGGTGGAGTTTGACGCATGCGCACTGTATATAAAACGTCACACGCCTGTGTCGTAGCCACGATCTGGGAGACGAGGGGAGAGAAAGCTCACGCACGAGATCGCTAGAAACGAAGGTACAATTTGACGTTGGTACATAACTAGCCTAGACTGATTAGAACTTGAGGCTTCTTTATGGAGAAGATTAGGAGAGTTTAGGCTGACATTATTTATATTGTTTTGTGTGGTGTTGTGTCTTGCAGAGGTGATGGTGGCCTCCTACGACGTGAGTTTTCTCCCCCTCTTCATTGATAAATACAGGGAATTCCCCCTATTATGGCTAGCAAAGCACCGCGACTACAGCAACAGACCAAAGAGGTACGCAGCCATGCTGAAACTTGTGGCATTTGTAAAGCCAAACCTGCCCATGGCAACCGTGGCAAACTTACAAGTCAAGATTAATAACATGAGGAGTACCTATTTCCGGGAGCGCAATAAGGTCCGGAAGTCCCTAGCATCTGGAGCTGCAGCAGCTGATGTCTATGTCCCCACGCTCTGGTACTATGAGAGGCTCCACTTTCTCAAAGACCAGGCTACTGTCAGGAAGTCACTCTCGACTCTTCCTTGCACGCGTCCTTCCACGCACGCCACCCCTGATGAGGCTTCCGAGGACCAACCTGGGCCTTCCAGTATGGAAGATGTGCAGGAGCCCAACTTGTTCCAGGTATAGTAGTTTTGTAACCATTTTTGGGAATAATGAATGATGTTCAGTTAATTCAGGATCCCCAATTGCTTAGTTCCTAACGTGATTGACATATCAACAGACAGTGGTGTTGGAGACATTTTTGGGAAGAATCTAAACTGCAGGGCTGAGAATTGTATGGTTTTCTATTTGTAAACATTTTGCAACAGTCACTAGATGAGAATTGTGTGTGTTTGATGAACAAATAACTGAAACTATGTCCCTTTTTCATACACAGGAAGACCTCAGCCAGGAGGTGGCTGTGGAATGTGGCAGTCAGGAGGAGGCAGGGGTTAGTGGCAGCCAACAGGGGGGTAGGCTTAGGAGCCTGACTGTCTCCCAAGTCTCTCCCCTCCGCCTTCCCTACAGAAGGGCGAAAAGGATGGGGGAGGTGGGAGAGTCAGCGATCCAGCTGATCCGAGACGCTTCAGCCTCCATATATGCCACACCCACCTACGAGGAGGCCTTTGCCTCCTTGGTTGGCACTAAAATGACGGGTATGGAGGCGGGGCAACGCAGCATGTGTGAGGATGTCATCCTCAAAATCCTAAATGAGGGGATGGCTGGGGAGATGACTCCCCTCACACATGTTTGCGAGAGTGACCTTGCTCCGCCTCCTCCTCCTCCTTCTGCCACCCCACCAGCACCAGCACCACGGCGTGGAAGGAAGAGTACAAGGAAGACAAGAGAGTGATGACCTTGATTCAGTCTGGTCTGAGAGAAGATGGAGCCTCTCGTAGGACCAGAGCCTGGGGACCTAGATGGCATCTGCTGCAGTTCCAGATGTTTTGGACTTCAGGACCAGATTGCACTCCCTTATTATTTAGATAGGTACTCCTCAGGCCCCCAATTTTCAGAGCTTGAAAAATGATGGTTGCCGTGGGTGTCCAAGGCTTTGCAAATTCCCCAAGTTTCACCACGGCTGCGTTCCAATTTGTTTTGTTGCTGAGACCTAAATAAATGTTTTTTGGATTTGAAATAATCATTGACTATTGTGTTTTACTTTTCTACAATGACAGTTTTTCTTTGAGTAGGCAGGTACATTTCACTAATCCTAAAGTAGAATTAACAAGGGGCACCAACAACCAACAAACTCCTAGTAAATTTAAGCAACAAATACAAATGTTAATAATGTGGTTTGGCTAAGTTGAGACACACAACCCCCCTCCAAAAAACAACAAAAAAAATCTCATTCAAATATGTATTCCCAAAAAAAAAAAGACAAATCATGCTAAAAATATAACAAAGATTCTTTTACGATCTGAGTAAAAATAAACATGTAGTGTATAAATGCTGAAAAGTAATAAAGAACTAAGTTTGTGAGAAGTGCGGGTGAATAGGAGCAGCTAAAACATGTCATTCTTGTTGCATTGTAAAGAAAAAGAGAATGCGCTGCATTAAAGACATTTTAACATTGCAGCGTGACGAATGTGCTGTGTCGATTAGGAAAGGTAGTTTTACCTGACCGAGCGCTTCCGTCACAGAATTTCTTCTGAGCATGCGTAGCACTTTGTCCGTCGGACAACCGTACACACGATCGGATTTGGTGTGATCGGACCGTGTTGTCGGCAAATCTATCCAGCAGGAGAAAGGACTTTGTCCGTCGGACAATCCGACGTACACTGTCCGATGGTGCATACACACGGTCTGATTTTTCAACAACATTGTCCGATCGGACAGAATCCATGAAAAAATCCGACCGTGTGTATGGGGCTTAAGTGAGCTGCCATCTAGACAGGGAAGGCCCGTGGATTTAGTGTACCTGGATTTTGCAAAGGCATTCGATACAGTCCCCCATAAGCGCTTAATCTACACGCTGAGGTCTGCAGGCGATAACTCTACTACGGACGTTGAATGAGGTACTGAAGAGCGGTCAATTGCCGATGACCATGGGGGAGGTTGTTGTAGTGGTACTTCCTAAACTGGGCAAGGATCCTCTATAGCCTGACTCATATCGTTGCTTACTTCGTATGTCAAGATATTGGCCCTAGTATTAGCAAACAGACTGGCAAAGGTTATATCCAGACTTGTGCATACTGACCAATACGGCTTTATCCCTGCACGATCTACAGCATTAAACATTAGGAGGCTCTTCCTTAATATTCAAGTCCCAGTTGAGAACCTGGGAAAAAGGGCGATCTTATCACTCGATACTGCCAAAGCTTTTGACAGCGTGGAGTGGAAGTATCTGTGGGCAGTTTTGGGCAGATTCGGATTGGGTGAGGGTTTTCTTTTTTCCTGGATAAAGTTCTTATACTCTGCTCCAACGGAAAGAATACGCATGAACGACTTGCTGTCGGAGACTCTTCCATGGCACTTGGCAGGGGAGCCCATTGTAGCCCCTGCTTTTTGCTCTGGCTTTAGTGTCTAGAATAAGGTCTTCCCCAGATATTGTAGGTTTCTGGTGGGGACAACTGGAAGATAAATTATCACTCTACACAGACACTGTGGGTTCTCTTGCAACGGCAATGCAGCTCAAAGAGCAATTGGGAGAATTCTCAGGTTTTGCCATTAATTGGCACAAATCGGTTCTTCTGCCGCTAGACACACTACCCTTGGCTTTGCTTGACTATGTGTCCCGGATACAAGTAGTCCAATCATTTAGGTATCTGGGGATAGAGGTGACGCAGGACCCTACGGACTATATTACCTTGAACCTCAAGCAATTACTACACAAAAAGTTAAACAAAAATGTGCAGCCTGGTGTAAATTACCATTAACAATTATGGGACAAGCCAATCTAACCAAGATGATATGGACCCCTCAACTGTTGTATATACTCCAAAATGCCCCTTTTTGGAGTCCACAACATTGGTTCCAATGTATAGATTCCCAATTTAGGGTCTTAATCTGGAAAAACAAAGTTGCCCATATTAAAGTGACACTAAAGGTTCGGGTTTATGTTTTAAAAAAACAAACATATCATACTTACCTCCACTGTGCAGCTCGTTTTGCACAGAGTGGCCGCAAAATTGCTCTTCTGGGGTCTCGCGGCTCCTCCCAACATTAGATAACCTTGGGTTACCTTGCAGGCGTGCTCCCGAGTCCAGCATTCGGCGTCCATGGAGGCCGAATGCAGGCCTCGGCCCCACCCCTCCGGCGCCCACGTCATTGGATTTGATTGAAAGCAGGGGGAGCTAATGGCTGTGCTGCTATTAATCTATCCATTTAAGAGCCGAGAACTCCCTGCAGAGAGAGCATGTTCCCGTGGGACAAGTTCGAGGGTTCAGGTAAGTAAAACGTGAAAAAATTAAGACATGCTCCCCCGGTGAGATAGGTACGTCACGTGGTGATCTCATCCCTTTAAGTAGACAAGAAGAAACCCCCTGTAGTTGGGACTTTAAATAGATCACCACTCTCACCAAAGATTTTGTGAAAAATGTTTTAAATTTTATTGGTCAATAAAATAATGTATAAAATCACCCAAATGTCCGATAGCAGGGTGCACAATTCACAATGCATAGCAGTTCAAAACAAGTAACAAAAAATTACACAAACAAATAATATTGACAACACTTTACAAAAAATGTACAAAGTTACGGTACTGATGCTCTCAAGGAGGTACGTGACCCCCGAATACTCGACGCGTTTCCAGTTACCCGAATGTGGGAACCTTCGTCAGGAGCAGAGAGTGGTTACATTTGATAAGTACCTATCGCTCTAAAGAATGCAAAAGAGAGAGGAACAGTCAGCAGGGTTTTTTTTTTTTTTGTTTCTATTTAAGCACACATCAGGATATCACAAAGACCCAGGAATTGTAAGAAATAATTTCTACACAAAATATTACTACAACTAATTCATAAAAAACCTAAAAGAGCATTGGTATGCTCAAAGAATAGACCTTCCTGGATAGACTATGCAATGTGTCAAAGATATATACATTACCACGTACCACGTTGGATTCGATGTTCGTGGACCAATAAGTTGTATTTCAAGGGGGAGGAAAGTGCGCCCCCCAGGTGCGGCAGCACACACGGGGTTGAATCCTAATTAAATATTCCTTTACAAGGACTACGTGTCCAAACAGCCGGGCCTATTATAATATTTATTGAGAGGGAAAAGATTAGTCATATGTCCCCACGTGTGTATTGTATTCAAGTGGAGAGTAATACAGAGTGGTGTTTACTCTGAAGGTAGATGTGACTAAATAGATAAACTAGATAGCAAGGAAAAGGAAACCCAAAGCAGTGATACCTGTAATCTGTTTACCGAATACCAGTGAGAATGAATGATACACATATGTGTATCGTCCAGGTGTGTAGCCTCTCCCCTAATCCCACACAAGGTTAGATAACCCAGAGTTCCCCAAGGTGGGTAGACCAAGGAAAAGGGGGGGGGGGGGGGGGGGAAGGGAGAAGGAAAAGGCCACCGCAGTGTCAAGTGCACTATTTCGACATGTGTCTCGGAAGCTGAGGTGTTTGACAATGCCTATAGAGGAAGAACACAAATAGCATCTCACCCTGAAGGAAGGGAATAGCGTTATGCAAAGTATTCGCTGCTATTTAAGGTATACCCTTAAAATGGGGCTCATCCCCGAGAGTCAATGTCCCAGATGGACGGAGTAAGATCCCAATGAGGGGTTACTGAAACCTAGGGGAGATGGAGACTGTCAGTGGGGTACAGAGGGAGCGCCGTATAGTGATTGTAAGTATGTAACTCACCCTTTTCCCTATGAGGTGTCCCCTATGGAGAGACGTACGACCGCTGTGTTCTATCCACCGTGTGGTCCTCTGCTGCCCGATTCGAAAGTGGCATGGAGATGTTTATATAGGGGAGACTGCTGTGGTCGGGGCGCGCTGTAGGTTGCGTCATCATTCAGCGTCTTATGGACGTACTGCGACGCTTAGTGATGTTAGGCAGGAGCCTGCGCACACCGCACATCTGGTATAGGTGCGTGGCGTGACCCTGTGTTGTATTGCGCATGTGCGGGGACTTTGTACGGGCCTGCGTCTCATAGATGCAGTCTCCCGTCGAGCTGGGTATGCGCCTGCGCACAATACAGCTGGGTTGGACTGTGGGGAAAGCATACAAGACCCTGATTCAAAAAGGGAAACGATCCCCGGCTTTAAACTTCAAAGCAATAGGGTCACCCCCAAACGTAGCTAAAAGGGGGGGGCATAAGTGTGTGGTTAACTATGCAGCATATAGGGAGGGCGCACATCCCTTCACATAAAAAAACATAGAGATATTTAAAGGTGTACTCCCGTATTGTTATGAAACGTAGGGATAAAGTGAACCACCATAAAGTCACTATTTACCCATAAAATATCCCGGGAGAAGCACACAGGACATTATGTATATACATTTTTGACACGCATATATCACTCCAGAAGGACCCAACATACAAAGTAGCAGTTTTAAAAGGTTATATTTGTATTGTAGTATATAATCATATAACCAGAAAGCGGAAACGTATACATCGCCAAAGGAGGAGCCTACACAGAATTAAAGGATTGCATTGTGGTGTGTGGATTGTAGCTAATACAGTCGCTTAGGCCTGGAGAGAGTGTATACACAACCCAAGGAGAGTCCTATGCCCACTTCACGGGCTACCCCTGGTGTGGAAAATTAGGGTGACAACTGCGAGCGGACATATACAAAAGAAAAAGAAATTTGTATTTAGATATGTATATAGGGATGGCAGACATGTATTAACCATGACCCTCCCAGGTTCCAGATGTAAAACCTTCCAAGAAGGGTTTGTAGCTAATACAGTCGTTTAGGCCTGGTGGGTGGGTGGCCTTTAGTGCCACAATCCATCTAGTCTCATGTTGCAACAGGGTTTTATCCCAATCCCCCCCTCTCGTGTTGGGATGTAAGAGATCCAAAACTAAAAACCTTACTCTTGGGAAATTTCCCATGTGGACATCTTGGGAGTGTCTCCCAAGTGGTAGATCCGGGTCACATACACGGATACTGTGTATATGCTTGCTTGTTCTCTTGTGAAGCTCCTGTTTGGTTTTACCCACATAGAATGAGCCACAGGAACAAGTGAGCAGATACACCACCCCATACGTGCGACAATTTGCGTAGTGGTTAGGTCTGAAACTCTTTCCGTTGGGAAGCAGTATGTTGGTATCAGTGTTCATATACTGGCATTGGGTGCAGCCTCCACATTTGAAGGTACCACGGCGTTTGCATGGATCTCCCCTGAATTCCCCTGTGTATTCGCTTTTGACTAATATGTCGCGCAGAGATTTAGTGCGTCTAAATGTAACAAGGGGCTCTTTGGGTATAAACGATTTCAATATGGGGTCGATGTTCAATATATGCCAATATTTTTTAAGGATACTTCTGACCTGTTGGTGTTGTTTATTATATGTCATCACTATTCGAGTTTGATCTACAATCGTGTTAATTTGTTTAGTAGGTTTGAACATCAGACTTAGTCTTGTTTGTTTATAGACTCTCCTAAAAGCTTTTTTTAAACTGGTTGGGGAGTATCCCCGTTGGAGTAAACGGGTCTGTAGGTTTTTTGCTTCTAACAAGAAGTCTGAGTCCTTGGTGCAGTTTCTACGTATCCGCAGATACTGGGAATATGGGATCGATTTAACCAAAGGGGTGGGATGGAAGCTAGAGGCGTGTAGGATAGTATTTCCTGATGTTTCTTTTCGGTAAAGAGTACTAGAAAGGTGGCCATCCTTGTTTTTCATTATGGTAATATCCAAAAAATTGATTTTATTGATGTCGCAGGTCATAGTAAATTTCAGGTTATAATCATTCGTGCCCATGGCTGTTATACATTGGTCGAGGCCTTCCTTATCTCCCTGCCACACTAAGATAATGTCATCAATATAACGGTACCAGAGTGTAATCTGGTCCGAAAATTGAGGGTACATTGAGAGAAATGTGTTCTCCCATTCCCCCAGATACAGGTTGGCATAGGATGGTGCGCAGCACGTCCCCATAGCCACCCCCTGTATCTGGAGGAAATGGGAGCCATGAAAGGAAAAGGCATTGTGGGATAGTATGTATTCCAGGGCTTGTGTCAGAAAGTGGTGTAATGGTTTATCATCCTTGGATGATTGAGACAAATAGTGGTTGATAACTTCTAGGCCCCTTTTATGGGGAATAGAGCAATAAAGTGCCTCTACATCTATGGTGACTAGTAAGGAGTCAGTGGGAATACAGAGGCCATCCAGGTGTTGCAACAGTTGGGTGGTATCCCTGATATAGGAGGGTAGGTTTGTGACGAGAGGGCGGAGTTGGTAATCCACGAACCTACTTAGATTCTCAGAGATGCTCCCCACCCCGGAAACAATGGGTCTCCCTGGGGGGTTCATCATGTCCTTGTGCACCTTGGGCAGGCTGTAAAAAGTAGGGATCTTCGCAAACTTGGTCCGTATAAACTCCCACGTCTGTTGAGTTAATACATTATCAAGATATGCTTGGTCAATTATTTTAAAAAATTCATTATCAAATTTTTCAATGACAGAGCGAGAAATGGGTTTATACCACTCCTTATTGGACAATATTTTTGAACACATTGCAAGGTACGAGGAATTGTCCATGATGACAATGTTGCCCCCCTTGTCTGATGGTTTGATCGTTAGTTGGTGTTGTTCAGTTAGCGTTTTAAGTGCCTTTTGTTCATCAGTTGAAAGATTACAAGGGGGGGTTGCTTTTGTGAGTTTGTTAACATCATCCGTCACCATTAGCACAAAGGCCTTCAAATTGGCGTTTTGTGTAAGTGATGGAAATTTGTTGGATTTCTTTTTAAGTATGGAATTTCCTTTGATCCCCACCTTGGTTGGAGTTATGTGTTCCGCTAGGAGTGATTCTAGGTCCACTCTGTCAATGAGATCTTTCTGCTCTTGTTCCTCCAATAGTGACACCAGATCATCCACAGCTTGTTTTTCCCTGTTCTGAGGAAGTTCCACTGAGGTAGTTTTAGTATATAGACTTTTTAATATAAGTTTTCTTGCAAACAGGTGTAAGTCTTTTATTGTGTCAAAGGTGTCAATATTGGAGGAAGGGCAGAAAGATAAACCCTTACCTAATAGGGACTTCTCGTCACAAGATAGTGTGTATCCGGATAAATTAATGACACTAAAGGCGTCCTCAGATGGAGCTGCCTTCTGTCTCTGTCATTGGCCCTCGACAGGGTCACTTTTTGACCCTGTATTCGGAAGGTCTGATGTAGACCGTCCTTGAGATGGTACATTACGGGAGTTACCTGACCTCAATGTACGTTCGTTACCTGTCATTGCAGTGGCTGTCTGTGATGATGTGTTTGTTTCTGCTAATTGTTTCCTGGTAGGGTTAGTTGTTTCAGGTGAGCGCCATTTTTGCTTCCTGGGCGCTTTTTTTGATGCCTGTGAGCCAGTGGAGGAAAGGGAATTCAAAGAAGAGTCAGAGCCTCTCAGAGTGTCTTTTTGTGTGTTATGGATTTTTTTACTGGCACCTTTTTTGGTGTTTTGTGGACGTCCTTGCGGATTCCACGTTTGCCAGCGATAGGCCTTACCCTCACTAAAGGCCATTTTATCCCTCCAAAATTTTCTTTCTTTGAGGGAGATAGACTCTTTGACTGTGTGGTCAATGTGCTCTCTGATTCGCTCCTCATTTTCGGCAAAAGCCGATATTTCTTTGCAGGGCTCTAGTTTTACATAAATTGCCTTGATTTCCTTTTTCTAGGGATAGTATTCTTTTTTGATATTCTTCGATAAGTAGACGCATCATGATTTTTGTACATTGTTGGAGATTATTCTCCCATCTTTTTTTGAACATTATGTCTAAGTTGTCCAAAGTTGGAAAGATCTGCACCCTTAGACCCAGAGGATTAATGTCCTCTTGTATATAATGTTCAAAGTTCTCTACTTTCCAAAAAAGAGATACCCTATTTTCAACCAGTATTTTTAATTGGAGAAAGAGCGAATTCATTTCTGAATCCTTGGATTCCTTCTGCCCATGTTCCCTATATTGGCCCATCAGGGCATCAAATTCCTTTCCCCTAAACATATTCAGTGGAATAAGTAATTAATAGTACAGTATACCCAGTGTGTGAGCTGCCCCTGTCTATCTCGATTGCATATGAGCGACCACAAAGAGTTTTCTAGATCAAGAAAAAAATATAATAATAAAAAGTAAAACGTGGGGCTGGGGGGCCGGTGACTGACAGGTGTTTTTTCACCTTAATGCATGGGATGCATTAAGGTGAAAAGACACGAACCTTTACAACCCATTTAAGTTAACTACCCTGCAATACCCTACAGATCAAGGGGGAATGGCAGTTCCCTATGCTCAGACATACTTCCTTGCTGCACAGATGCAACACTTTACAGGGTGGGACTTACTATCTGTATCAGACCCAGCTAAAGGTTTGTTAATCAAATCGCACACACCCTTCTCTGCTCTATCACACATGGAGATGGGTTTCCCTAATGTTCCGTCTTACTGTCCCACAGCCCAGCTACTAAAACAACTATGGGAAAACATTAAACAAAAATGGCTTTTTGTCCTGTACTCCTGTAGCGCCGGTACTTTTTCAAAGTACGCGCTATGCATGTAAATTTAGTTTTTGCCCAAAACTGTAGTTGAGTTTTGGGGTTAATTATTCTAGGTTATGCTTTGGCATCAGTTTGGCTGGGCTGTATTGAAGTTCTGCCTGGTCATAGGTGGGTGAGCACCTGTGACAGGCCGTAGAACGCAGCCTGGTTGGACGCATTGGGTACCAATCTCTGCTCAGAGCCAATCAGTGGGTGCGTTTGTCTCACTGTGTATTCCGGGAGAGGGTACTTAAGGTTCTAATGTCACGTGGTTGGGGTTTCTGGTTCCGGCCTGGGTTCAGTTCCAGCCCAGGAGTGCCTGCTGACTCCTTGGTCCTGGTCCTCCTGACCAGCCCCAGGGGCCCTCATGGCCTGGGGTGTGGATCCATTTGTTTCCGAGCCTCGGAACTGGCTAGTTCGAGGCGCAGTAACTGAAAGAGGATTCTGAAGTGTTCCGGTGTCGTCTCAGGATTGATGAGGCCCAGCAACTCTACATGCAACCAGGGGAGGACTCTTTGGAGGAGGGCCACGCACGAGGCTGGCTGCTTGGTAAGAGCCTGGAAGCTGAGCTGTATGGACACTAATTGAATCCGCATTTCTTACGATATCGCCGGACCGGCTGCGAGATACTGGCACTGTAAGAAAAGTCCCTAACCTATCCTTCAGTTGCAACCAAGTTTCTGTGAGAGACTTTTGTACGTTCATCTAAAGTTTCAAAACCAAGTCTGTGGCAGAGACTTTGCCAAGTATAAATCACTTGTTGGCTGCTAGATCTACAAGCAAGGATTTATCCAACAGTTGAGTTATCCAGTTGCGAGTGGCTACTCCCTGGATCATCTAGAGACATTATTGAGTGTCAGCAGTTCTAAAAGTGCCTGAGCTAAACTTCATCCTATACCCTCTATTCCCAACTAAGAGACTGTGTTCTGTTTCAATGTTTTACACAAATAAAAATCCTAAACAGCAATTCAAGTGTCAGTCTTTGCAATTACTGGGTATCAACCCTGGGAACCCCTAGACAAGAACGACGAGCTACCAGGCGGAGGAGGTAATTGGTAAGCCCAGAAGAACCTAACCTAGGGGTTAGGGCGCTACACGTGTGAGCTCGCAGTCCGGGATTTACCGTTACCTCTCGCAACGGAGAAAGTCATACAAGTGAGTTTTATTGGAATAGAGGGTGAGGTTTGTGAACTGCGCCATCTTTACTGAGGCAAAGACCTTCACTGTGGTGCGTAAGCGTGGGAGGAGCCCTGCAGAAAAGCCTGCAAAATTGCACAGCCGGAAGAACCAGTGGGAGGAGTCTACCCCTGTTTTGTTTCCTGCACGAGGCACCGCGTGAGTGTGTCGCGGGAGGAGAGTGAAGCTAGTCACGTTTCACTGTGCTGGAAAAAGCTAATTTCTAAAAAATGTTCCAGATTCCGGGTGTGCAGTCAGTTCCAGGACCCAGAATGCCATTGGTCAGAGGTCCCACGAGTATGCAGATAACCGGTACCGCGTTGACCGACACGGGAATTCGCCTGCTGCCGCAGGGGCGGTTTGTCTTCTACACCGTTGGGGACGTGGAGGCCCTCAGAATGCTATGTGGAGGATGTGACGGCCTAATTGCAAGTCCTCGGCCATTTGCACGGTGTCAGAGATGTGGGGACTATATCTTCAAGGTGGAGCAGCCTACTGAATCGCCTCGGGCCTACCATATAGACTGGACCACTGGAGTGGCCATCGAGGAATCCATTGTTTATTCTCCGGCTGAAAGGCCTGACGCTTCGGCCTCATCCACAGTTGCTGGTGCCTTGAACAAGGACATTGCTTCTGCTCGGGCCAGAGAGTCTACCCCTGAGGTGATGGACACGGCCTCGTCCACTACTGTTGCTATTACTATACCTGCTTTGGAGGAAGTGGAGTTCATCCCGGTAGCCGCAGGAAAGGTCCACAACCCAGTCCAGGAACAGCTCATTGGAGTAAAGCGATCGCCCTGGAAAAATGCTCTAAAGTCCGCGCTCAGGATCAGAAGAGAACTGCAGCCTCCCTTAAAAAACTACACACAGGTATGGAGCAAGTGATTATAATAAAAGCAAGTGAGGGATGGTGGCTCTGTTCAAAGGTAAGTTTTGCTCCCAATGAGCAATGTTCCTATATAAGTAATATCAGTGAACAATATGTAAATAAATATCCAGTGCTCAATATAACTTAAAAAATTATAGAGTAAATTGAATAAGAGATGTGTATGTGAATAATATGTGAATAAAAATGATATATAAATATAAATAAAATAATTGATGAAATGTGCACCTATGCAAATATCCAAAAAAGGTGCACAAAAAGTCATCACCTCCGACGACGTCCAATGACGAAATGTGTAAGATGATACCCTGGTACGCTTTACCTCACTTCCTGTTCTCGCGGCTTCCGGTTTCGTCTAGCGTGGCATTGGAACGCACGCTACCCGACCGGAGATTTGTGTTGCCGTCATCACAAATACAAGCTGCCAGTTCCTTTTCTTTTACTGCATGTTTTTGAGGGCTTTGCAGACCCTGGTTTTATAAGTTTGTTTTTAATTTAATTTTAATAAAATACCCCCCTTTTTTCGGATTTACGCTATGAGTGCCATTTTTTTCTAAACATATGGAATATCTGCTGCTGAGCCATCCTATCCTTTGAGAGTGGAGCGTTCCAGGACGCCCCTAATCAGGAGGATTTTTCACTATCCAGATTGGACACTACATGCCTATTACCCCTGCAGGGGTTAGGCACTCTGGTGAGTGGATTCACATTAGGGGTCACTCTGCTGAAGGAGGGGAGCACTTCAAAAGTCACCGTCTGTCAGTCATCTGTCTGCCAATTGAAGCCACTAAATGAACACATAGGAATATCCACTTTTGTGTCACAGTGATTGTACAGGACTTCACAATTAATTTTTCTCTGGACACTTCCCTTTATATATATAGTTATATATATATATATATATATATATATATATATATATATATATATATATATATATATATATATTTTATGCTTTATTGAACATTTTATTTTTATATATATATATATTTTTTTCATATTTATTTAACGCATTCTGGATTTTTTTAGTGGAATTTATTTTAACACATATATCCACCCATTTTTTGTATGATTCACTTATGTATGAATTAACCTTTTAGTCACATATTTATTGCATCTTTTGTTAAATGAATTGTCATTGCACTAAGTCACTTTATTAACCCTTTTTTGGATATTTGCATAGGTGCACATTTCATCAATTATTTTATTTATATTTATATATAATTTTTATTCACATATTATTCATATACACATCTCTTATTCAATTTACTCTATAATTTTTTTTCGTTCAATATATTTTTATTTTACATATAAGAACAACAGTACAAAAACATAATACACAAGGGAAAAAAAAAAAAAAAAAACATAATAAAACGATATAGTGTATATATTTACGTTCATATATGAGATATCGTAATAATTAAGCAACATGGATCAGAGCATGGGTTTCTAGCGAACTCGGGTAATAGATGGGAACTTAAAGTAGAAGAACACTTATAGGAAAGATCTATGCGATAGTCTCGTATGTATGAGATCAATTGTTCAGAACCTTACCTAGAAGCTATATAAACATGCCTCCAGACCACCCTACCACCCCTAATGGGTTCAAACTGTAGTAGGATGGGGGCAGTTAGGAAAAATAAGTATTCCACTAACTAAGGTTATAGACAAAGAATATAAAACTTCGTAAAAATAACACAAATGTGTTAAGACATAAAATATGTTCAGAACTTGTAATAATTACTATGTCCCTATCTATGTGATTAATCTGTTAGGGTAAAAAAAAACTTATTTATAACAAGAAGAAATATTGCAACGTAAATGGGACTCATACTTATTATCCATATAAGGCATAGAAAAAATAAAAAGGGAGAGAAAGAGAAATAAAAGAGGAAGGAAGAAAATGTCTCTCCAGGTGGTGATTTACATGGTAAGTGGCTCGCTGAGGAAGTAAGGTGTTAAAATAGCTGATACATCATTGAGGTAACAGTAATGACTGGTCAAAGTCAGGTGGAAAATAGTGCTTTATCCAAGGCTGCCAAATCTGAGTGAATTTATCAATTCTGTTATCTTCAATAGCTGACATTTTAGCATAGATTAAAGCTTTATTCATTCTATGTTTGGTTTCTGCTATAATTAATGTTTTAGATTTCCAGGCTTTGGCAATAGTCTGTTTAGCTGCAGTACTGAGTTGAAGAAATAATTTAAATTGGGAATGTGTTAATGAGGTTGGTTTTAGGTTGAGCAGAGCCATAGCTGGATCGGGTGGAATATTGCATTCCAAAGCTTTAGAAGCCATTTCAAAGATATTAGCCCAGAATTCTTGGACTACCGGACATTGCCACCGTATGTGAAAATGTGTACCTGGAGAAGGGCAACCTCTGAAGCAGATGTCGGGATATGTTGGGATAAATTTAGAGATTCTGGCAGGTACCAGATACCATCTAGCTAGGACTTTAAAATTTGTTTCTAAAGCAAAGCAATTAGAGGATGAACTTTTGGTAGCTACCCATATATCAGACCAGTCATTAGTGTTAAAAACAAGATTCATATCTAAGGCCCATTTATCTGTATAAGAAGGTAATAAATCATTAGGAAGAGCAGTAAGTTGATGATATAACAGAGATATCATACCTCTAATATGAGGATCGCTTGTACAAATACGTTCAAATTGAGTCATTTGATTGAGTGTGGAGCCAGTTATGAAAAGAGGAGCAAAAAATTTTTTAATTTGTAGGTAACGGAAGATTTCAGACCTCGGAAGCCCATAATCGTCACATAGTGTTGAGAAATCCAAAATATTAGCTTTATTACACACTTGATGAAGCCGGGTTAAGTTTGTAGTAGACCAAGCTGAAAATGATTTCGGGTATATCCAGGCCAGGTAAAAGGCTGGATTGCCGAGGAATGAGAGGAGAGGGTTGTGTGGAGAATGAAGGTTATTAGGCTTGCCAAACTTATCCCAAATATATAAAGAGTGTTTAGTAATGGGATTAGAAATTCGTTCTCTATCAGTGGGGTGAATCCATAAAATATTAGTAAGGGATATAGGATCACAGTCAACGGATTCAATGAGCACCCAAAGGGGTGTTTCAACTGTTGAATGGTATTTTGGGAGAATTGAGATTTGAGCTGCTGCATAATAAGAGGCAAAGTTTGGCAAACCTAGTCCTCCCTTCAATTTACTAAGGTATAGCGTGGTCTTAGGTATCCGTGGTTTAGTTTTCCCCCAAATAAAGGCTAAGACTCTACGTTGTATAATCCTAAGAAAGTATGCTGGTAATGGAATGGGTAGAACCCTAAACAAGTATAAGAATTTCGGTAGAATTGACATTTTAATGGCATTTATTCGTCCCAGCCAAGATAGAGGAAGGGAAGACCATTGTGTCATGTAAGAAGTAACTAATTTAAGTAGTGGGAGGTAATTTACCCTAAATAAATCTTTAAGTGTAGTTGTAAGTTGAACACCTAGATAGGGTATTTGAGTGGTAACCCAGTGAAACGGTAGGGTGGATTGGAAATGTAGGAGATCTTTTTGTTCTAGTGAGATATTGAGGATATTAGATTTTGCGGGGTTGATTTTGAGTCCTGAGACTGTAGCAAATTTGTCTAAGATGCTTATTAGGTTTGGAGCAGAAACATGTGGGTGTGATAAAAAGATAAGAATATCATCAGCAAAAAGACATATTTTATGTTGATAACCGCCTAATTCGATACCTTTGATGTCCGAGTTTGACCTGATTAATTGCGCCAGTGGTTCAATAAGGAGGGCAAAAAGTAAGGGTGATAAGGGACATCCCTGTCTAGTACCTCTGCATATATTCATCATGGCTGATTTATAACCAGAGTATTTAATATACGCCTTTGGATGATTATACAATGATGAAATCCATTTTAGAAAATGACCTCCAAAACCCCATTTTTGAAGCATATATTGCATATATGGCCAGGTGACAGAGTCAAACGCTTTCTTGATGTCCAAGGATATGAGACATGTCGGGATACGTCTAGATTTAGCTGCATGGATGAGTAAAAGAGCGCGTCTAATATTATCACCTGCTTGTCTTTTAGGCATAAAGCCAGTTTGATCTCGATGTATTAATTGACCTATAATATTATTAAGGCGAGTTGCTAGAATCTTAGCTAGTATTTTAATATCTAGATTGAGTAGGGAGATAGGGCGATAATTTGTCCAGGAAGTAGTGTCTGAATGGGGTTTGGGGATCATTACTATAATGGATGTCAGCGTTTCTGCACGAAAGGACTGATTTTTAAGAATAGAATTAAAAGCTCTGGTTAGAATGGGTGCTAGAATTTGTGAAAATTGTTTATAGTAAAGTGCCGAAAACCCATCAGGGCCCGGTCTTTTATTGGGTTTCAAAAATTTTATAGCATTAAGAACTTCTGGAGTTGTTATGTGGCTCTCGAGGATATCACGCTGAGTTTGATCTAGGGTAGGAAGTCTGGTGTTAGAAAACAGGGTGTCTGCTTTTTGGGTATCAAACTCTTGGCTAGAGGAGTATAGCTTAGATAGGTTGGAGTGGAATACATCAAGTATTTTAACCGGGTTACTGGTATAGCCATCACGTGAGATCTTTAGTCTGAAGGGAGACTTTGTATTTTGTGTCATTTTTAGATTGCGTGCCATAAGAGTGTTCGGTTTGTTGGCCTGAAAATATTGGGTATGCTGGCGTTTACGCATGATTTTATCAGCAGAGTCTGATAAAAATAGGTCGAGATCCAAGCGTGCCTTCTCTAATTTTGTGTGGTTTATAGTAGTCGGATTAGATTGAAAGATTGAGTGGCATGTATTAAAGGCAGCTTCCAGTTTTGCAAACAATATTTTGCGATCTCTCTTAAGCTTTGATGCTAATTGGATTAGATTACCTCTGATAACAGATTTATGAGCCTCCCACAAAGTCAGGGAGGAAACATCATCTGTGTCGTTGTGAGAGATGTATTCTGAGAGAGCCTGCTCAATGTATAATTTATGGGAAGGATGAGTTAATAAAGAATCATTAATAGTCCAGTTAGTATCGTGAGACCTGGGTATCGTTGAGGCAATAGTGGTAAAGACAGCACAATGATCAGACCATGGAATAGGGATAATTTTTGATGCGATGACTTCTGGCAATAAACTGGATGGGACTAGAATATGGTCAATGCGAGAAAATGATTTGTGAGGGTATGAATAGTGTGTATATCGTCTGTTGGTAGGATTAATTTCCCTCCATGTGTCTACTAATTTGTTTGCTGAAAGCAGGGGTTGTAGAGTCAATTTGTTGGTGTTCGTCTTAGGGAGAAGTGGGGATTTGTCTAAAAATGGGTATACCGTTGCATTAGAGTCTCCACAAAGGACTATCATTCCAAACTTGTGTGTTTCAACAATTTGGAAAAGGTGGGATAAAAAAGCTAGTGGTCGTTTATTTGGGGCATAATAGGATACAATGGTAACTGGGGCATCAGAGATATAACCAGTCAGTAGAATATATCTACCTTCTGGGTCATTCAGTTGGGATACAAGAGTAAATGGGGTGTTACGGTGAAAGCCTATGAGAGTTCCTCTTTGTTTAACTGGAGCAGAGGCTACATAAAATTGTGGATATGATGACGAGAGGAATTTGGGATGAGCATTTTCTTTGAAGTGGGTTTCCTGCAAACAAATAATATGGGCTTTTTTAGCATGAAAAGTGCGCATGGCTTTTGATCTTTTGTGTGGAATGTTGAACCCTTGTACATTTAAAGATAATACATTTATAGGAGCCATGACTGTGCGACATTTAGTAGTATATCATAAAAAGTACCACTTACTTCTAAATTCGTATTCACCACCTGCAGAGAGGAGAGAGTAAAGCAAATAAAAAGGAGAAGGATAACATATAAAGAAGCAAAAATAAATCGATCAACCCTATTATAGTAGTTAGGTGTTAAAGGAGATGGATAGTAAATCAGGGTGTGGGAACGTCTGCGGAGCTTACACAAACAGCTCCGAGAGGTTCCATTGTCATCCACAGGGACCCGCATAATCACTGCGAGTATCTGAGGATGGTACGGGGGGCAGCAGGAAATTCCAGAGAGGAGAGGAGCACCGGAGGACCACGAGGGGAGAATAAATTCACGAATTGTTCAGCGTGAGCTAAAACCTGAATGAAAAAAAGAGATTATTCATGAGCAAGTAATTACATTGAATGATTTACAACTATGAGTATATAAAGAAAGGAGAAAAAAGAGGGGAGAAGCAGAAGTCTCTGTAGATTAATATTAGTATAGACCCCAGGAGTTAATAAGCAAAAAGTGGAAAACAGATTGGTCCAATTCAGCTAATGACTAAACCAGTGGTGACATGTAGATGAAGTAAAAGTTACTTCCAACCAGCATTACTTGCTGGTAACAAGTGTAAGCTGGGCGTTTAAGTATGTGAATCAGTCCATTGAGTCCTCCTTAGCGGGGGCCGAGTTTTCAAACCTTCCACGTTTGTTGATATGATGACCTGAGGGTGGAGAGGTTCCTGTAGGGTTTGTCGCAGTAGTTTGCTGGGGAGCTTTTGAAGTAGAGCGTCTGCGGGGATGATCCTTAGATAAGGAGCTATCGGCTATACCCAGTTCAATCAGGGCAGATCGCAAATCGTCTGGAGATCTGCAGACGAATTTCGTTTCAAGATGTGTGAAGCGTAGGGAAAAGGGGAATCCCCAATGATATACAATATTGTGTTGTTGCAGAATCTGTAGTTGTGGTTTAAGTGCCCGCCGTTTGGCGACAGTGAGGGGAGAAATGTCAGCAAAAAGTTGATACGTATAGCCCTGGAATTGTAGGGAATCTCTATTTCTAGCAGCCGCTAATAATTGCTCCTTGGTTCTGTAATAATGAAATTTAGCAATTATGTCCCTAGGGGGACCGTTTGTTTTGCGCGGAGCTAAAGCTCTGTGAACTCTGTCAAGTTCCAGTCTTTCCACTGGTATGTCGGGTTGTAGTTCTTGAAATAAAGCTATTATGGTGGCTTGGAGGTCTAGGACAGTCTCAGGAATCCCTCTGATTCTTAGGTTCGACCGTCTGTCCCTATTTTCCTGGTCCTCTAAACGTGTCTGTAACATAAGATTTTCTTCCTTTAAATTTTCAATTTCTGAGGTGTTTTGCTGAGTATGGCTGCCTAGGTTATCAACTCTAATTTCCAGGTCGGCAGTTCTCTGACCCAGCTCTCTAATTTCTTTTGTCAGTTTCTCGGTTATTCTGTCAGAAGTTTTTTTTAGAGCATTTTTTAACATATTTTCAAATTTTTGGAACATATCATTGTGTATTTCGTGCTGAGAAACCTCAGCATCTGATTCTGTATCTGTATCTGCCATTTCTTCATTGGTCTGAGGGGGCGCTTTCATAGAGCGCTGTTTAGATGCCTGTGAGGTAACTGCAGCAGCCATAATGGCCGCTTGTCTGACTGGCGCTGTTTTAGCTAAATTAGCTTTAAATTTAGCTTTCTGGCCCCTCAGGACCATTGTAGTGTCACCTGGGGTCTTCTGTGGAGCTGTGCCTGTAGTTTTGTACCGCTCGCGGTACCGCTGGGACTCGTAGTCCTCCGGTTCTCCTCTCCCTCGGAGCGGAGCTCTAAGCCGACGCTACCGCCCGCTCAGGCATCCGCGCATGCGCCTACTCTATAATTTTTTAAGTTATATTGAGCACTGGATATTTATTTACATATTGTTCACTGATATTACTTATATAGGAACATTGCTCCCAATACTTACCTTTGAACAGCGCCACCATCCCTCACTTGCTTTTATTATTAACATACTGAAGGAGGCAACGAGCTCGGCGCTCGTATAAGATAAGAACTTTGTTATTTATTGTTTGTGAGTACCGCTCTTTTTACTTAATAATAAACGCCCGAATGCTTTAAACATACTACACTATACGGCATCCCCCCTTTTCTTTATCCATCCCGGCATCTGCCGTGAGATTAAAAGGAAAATACCATCTGGACCCAGGGATAGGAGATCCATCCATCCAGGCACAGTGACAGAGGGGAGAGGAAGCTGACATTT
Source organism: Lithobates sylvaticus (assembly GCA_028564925.1). Lineage (NCBI taxonomy): Eukaryota > Metazoa > Chordata > Amphibia > Anura > Ranidae > Lithobates > Lithobates sylvaticus. Next base: position 169,838,567 of record CM053031.1, read on the forward strand.
CCAGTCCATTTGCGGTTAACCCTTTACCGCAAGGTAAAGCCCCATACACACGCTCGGACAATCCGCGGACCAGGTCAGTCGGACTTTGTCCGACGTACTTTGTCCGATGTTGGCGTTGCGTACACACGGTCGGACTACGTTGTCGGAATATCCGGTCCGGAAGAACGTCGTGACGTAAGTCGTCGTCCACGAGATTACAAAAGGGAAGTTCAGCACCACGTCAGGCACCCGTTGGGCTCCTTCTGCTGATCCCGTGTTTATCGAGAGTTAGTGGAAGTTTGGTGACTTAAGATTCGCGCTTCTCAGTTTTCTGACTCAGATCGTTACTGCTCTTCAGTTTGTGCTTGTCGTGCGTATCTGTTTATTAGTGCGTGTAGTCAGTTCGCATTTGTTGGTCATTGCGGCCTATATCTTGATATAGGACGCTTTGATTTGCACTGCTTATTGTCTGCTCGTTGCTGGTATTCACTTCGTTCTTTCAGGCCTTGCTGTTTATCGGTGCTTTCTGTTTGTCCGTTCTGACCAGCCGACCTTTTGTGACCTTCTGAGCGATGTTTCCCGTGCGTACTCGTCGCCGAGTTCGTGCTGTACGCGGAATTGGTGTCGGGCTTTTAGCTTTGACCCAAGACCCGTCCATGAACAGAGTGACGAGGAGTATGTGGACCAAGAATTGGTTGCTTCAGCGTGACCAGTTCTCGCACATGCCTTTGCTTCGTGAGATCCGGGAGAATAATCCTGATGATTTCAGGAACTTTCTCAGGATGACGGACCCCGATTTTCACCGTCTTTTGGCTTTGCTGACCCCCTTTATCAGCCGGCAGGATACCTGCATGAGACAAGCCATTACTCCGGAGCAGAGGCTTGTTGCCACGTTGAGGTACTTGGCGACAGGGAGAAGTCTTCAGGATTTGAAGTTCTCTTCAGGTATCTCTCCCCAGGCCCTGGGAATCATTATTCCAGAGACCTGTTCTGCCATCATTCAGGTCCTGCAGGAGGACTATATTAAGGTAACATTTCTACTTTACTATTCCCTTCTATGTATGCTCTGTTTGCTAATGACTTGTATTTTTGACCTCCTTCCCTAATTACCATGATTGCAATATGCTCTAATATGCTGTGCCCCTTTTCTCCTTCATGCATTTTTCCCTTCACTTACCTCACCAGCATGCTCTTCTGCCCCAATAGACACCTATGGCCTAGTCACTTAAGCAATGTCTTTTGTCTGCTGCATAGTATTGTTTGCCCCAAAACACCCCCTAAAATATGCACAAATGTTTGCTGTGTGGTTTACTTCATGTAGAGCCCCCTTTTTTTGTTCTTTTGGTGGGGGGGGGGGGGCAAACTCATTAGGAACCCCCTCCCCCAACTGCTCTGTCAGATGGTACCAATCCTTTATCTGCTGGCTTTCCCAAGGTCCATACACACTATATACCTACCTCTTTATAGTGCGCATCTTTAGGGATGAATTCAGCAAAGCATGTAGTGCAAGGGACTGCCTCCATACATTCCATTTCCTATTTTTTTGTCTTCTTTCCCTCCTATTAGCTTGCTTGGTAATTTAATAATGTCACACTGTGCCTGCCTTTTTTGGGGGGGGGGGGGGGGTTGAAATGTTATTTGATCTTTCCTGTGGCCTGCCAATAGTGTTAAGTACAGAGGGTCTGGCCAAACTAGCCCACATTATTGAGCCATTTGCCAATCAATGAAGTGCAGAGGGTTAGCTGTCCACCACCCCCCCCCCCCCCAAAAACCCGAGTTATTGCCAATGGCCCATCAGAAGTGGGGGGATTGATGGGGGGGTGAGTAATCTGTGAAGGGGAGCCTCTACTTTTCTGTGCAAATACTTTCCAGCCTCCAATTTTAGACAATGCTCTTGTTCCAAGATGTTGATTGTCTAATCTGCTTGCAATGTTTAGGTGCAAAGTGACTATTTTTTTTTTCTTGTTTCACTCCACAGTTCCCTTCCACGCCACAGGAATGGCAGACTGTGGCCTCCCACTTTGCCAGCCGTTGGGACTTTCCTAACTGCGGAGGGGCAATTGATGGGAAACACGTCCGCATCGTCCCACCGCCCAACTCGGGGTCCTACTATTATAATTATAAAGGGTTTAATAGTGTAGTGATGTTGGCGGTGGTGTCGGCAACATACGAGTTTATGTATGTGGACGTGGGGATGAACGGCCGGATATCGGATGGTGGGGCCATTACGCACACGGAGTTCTACTGGCGTCTCCAAAGTGGCAGTCTGTGCTTGCCACCTCCAGAGGAGAATGCCGAAGGACTCCCCTTCGTCTTTGTCGCAGATGAAGCGTTTGCGTTGACTCCCCATGTGATGAGGCCGTTCCCGATGAGGACCCTCACCCCGGACCAGAGGGTCTTCAACTACAGGCTGTCCAGAGCCAGAAGAGTTGTGGAGAACGCTTTTGGCATCCTGGCCAGCCGCTTCCGCCTGTTCCTGACGGCATTTAACTTGGCGGAATACAAACTGAACCACATAGTTCTTGCCTGTTGCATATTGCACAACTTCCTCAAAAGACATAACAGGAACTATGTGGTGCCCGTTGGCCCAGATGTGGAGGGCCCTCCAAATGCCGAACTCACAGCCCTTCGAGTGGCACGTCCAGGCTTGCCCCCTCTAAATGCCCGTGTGGTCCGGGACCAATATATGCAGTACTTTGTGGGTAGGGGGGCCATTGCTCTGCCTGACGATGTGTGAGAGGCATTTTTTAATAAATCTGATATTTTAACCAACCTATGATTTCATGTCATTTCAGTCTTCTTTTTAGCTTATTTTACTTTGACATTTTTTTCCCTTTGCCTTCGACAGTGGGAATGCACTTTCTGGGCAAAAGGAGGTAACAGTCTCTTCTTCCCAAAAAGATTATTCTCATGTTGTGTGTTTGCTACCTAATCTTTGGTCTAGAGAAGGTTTGTACTGCATAACTGACACCCAAAATACTCCTTTTCATCACCAGGTCTGACATGTGTGTATTCTCCAAAATGCTGTGCTCCGTGTTTTCGTACAAAGCACTGTGGGTGTCATTTACATAAGTCAAATCCGCTATGCTCTACAAGTGCATTGAAAAAGTTCCCCGGGAAAGAAAATTGGAGTGCAAAGTGGATTTGCCTTTAGTAAATAACACCCATTGCCCCCCATATCCTTTTCATTTTACATACATAATGCATTGTGTTTTTTAAATAAGGAAGCCACACATTTAGAAAAATAAAAGTTTACTAGGAAAACATTCCCAAGTGCGTTTACAATCTTCACGCCAAAACTGACAACATCTTGGTTATTTACAACATTGTTTACAAACATTCCGCAATTGGTAAAACCAGGCATGGAGCAAAACAGAACCTAGGAACTTGGAAAGTTCAACTTTGTAAAGTGAAGACAAGATCAGACATGACTATATGTTCAAAGTGTGTTTGATCTTGCCTTCATCACATGGGGGGGTCACCCCCGAAAAGTGGAAATTTGGAACATGCACACAATTTGGGACTGAAAATGGTCATTAGATGGTAAAACACATGCCTAGAAGCTTCAAAAGTGCCATTTTCCATCATGGGGATGAATGGACGTTTTTTGGGGGTGCAACCCCTTCACCACAACCACTTTCGTAGTTCGTAAAGTGTTTGCACCCCCAAAAAAACGTTGCCATTCATCCACCATGGTGGGAGCTAGCACATGTGGACACAATGTGTGCATGTTCCAAATTTCAGACAGTTTTTAAGTTGCAAATGTGTTCTGAAGCTGGCACAAATGTGTGTTAATTACTTGGTGCGTTTTCATATTTTTCCTAAAATATCAATGATGTTCTTCAATTTTTGTTGAACATCATTGATGTTTTGCTTTATGTAATCTAGATCTCTATTGCAGACCATTATCTCTCCGATGAGTACGTGGGCACTCTCTGTGGTAAAGTGCGATTTTTCTTCCACAACATCCACGTCACCTAAAAACCACAAACAAACAAAAATGGGGTGTTGGAAATGAGGCAGCCATACATGGATTAGCTTACCAGTAGCTGTGTTCTCCCACACTCACCTGTTGTGGTGACAATTTCTCCAAGTTCGATGATCTCTCCTTCCTCCTCCTCCTCCTCCTCTGCTTCTGCTGTTTCCCCTTTTTTGGTAGGTGTTGGTTTGGGGGTTTCCTCAGACGGCCCAAGTTTTCGCTCCCCTATGAGAATGTCCAAAAGGAAGATTTAGCAACACAAGCTATTGAGGGCAGAAATAGGAAATGACAAACATTGCTTGAAAGTGACGGACACTATTTTAGTTTGGCCAGTTACAAATGTCAACTACATGAATGAAGTCACTTTGTAAAGGTGCTAAACTGACTAGCTTTTTGGTAGAAGTTTGTGTGATGGAGACCCCCCTCTAGTATCCACTGGAGCACATGTGTGGAAAAGCATAATAAAAAGGGGGTTTGGGTGTCCCAGCACTAGTGCTCTAGAGTCCAGATGGGTAAACAGCTACTGAGTGACCTCTCCTTTACATTGAATAAATTGGCTTTACATTCTTGATGACATTTCTAGTGAGAACAAACTTCCTTTCCCAAAAAAAAACACCAAACATCGTATTATAAGTGGCCGAACGATCGAGGTTGCGTACGATCGAATGCACACACACACGACCATGACAGTGGCAGAAAGATCGAGGCTGAGTACGATCGAATGCACAGACGAACCTGAAAGTGGCCATTTTGGAATGTACAACTTGGTAAAAATCAAAACACAATGGAGCAGTATGCAAGCAAGGAATCAAACACAAAACACAACTACTTACTTTTTTGAAGAATTCTCTTGATCTTTCTGTACTGATCGGCCTCCCTCAGTTTCAGGTCTGACCAGCGTTTCCTGAGTTGCTCCTTGGATCGTTGTACCCCAAAATTATTGTACAGCCTTCTCACAACTTTAGACATGATCTTGGCCTTGCGGACATTGGGGTTGAGGTAAGGCCCATACTTCCCATCATAGTCGCTCCTCTTTAATATGTCCACCATCTCCAACATTTCTCCAAATGACATATTGGAGGCCTTGAATTTCAGGTTCCGGGATCGGGACGTTTCTGCCTCCGGACTTTCCTCGTCCTCCTCCTCGTTGGTGGGATATTTGTGGCGCACCTGCTGTGTCCCCGCCATGTGCTCTCCCCACTACGCCGTAAAGAGAAGGGGTGGGGAATAGACGAGAAAGATCGTCAGGGGCGGGCGGAGTTTGAAGCATGCGCAGTGTATATAAAACGTCACACGCCTGTGTCGTAGCCACGATCTGGGAGACGAGGGGAGAGAAAGCTCACGCACGAGACGATCGCTACAAACGAAGGTACAATTTGACGTTGGTACATAACTAGCCTAGACTGATTAGAACTTGAGGCTTCTTTATGGAGAAGATTAGGAGAGTTTAGGCTGACATTATTTATATTGTTTTGTGTGGCGTTGTGTCTTGCAGAGGTGATGGATGCCTTCTACAACGTGAGCTTTCTCCCACACTTCATTGATAAATACCGGCAATTCCCCCTCTTATGGCAGGCAAAACACAGGGATTATAGCAACAGACCAAAGAGGTACGCAGCCCTGCTGAAACTGGTGGCATTTGTAAAGCCTACCCTGCCCATGGCAACCGTCGCAAACTTAAAAGTGAAGATCACCAACATGAAGACTACCTATTTCCGGGAGCGCAATAAGGTCCTGAAGTCACAAGCATCTGGAGCTGCAGCAGCTGATGTCCATGTCCCCACGCTCTGGTACTATGACAGGCTCCACTTTCTCAAAGACCAGGCTACTGTCAGGAAGTCACTCTCGACTCTTCCTTGCACGCGTCCTTCCACGCACGCCACCCTTGATGAGGATTCCGAGGACCAACCTGGGCCTTCCAGTCAGGAATATGTGCAGGTGCCCAGCTTGTTCCAGGTATAGTAGTTTTGGAACCAGTTTGTTGAATAATGAATGATGTTCAGTTAATTCAGGATCCCCAATTGCTTATTTCCTAACGTGATTGACATATCAACAGACAGTGGTGTGGGAGACATTTTTGGGAAGAATCTAAACTGCAGGGCTGAGAATTGTATGGTTTTGTATTTGAAAACATTTTGCAACAGTCACTAGATGAGAATTGTGTGTGTTTGATGAACAAATAACTGAAACTATGTCCCTTTTTCATACACAGGAAGACCTCAGCCAGGAGGTGGCTGTGGAAGGTGGCAGTCAGGAGGAGGCAGGGGGTAGTGGCAGCCAAGAGGGGGGTAGGCGTAGGAGCCTGACTGTCTCCCAAGTCTCTCCCCTCCGCCTTCCCTACAGAAGGGCGAAAAACATGGGGGAGGTGGGAGAGTCAGCGCTCCAGCTGATAAAAGATGCCTCAGCCTCCCTCTATGCCACACCCACCTACGAGGAGGCCTTTGCCTCCTTGGTTACAAGTAAATTTACGGGTATGGAGGCGGGGCAACGCAGCATGTGTGAGGAGGTCATCCTCAAAATACTAAATGAGGGGATGGCTGGGGAGATGACTCCCCTCACACATGTTTGCGAGAGTGACCTTGCTCCGCCTCCTCCTCCTCCTTCTGCCACCCCACCAGCACCAGCACCACGGCGTGGAAGGAAGCGTACAAGGAAGACAAGAGAGTGACAACCTGGACTCAGTCTGGTCTGAGAGAAGATGGAGCCTCTCGTAGTACCAGAGCCTGGGGACCTAGATGGCATCTGCTGCAGTTCCGGATGTTTTGGACTTCAGGACCAGATTGCGCTCCCTTATTATTTAGATAGGTAGTCTTCATGCCCCCAATTGTTTAAGTCTGTAAAATGATGGTTGCCATGGGTGTCCAAGGCTTTGCAAATTCCCCAAGTTTCACCATGGCTGCGTTCCTCTTTGGTCTGTTGCTGAGACCTAAATAAAGGTTTTTTTGATTTGAAATAATCATTGACTATTGTGTTTTACTTTTCTACAATGACAGTTTTTCTTTGAGTAGGCAGGTACATTTCACTAATCCTAGAATTAACAAGGGGCACCAACAACCAACAAACTCCTAGTAAATGTAAGCAAGAAATACAAATGTTAATAATGTGGTTTTGCTAAGTTGAGACATACAAACCCCCTCCAAAAAAAAAAAAAAATCTCCTTCAAATATGTATTCCCCCAAAAAAAAAAAAATCTGGGTAAAAAAATAAGAAAGATTGTATTACGATCTGAGTAAAAATAAACATGTAGTGTATAAATGCTGCAAAGTAATAAAGAAGTAAGTTTGTGAGAAGTGCGGGTGAATAGGAGCAGCTAAAAGATGTCATTCTTGTTGCATTGTAAAGAAAAAGAGAATGCGCTGCATTAAAGACATTTTAACATTGCAGCGTGACGAATGTGCTGTGTCGATTAGGAAAGGTAGTTTTACCTGACCGAGCGCTTCCGTCACAGAATTTCTTCTGAGCATGCGTAGCACTTTGTCCGTCGGACAAGCGTACACACGCTCGGATTTGGTGTGATCGGACCGGGTTGACGGGAAATCTTTCCAGCAGGAGATAAGACTTTGTCCGACGGACAAACCGACGAACACTGTCCGATGGTGCATACACACGGTCTGATTTTTCAACAACCTTGTCCGATCGGACCAAATTGATGAAAAAGTCCGACCGTGTGTATGGGGCTTAAGGGTCCACTACCTACCTGAGTGTAAATCCACACGAAGAGGAGAAATCCCCAACGCTAGAGACACCCCCACTATTATAAGCACATGCCCAATATCTGCATATTTTGCACACCTGTATGCGCTTTCGCTGGAAGAAGAAAAATCGCACAATAGACTCTCAACTGTATTTGTTTTGCATTTTATGGACTTGCATGGAGAAAATTTGCACCTATGTATTTGCACCGTACAATCTGCACAGATCGTTTAGCATCTCCATATCTGCACTTTATTGTTCTTAGTGCTTAATTCTCACATTCTGCACTGTACTGCTACCAGCACAATTGGATTATTATTCTCATATCACCTATCACACATCCTTAGTGTGATTGTATCAATCTCATTATTTGCACTTTACCGTGCAGTTTGCACCCATCATTCTGTGCACTTTCACATTAGCACCTTTGCGATTATTTTCACGCACTGTCATATACTGCTCTTTGCACATTTTTATATTCTTCTGCACCATATTTTTTTGCTATCACGTTTTTTATATATAAATATATTTTACATATTTTATTCTTTTTTTTAATTTGTGGTTTTAGGTGCTATTATCTATTTAAGCATTTGCACTTATTTGACATTATTTATTTATTTTATGACAGTAGTCATTTATACACTGTGTATACACATTACTTTTGACTGTTACCTTTAGCAGCACAGGCTATTAGCTAATTCAAGCATTTGCACTTTAGTTTCAATATTCATTTTTTGTGACAGTAGTAATTTATGCACTGTATATACACTTTTCTTTTGGACTGCTACCTTTAGCATTGGACTATTATTGGAGTAATACCACCGGGAATAGACTTTGCTGGAGACAGTCTCCCACCTAGGTGTCTCATTTATACACTACTATTTAGCAGCAGATACCTACCTTTGTACTGCTACCTTTAGCAGGAGTTTCTTATATCCCCCTGGGAACAGCGCAACATCACTCCTTTTACCAGACAGACAGGTTAATTGCTGGGAACTACGTGTCAAGACTACATCGCTGGGTCACAGTACTTACTTTCAGGGAAGGACTTGTAGTTACAGCGGCTCTGACCACTAGGTGGCATGGATCGGCGCAAAACACAGTGGTTTTATTGCTTTAGAAAGCACTTAGTCGTTTTAGGAAAAAGAAAAATATTTAAATTTAGAAGAGGGAATTCTATTGGGACTGGGATAGAATTTTGCCTTCTAAAAATATTAGTGTAATATGTAGGTATTGCTGTTTGTGTTTTCTTTTTCAGGATGCACCGAGATCGTCTGTCAAGCTGCCGGAGAATGGGTGGTGTAGATAGATATAACTGGGTGGTATGTGTATAGTCTGTTTATGTGAACTGTTTTACTGTCAAAATATTCAACGTATTGTTGTTCCCCTCCTTTCCCTATCCCAACACCTCAAAAGCTCAGGTACTTAAAAATATTTTTGTAGTGTTAGGAGTTTTCTTTTTAGCTAGACGATGAGGACATCGTCGAAAAAACCTGGGGAAGTGTGTAGCGCCGGGACTTTTTCAAAGTACGCGCTGTGCATGTAAATTTAGTTTTTGCCCAAAACTATAGTTGAGTTTTGGGGTTAATTATTCTAGTTTATGCTTTGGCATCAGTTTGGCTGGGCTGTATTGAAGTTCTGCCTGGTCATAGGTGGGTGAGCACCTGTGACAGGCCGTAGAATGCAGCCTGGTTGAACGTATTGGGTACTAATCTCTGCTCGGGGCCAATCAGTGGGCGCGTTTGTCCCGCTGTGTATTCCATTCCGGGAGAGGGTACTTAAGGTGCTGAAGTCACATGGTTGGGGTTTCTGGTTCCGGCCTGGGTTCCGTTCTGGCCCAGGAGTGCCTGCTGACTCCTTGGTCCTGGTCCTCCTGACCAGCCCCAGGGGCCCTCATGGCCTGGGGTGTGGATCCATCTGTTTCCGAGCCTCGGAACTGGCTAGTTCGAGGTGCAGTAACTGAAGGAGGATTTTGAAGTGTTCCGGTGCCGTCTCAGGATTAGAGAGGCCCAGCAACTCTACATGCAACCAGGGGAGGACTCTACGGTAGAGGGCCACGCACGAGACTGGCTGCTCGGTAAGAGCCTGGAAGCTGAGTTGTATGGACACGAATTGAATCCGCATTTCTTACAGTATCGCCGGACCGGCTGCGAGATACTGGTACTGTAAGAAAAGTTCCTAACCTATCCTTCAATTGCAACCAAGTGTCTGTGAGAGACATTTGTACGTTCATCTAAAGTTTCACAACCAAGTCTGTGGCAGAGACTTTGCCAAGTATAAATCACTTGTTGGCTGCTAGATCTACAAGCAAGAATTTATCCAACAGTTGAGTTATCCAGTTGTGAGTGGCTACTCCCTGGATCATCTAGATACATTATTGAGTGTCAGCAGTTCTAAAAGTGCCTGAGCTAAACTTCATCCTATACCCTCTATTCCCAACTAAGAGACTGTGTTCTGTTTCAACGTTTTTACGCAAATAAAAATCCTAAACAGGAATTCAAGTGTCAGTCTCTGCAATTACTGGGCATCAATCTGGGAACCCCTAGACAAGAACGACAAGCTACAAGGTGGAGGAGGTAATTGGTAAGCCCAGAAGAAATCAGCCGCCCCTATGGGTTATGGCGCTACACTCCTATATGGCAAAACAGATTTTGTGTAGAGATAGCCAAGCTTAATGGTCACACATGGTGGAAGGCAGCAAGAATCAAATACTTGTATCAAATTTTTGATGACTCTACCCTGAAATCTTATGCCTGCTTAAAAGAGAAAATTCAGTTAATGGGGAATTTTTATTAGTAGTATATGCAGTTGTGCCACGCTGTACGATGTCAGAGTAACCATTCAACTCTGCGTTTGACGACCTATTCTTTTTTGGAATCTATATACACGGAGGAGGAAAAAAAGGGTATTATCTCTATAACCTACACACAATTATTAACTCATGTACAAGCCCCTGATATTCTACCTTCCAGGGAAAAGTGGGAGAAATATATCGGCCCTATAGATGGAGAAAAATAAGAGCAAATACTTGAAGCTGGCTCTCCAGTGTCAGTGTCTGCAGCCCAAAAACTATCACACTTGTTTATCTTACATAGAGTCTATAGAACCCCAATACAGTTACATGAATTGGGAAGTAGAGATTCTCCCATCAATCACACCCAGGTGACCTTGTAGTCACGATCATCAACACTGTATACCAGGTTCAACTGTCACTGGATCCCTTGTCATATTTGTTAGGTGTGTCAGGGAAATGGCCGTGGAAGTATTGGCAATCTTGCCAGTAGAAGAAATGGGCGCCATAGGCGCATCATGTGACAGATGGACCCCCTGCTGGCCTAAAAAAGACTGCCTTTGTCTGACAAGTTGCTGGATTGTCATCAGCTTCCTGTATTCCTGAACCTCTGTTATTGCTTGGATCTCCTGTTCTTGACCTGGCTCACGCCAGACCTGTTTACCTCCTCTCCTGGCTCATCCCCTGGATTGCTCCTTGACCTTCCTTCTGCTGATTATCCATGCATTACCCGGCTTGCTATATGGACTTTGCCTCTGCCTGATTACCTGTGCATGACCCCAGCTTGCTATATGGACTTGCTCCTGCTTGATTACCAGTTTATGACCTCAGCTTACTTCACGGATTTGCTCTTGCTTCCTGCCATCCTGTGTTTGACCCTCAGCCATGTGTCCACTGACCATCCTGTGTTTGATCCTCAGCCGGGTGTCCACTGCTGTCCTCTAAAGCACATTTTTTTCTAAGCACATCAGGGAAATCCTAACTTCCTGTGCATCACCACGCCCTGGCAGTCCTCACAAGGTGACACTCTTCGGGACCCATCCAGATCCTGCCAGCAACCCATGCTTCTTCGGGCCATATACCTTCTGTGGCACTTTCAGAGGTATACCACACCTAGCCGCAAGGGGAGCCCCTTTCTGCATATTGGCTTTGGATCAAGTACGTGACAGTACAATCCAGCCATGTCAGAAGCTGACAGAGGTGGCTCTCCACTGGAGGCTCTGTGCCAGCAAGTTACCACCCTTACCTAGGCAGTTCAAAGACTCCAGGAGGGTTATTTCTAATTGGAAGGGCATCTGCAGCATCAGTTTCTCCTGCTATGGCTGATTCCAGTCCACCATCCACCAGCACTGCTTCAGTTTCCTCTGCACAAGATCACACCACTGCGGCTCCTACAGCCTAAAGTACCTACGCACAAAATATTCCTTGATGATCGGAAGAAATTCTGGGCCTTTAAAAATACCTGCATGCTTTACCTAGCCCTTCAGCCAAGAACCTTCTCTATAGAGACTGTACAAATTGGGTTCATCATCTCCCTACTATCTGAAGAGCCCCAGACCTGGGCTCATAATCTGCTTGAGCAAAAAAAGAGTAGTGTACTCAATTCTGTGGACTCCTTCTTTGAAGCAATGGTCGAACTTTATGAGGACCCGCAGCATACAGCCACTGCCGAGTCCGCCCTACACACCCTGACCCAAGGAAAACACACAACAGAAGACTACACTGTTGATTTTTGTAGATGGTCTGCTGACACTGGCTGAAATGAAGCAGCCCTCAAGTACCAGTACCATCTAGGGCTACCTGAAAGATTAACTGGCCTGGGTTAGGACCCCAGCTACCTTGGAGGATATGATACAACTGGCTATTAAGCTGGATAGACACCTGCGGGAACGGCAATTAGAGCAATTCCAAAGCCCATGACCTACTTGGATTATGCCCAGGATTCTGCAGGTCTCTGCTTCCATACCAGCACCTTCTGCCACCCCAACTGCAGAAGGGGAGCCTATCCAACTGTGTTTAGTCCGTTCCGTCCGTTTAGTCCCAAAGCACCTTGTCCCCATGTTGATGAGGACAAGGGCCTCTTCCCGACAACCCTGGCCGTTGGTTATCGGGGTCTGCGGGCGGGGGGCTTATCGGAATCCAGGAGCCCCCCTTCAATAAGGGGGCCACCAGATCCTGGCCCCCCACCATGTACCCCTACCCATTCACCTGGGGAAAAAAAGTGTAGATAAAAAAAAAAAAAAAACACAATACAGGTCTTTAAAATACTTTATTAGACAGCTCCGAGGGTCTTCTTGCCGGACTCCTCCGCTATCTTCTGCTCTTTTACATCGGGAGAAGAAAGAAGCAGAAGGCGGCGATAACAGCGACGAAGCAGAAGACCGGGCCAGCGCTAGTAAAAGAGCTGGAAGAAGAAAGCGGAGGCCTGGCAAGAAGAACCGAAGAGCAGGACAAGACCCTCGAAGTCGGAAGAAGACCCCCGGACGGCGGCGGCGACGAAGGAGAAAGCCGGGCTCCTCTGCTAGTAAAAGAGCTAGTAAAAGAGCAGAAGATAGCGGAGACGTCTGGTGAGAAGACCCCCGAAGACCGAAGAAAAGACCCCCACAGCTGTCTAATAAAGTATTTTAAAAACCTGTGTTTTTTTATGTACACTTTTTTCCCCAGGTGAATGGGTAGGGGTACATGGTACCCCATACTCATTCACATAGGGTGGGGGGCCGGGATCTGTGGCCCCCTTATTGAAGGGGGCTCCCGGATTCTGATAACCAATGGCCAGGGTTGTCGGGAAGAGGCCCTTGTCCTCATCAACATGGGGACTAGGTGCTTTGGGGTGGGGGGGCCCGGGTGGGGGGGGCCCCCTTTCCCCAAAGCACCCCCCATGTTGAGGGCACGCGGCCTGGTACGGCTCAGGAGGGAGGGCGCTCGCTTGTCCCCACCCCCTTTCCTGACCGGCCAGGCTGCATGCTCGGATAAGGGTCTGATATGGATTTGGGGGGACCCCCACGCAGTTTTAATCCCCTTTAAATCCATACCAGGTGATGGGGCTAGCGAGGTGTCAATCTCGCCAATCTAGGCGGCGGAATGACTTCCTTCGCTAGTCCCGTCTACCTGGAGTCATGTTCTAAATGAACAGACTTTACTCCGTGTGTGGGCAAGTCCATTCATCTCAAAAGTCTGGCGGATTGTCCGATGTACCTAGCCTGCCTGAGAAGTCCAGTCGTGTGTGGGCAAGTCCGCTTGTTCGGAAAGTCCGGAGGACCTCCACTGGAAAGTATGGCGGATTGTCCGCAGGATTAAGTCCACCGGATAGTCTCATCTTGTTCTTCCAGGTGGTGAAGTCCATTTGGCTGATGGGTCTTTGCCTAGTTCTGGACTTGTCACTCAAGAAACTAGACCCATTATGACAATTACAGATTCTGGCCAGGAATTAATTTGTTTTGATGTACTATATTCCTCTTTGTTCCCTGTTATCCTAGGACTTCCTTGGCTGCAAGCCCATAACTCCCAGATCCATTGGGGCAAAAAATAAATCTCCTTCTCCTCAGTCTATTGTCTACAGCATTGCTTTATCCCTGGTTCTAGCAATCCGGCTAACTAACTGTGTTGCCATCCAAACCACATCCAGCTTACTTCAAAATGTCCCAGCAGCCTATCAAGAATTCTTGAATGTTTTTGACAAAAAAAAAGGTTGACGTTCTTCCACCTCATCGACCCTACGATAGAATTACTCTCTGGGGCAGAAATTCCGTTTGGATGAATTTTCCCGTTATCTGAAGTCGAGTTGGAGGCCCTCCGAATATACCTTAATGAAAATTTGGAAAAAGGGTTCATCCGTCCCGCTTCCTCTCCCACTGGGGCTGGCATCTTTTTTGAAAAGGATGGTTCACTGAGACCTTGTGTGGACTATAGGGAACTTAACAAGGTCACCATAAAGAACCGGTATCCGCTACCCCTCATTCCTGAACTGTTGCAAAGGTTTCGAACCGCGCAGGTCTTCACCAAATTAGATCTGCCATGGATCTGCCATGGATCTCCAGAAAATAAAGGCAATCTTAGCCAGCCCCTTCTGACAAAAAAAGCATCCAGCGATTCATTGGCTTTGCTAGATTTTATTGGAGATTTGTGAAGGGCTTTTCTGCAATCTCACCCATCACCCAGTTGACTTGCCAACAGATGTGATTCCAATGGTTCCCAAGAGGCTCAAATAGCTTTTGACAAACTTAAGAAGCTGTTCATCTCTGCACCAGTCCTACAGCACCCAGACCCGGCCTTGCCTTACATGCTAGAAGTTGATGCCTCAGAGATAGCCACAGGTGCAACTTTATCCCAGCGTCGGGAACCTAAAGCCCTGCTCCATCAAAAGATGAGTCCACCAGAGGAATTATGACGTGGGTGACCATAAATTTGCTCTGGAGGAATGGAGATACTTACTGGAGGGGGCCGCACACCCAATTTAGATTTTTATGAACCACAAGAATTTGGAGCATCTCAGAACAGCTAAAAGGCTAAGACCGACAAGCCCCTTGGGCACGGTTCTTCTCCAGATTTAATTTACATATTTCATACCGAACATGCTCCAAGAATGGGAAAGTGGACGAACTTTCCCGGATGTTCCCCAATACCCCTGAAATAACGGAACCTGGCACCATCCTGTCTGCAAACTTTTTTTTCTGGTCTTACCCGACTTGAGAACAGCAATTAGACAGGCATCTACCCACTGTACAGAGCCAGGAGGTGTCTTCTCTAAGAAACCAGGAAGGTCTGCTTTGGTACCAAGATAAAAATATTATCCCACAAGTCAGACTTCAGGTCTTGAGGACTTTTAATGCTCATAGACTTGCCAGACATTTCGGAATACAAAAAACCCGTGAACTAGTCCAACGCTCTTTTTGGTGACCCAGTCTAAGTCAAGACTGCAGGAAGTATGTAAACTTTTGTACTGTATGCCAATGGACAAAGGGTCCAATGCCAAATCTTGGGGTCTATTAAGACCATTGCCCATTCCGGAACAGCCCTGGAGAAAGATTTCTATGGACTTTATTGTAGACTTACCACCCTCAGAAGGGTTCACTACCATCTTGGTAGTAGTTGACCGCCTCTCTAAAATGGCCCACTTTGGGGGGCGTGGCCAAGCTGGAGACCTGAGCGGACATGGGTGATCGGAGCTCTGCGACTACCTGCTGATTTTATCCTCTAAAACCGGAACTTAAACGACCTGTTCCCCGCTCCGTACCCAGCACACCCTCGGGGTATGCGGAAAGGTAAAACTGGGTCTGGGAGACGCGCTGCTTCAGCCCCTAAGGCCTCCCCGCAGACTCGGCCACTCGCCACGTGCAGCGCCAATATGGCGACTCAGACAGCCCCAGTTGATCCGGCTACCCTGAAAGAGGATCGCTTCACAGCTCTTATGCAGGCTATTACTAGCTGCAAAACCACGCTTACGGAAAAGATTGACCTCCAGATAGACTTCGGCCTCCTGAGAAGGAACATGGACAGATTCCGGGACCGCTTGGGTGAAGCAGAGAGACGGGTAGGAAACTCGGAGGATGCAGTTAGAGAACACCGAGCCTCCATCCATACTCTCCAAACCAGGATGAGATCTTTGGAATCCCGCAATGAAGACAGCGAAAACCGAAGCAGACACAATAATTTGAGAGTGGTGGGACTGCCGGAGGGAGCGGAGGGTCAGGACCCCACCGCTTTTACGGAAAAACTTCTCCAAACCCTCCTCCCAGAGGCGCAGTTTTCCCAGCAATTAGTGGTGGAGCGGGCTCATAGAATGGCCCTCAAGGCTCCCCACCACGCACCTTTATTTTTCAGCTCCTAAATTTCAGAGATCGGGACCTTGCCCTGCGGGAAGCGAGGAAAGTTGAAGAGCTCCGGTATAACAATGTGAAACTAATGCCGTTCCCGGATTACTCCGCTGAAACTCAGAGGCTCCGAAGGACCTTCGATCATGTCAAAGCTCAACTACGTACGAAGGGGCTGAAATACAACATGCTCTTCCCCGCATGCCTACGAGTAGTGGATGGGGAATCCACAAAATATTTCACCTCGCCGGAAGATGCATCTCAGTGGATCGAGAGTTTGCCTAGAGCAAGGTAAAAGCCCTTTCTTCTTTTGTGACACTAGACACATGCACTATCCATCTGCCCTGCAAATTCTACTTCGGTAGAGTAACTGAACCTGTTGCTCTGTGACTGGTCCTGCTACACAGTAAAAATGGCACCCGACCCTTGCTGTGCAATTGTGGCACCGAATAATGCAGTGACTCATCCGCCATTGCGCCCTGACAATATTACAGAGTCCTATCACTTTACCTACCCGGCCGTTGTTACGGAGCTTCCTGTACTGCCCGGAGGAGCGTGCCTCTGCAAAAGCTATTATGTTCCAGGAACAGAGGGTGACATGGTAACCAGGGACGGATATTGCTAAGTACATGAATGTCTAATGTGTCAATCATCACCAAGTCTGTTTCCCCCGGCACAGGCTGGGTGCGGTTTGGTCCCCCCCCCTCTTTTCTGGGGGGAGGGAGGTTCTCTTTATTAATGTTCATGTTTTCTACAGCCTTACCTAACTGTCTGATCGAGTTTGTGTGCTACTAGATCCCGGTTAGAACTGTTCACAATATGCAGGTGATCGCGGGTGCAGACCGTGACGATCACGCAGCTTCAGTATATAAGGTCTCCGATTATAGCCTGTTTCACGGCTCCCATAGGAGAATTTCCTAACCAGAGTTGGGGTTATAAAGTTTGAAGGTTTTGGGATAAAACACTCCATGATGTTTTTTTTTGTTCTTTTTTCTCTGCATGGATGTGGGGGGTGGGGGGGTTGGGGGGTTGGGGAACTGATTATGCACTCTGTTCTGTTTTTATTTTGTTCTCTCTTTTCTTTTTTCCGTATAAATGCAGTGGTCCTTTTCATTGGGTAGTGCAAGATACACCTAGATAACGGGTGGGTGGCAGGTTGTTGGATGGTTACATCCTAGGATTCTGGAGATGCAGGAGGAAACCTACTCCCCTGGGTCACGGGAAGTACGATTATCCGTTTAATACCTCTCATTTTAGTGCTTGATGGCTCCCTTAAGGCTGCTATCGTGGAACGTCAGGGGGCTCAATGATAAAGTGAAACGTTCTCTTGTTATGGCATTCCTCAAACAACACAACCCCCACATCTGCATTCTGCAAGAAACCCACTTGGTGGGCAGCAAGATTCTAAGCCTTAAAAAAACATGAGTGGGACAATACTACCATGCTACTTACTCGAGCTATGCCAGGGGAGTGAGTATCATGGTACATAAATCCCTGACATTTGAGTTCCTAAACGTCAAAACTGACCCAGGGGGTAAGTATGTGTTATTGCATGCTATTGTAGATACTCTTGAATTGTTAATTGTTGGAATTTACATACCCCCTCCTGCCACCACTTCACTGCTAAAGAGCCTGATACCTATTATAGCCACTTATGCAACAGATAACATATTAATAGCAGGGAATTTCAATATGCTTCTGAGTCCTGTTCTAGATAAACTGACCCCAGGCACTGCCACGGATCCCCCCCTGTCAAAGTGGGCATCCCTGTACGGGCTGACAGATGTCTGGAGGTGGAAGCACCCTACAGATTGTGCCTTCACCTGTCAGTCTGCTTCATACCACACCCTCTCATGAATAGATTTAGTGTATGCTAGTGGAGGGCTTCTGCAAAAGGTACGCAAGATTGAGATGCTTCCAAGAGGCATATCAGATCATGCCCCCATGCTCTGCTGCATCCAAACGTCTACCCCACACTCCGAGAGGGTGTGGCGACTATCCCAGTACTGGATCTCGGATCCCACTATAGAATTTGCGATCGATACCCTCATTTCTGAATACTGGAGGCTGAATGAACGTTCAGCCTCGGAGGTGACATGGGACGCTTTTATGGAGTATGTTAGGGGCTGCTATCAGTCCTTTACATCTAGAGCCCGCAAACATGCGGCTATTACTATAGGAGGAAGCTGAAAACAAAGCAAGTGCCCTGGAAGCCCAGTATACGCTTTCTAAAAACCCAATCACTCGTCTGGATATGCAGGCAGCTTATCGGGAGGTAGCGCTATTGAGGGTGTCTATCGACCAAATTCAGAGGGGCAGCTTGACCTTTTGTTTCAAATCTTAAACATGCAAAGAAGTTGAAGCGCCTGTGCTGATAAAATTGACTATTGACCGCGATCGCTGTTTTCGGTGGACTTATTTCATGCAGAGTCCTGCTCCCTCATCGGGTTTGCTTGCAGGCTTGACTCTGAGTAAGCTCGGATTACTCTCGTCCTAAAGTAGTCTTGAAACTGCCGTGGGGGCGTTTAGATAGTAAAAGATCACCTACAAGTGTGCCTCTGGCTAATGGCAGGATCTTTGCCCATCGATTAGCCACTGTCAAAATTGAGATAGAAGATCTTATAGCTTATTTCTTGAATTAATTGAATTGTATCACTTGAATCCCCTATCAAGCTACGTTTTTATAGTCCTTCTTAAAAAAAAAAAAAATCAGGGTTAAACCACCAAGGAATATGTGCAATTACAGTCTTGACAGCTTGGCACGCATACATTTTTAAAATTCGTATGCTACATTTGTTAATTGAGCTTTAAAAGACATGGAAATGAGCCCCGTTTTTAAATAGAAAAATGACTGCCTGCAACAAACAGAACCACCACTGGATGTCATCCTTGTATTAAAAGTGAACTGATAAAGTCTGCGTTGGGAAAATGTCCACCAGGTGTCACCCTCACATTACAAATCAAAATCTAATCCTACAGACTGCACAGCAAGAAATTGCAACACCTGCAAACTTTGATGAAGTGCAATTGGGAAACTCTGTTTTAGCTCCGTTATAAATAACATAAGATAGATGTGTCCTTCACTAAGTTTATTGCACCTATCTGTGAATATATTTATCTAGACAGAGAATATATATATATCTATATATATATATATATATATATATATATATATACAGCCCTCAAAAAATCCACTCGCCTGCTCGCATTTTGCGAGTGGATTTTGAGGTCTGGCGAGCTATTGGCTGCCTGGGAGCAGGGGGCGAGCACTGCTGGCAGCCTGGGTTGAATGGGAGTCCAGCGATCTTTGAGGGAAAGAGAAAGGAGAGCCGCCCAGATGATCAGCGCGCAGGGAACACAGCTATCATTTCACATTACAGTACTGTGTTCCCCGCTGCTCGCTGTCACATATAGCCCCTCCTCCTGGTCCCGGACTTTGATAGACAGATCAGCTGTCCAATCACGGGACGGGTGATCTGTCAATCAAAGTTCCCCGCTCAGGGGCCGGGGCTATATGTGACGTTGAGCGGCGGGAACACCAATTGAAATGAAAGCTGAGATCGCTGTGTTCCATCATCCGGGTGGCTCTCCTGTTCTTCTCCTCCCCTGCACAGGTAGGACTGGGGCTGCATTAAGGACACAGGCTGCATTAAAGACACAGACTGCATGGTGGACTGAGGCTGCATGAGGGACAGAGGCTGCATGAGGGACAGAGGCTGCATGAGGGACAGAGGCTGCATGAGGGACAGAGGCTGCATGAGGGACAGAGGCTGCATGAGGGACAGAGGCTGCATGAGGGACAGAGGCTGCATGAGGGACACAGGCTGCATGAGGGACACAGGCTGCATGAGGGACACAGGCTGCATGAGGGACACAGGCTGCATGAGGGACACAGGCTGCATGAGGGACACAGGCTGCATGAGGGACACAGGCTGCATGAGGGACACAGGCTGCATGAGGGACACAGGCTGCATGAGGGACACAGGCTGCATGAGGGACACAGGCTGCATGGTGGACTGAGGCTGCATGGTGGACTGAGGCTGCATGGTGGACTGAGGCTGCATGAGGGACACAGGCTGCATGAGGGACACAGGCTGCATGAGGGACACAGGCTGCATGAGGGACACAGGCTGCATGAGGGACACAGGCTGCATGAGGGACACAGGCTGCATGAGGGACACAGGCTGCATGAGGGACACATGCTGCATGAGGGACACATGCTGCATGGTGGACAGAGGCTGCATGAGGGACAGAGGCTGCATGAGGGACAGAGGCTGCATGAGGGACAGAGGCTGCATGAGGGACAGAGGCTGCATGAGGGACAGAGGCTGCATGAGGGACTGAGGCTGCATGGTGGACTGAGGCTGCATGGTGGACTGAGGCTGCATGGTGGACTGAGGCTGCATGGTGGACTGAGGCTGCATGGTGGACTGAGGCTGCATGGTGGACTGAGGCTGCATCAGGGACACAGGCTGCATCAGGGACACAGGCTGCATGAGGGACACAGGCTGCATGAGGGACACAGGCTGCATGAGGGACACAGGCTGCATGGTGGACTGAGGCTGCATGAGGGACACATGCTGCATGAGGGACACATGCTGCATGAGGGACACATGCTGCATGAGGGACACATGCTGCATGGTGGACAGAGGCTGCATGAGGGACAGAGGCTGCATGAGGGACAGAGGCTGCATGAGGGACAGAGGCTGCATGAGGGACAGAGGCTGCATGAGGGACTGAGGCTGCATGGTGCACTGAGGCTGCATGGTGCACTGAGGCTGCATGAGGGACACAGGCTGCATGGGGGACTGAGGCTGCATGGGGGACTGAGGCTGCATGGGGGACTGAGGCTGCATGGGGGACTGAGGCTGCATGAGGGACACAGGCTGCATGAGGGACACAGGCTGCATGAGGGACACAGGCTGCATGAGGGACACAGGCTGCATGAGGGACACAGGCTGCATGAGGGACACAGGCTGCATGAGGGACACAGGCTGCATGAGGGACACAGGCTGCATGGTGGACTGAGGCTGCATGAGGGACACATGCTGCATGGTGGACTGAGGCTGCATGGTGGACTGAGGCTGCATGAGGGATACAGGCTGCACAAGGAACACAGGCTGCACGAGGGACAGAGGCTGCACGAGGGACAGAGGCTGCACGAGGGACAGAGGCTGCACGAGGGACAGAGGCTGCACGAGGGATGTTGTAGCTGAATTTATAGCTTACTTAAATGATTATAGATACAAAAATAATAAAGTGATTAAAGCGCTTAAAGTGATTAAACCTTTGTCTGTATGAAAATAAAAACGTACGATAACAGTGTGAAAAGATAAACAATCACATTTATTAATACAGGAAAGAAACGTCAGAATTATTTAGAACTTATCATAAAATTAAGTGATGGTACAGATACCGTGTTGTTTAGGCTGCGAAGATACTTAAGGCCATATGGTTACAACAGATATACACTTATCAATATGGTTATCAAAACATCAAGACAAGTCCTAGGAGAGAAGATAGATTAGAAATAAAAATAGGTTAGGGATACACAAAATTCATTACACTTCCATCCGATGGTATGGGATTCCAGAGCATGAGCATCTAGCTCTAAGCTTGCTTATATGCCAAATGGCCCCCTTCTCGAGTCTCACTTAATTAAAAAGGAGATCTTCTCGTGAATAGGGGACTTAACTATGCGCAATCATAGCTGGGTTAAAGTGTCCCTTCCTGAACAAGTCAAAAGAAATATGCGAAGCATATCAAACACCCTTTGAGATGGATAACTAGTTGGTTAGCACGGAAGAGTACAAAAGCCTTTATTAGCTAATGAATCCGGCTCCGTACTGACTACACACCTGGTCCTTTGAATATTAAGTTAGGTAACAAAACAGGGCATCTCTACAACACACCCTTAGCCTACCTTTACACAAAAGGAACTGTTAATTGGATTACATATTCCAACTGGCAAAGTCCTACAGCTAAATTAACCCTTAACAGAAATATTACAAGCTAAAATCATATACACACACATCTCCCTGATATATATTTATACATCCGATGGGGCATGGCAATCCAATTCCATTTTAAATATTCAAAATCTCCAACACAGTTTCCCCTGAAGTTCATTCTTGAACTTATGTCAATGATTTTGTACCCACCCACAACAGTCCAGAAGTCCCAACCCTTCCCCACCACCACCACGGCCTCCTCTTCCTTTCTTGAACACGCCGGAACTCCTCAAGGTAGGCTTAAGACAGGAAAGAAATCCTGGTGCCCTTGAGACTTCACATCTAAACCATGAGTGTCTGTACTGCAATGTTTCATCGCCCCTCTGCCTTGGAAGAGCGGAACTCCAACATTGATGGTGGGATCCTGGCATATCTAGTCCTGTAACTTGGTGAGACCGTGTAGTGGTTTCTCTGCTTGGATCGGACCGCGAGACAGCACTTTTCAGCATGGTGAAGAACAGTTCAGGATAGTCTTATTTGTCACATTTGTCTCAAGAGATGACTTGGTTGTCTTCAGGTGGTGGTTGGGCGGGCCTCCAGACCGTCGTGCATGAATACAAAAAAAACTAACAAAAAAGGAGAATGTCAGTGTACAGATATTGGAGGAATGCCAGACAGGAGCAGCGGTCATCAAGACTTAATACTTATAAGGGGTGCAATGGGGATGAGTAAAGTGGGCTCCCCACAGGGAACAGAGTCTAAGCAACAGACAGTATCATCCATGGCCCTTGATGGTAGGGATAGTCAACACTGCCTGTTATTGCAAGGTCCCTGGGTTCACCACACCTGCTCACGGGGCTCAGGTTAAAGCAGTAGGTAGACTAAGGGGGTAGCATTACATTAAGACATAAAAACACGGGATGTCCAGGGATACTTTGGTTCAAAATATGGTACATTACTGGCGGGCAGAAAAAATCCTTTTAAACAGATACGTTATCTTGAGAAGATGGATGATAGAAACCCAGAGAAAATTTTAGAATGAAGCAAAAGAAACGGAAGAGAGGTGAGTAATGAAAATGAACGAGAAAATGGTGGAATTAATAATTGGAAAGGGAAGAAAAAAACCTACAGATTTAATGCTGCTCCAACCAAGACTGTTAAAGAGCGTGGAATCTGGGTTAAAAAAAAAACAAATACATTGGTTGGAAAAAAAAAAAAAAAAAACTGAAAATAAAAAAAATAGCACCAATTAAAAAAAAAAAAAAATAATAATAATAATAATAATAAAGAAATAAAAATCAAAATATAGTTTCTAAAAAAATAAATAAAAATTCTCTCATACTAGCAATTAGCAGTATTTTTTTTCCCAGGTCAGGTACACAGATATTAACAATGAGGAAAAAATGAGGAAAAAATAAAAAAATGATCAAAACTTTTTTTGGGAATTTAGGTAAAACCTGACCGCATATTATTACTATAAATTGAAAAAAGGCTTATCCCTAGAACAACAAAAAACAAAAAGAAAAAATATAGTTCTAGGGTCCTCTTTTAAATGCACACCATCCCCTACGTTGGTCTCTAATAGTTACCCAAATTAGGACAGCAACAGGGTGGAGTTTACTAAAGCTGTGGCCCTAAGACTGTACCTGAATTAACTTTTCCCACTAAGAAACCTTCGTTGGAGATATCTGGATTGACCTCTTTTGATCTTGAGATCACCCAAATCGTCCACTTCACTCCTAAGACATCCTGATTTCCAGCTCCCTTGTAACCTCCTCCCATGCTCAACATTAGGACCGCTCTGGAACTCCCCCACCCCAATATGTCCAGCCAGCCCCTACCCTGACCACCACTAGGTGATCCCTAGAAACTCTTTTAATGTTACCTCAGCCAGCTCCATATCAAATTCCCAGCAGCTATTATTTTGCACCACCCTCCTCTCCTTGGATCATAAAACCCTTAAATAGGGCCCTTCTATTCACGCCCTGCACAGACTGTTGTCATTATCAGATCCTGTTGCACAAACCACCCAACTACCACATTTTTAACTCCTCCCTGAACCCCAACAGAAGTTTCAGTAGGTGTAAGGGGAGGTCAGGTTTTCCATAAAACCTTCCTTCAGGGGTGATTGGGGTACAACCCGGTGTTCCTGCTATATCCATGCCAAGGGCAAGAGGAGATGTACAATAGACTCCCCGAGGTAGTGTACCCTGCTGATTACCATTTAACCTGATGCTGAAAACAGTGCATCATTAGACATGTGATACCAGCACCAGTACCCTGGTAACTTTGTTTAGGACCAGTTGGGACACTACCCCGCATCCATTAGACACGACCCCCTCCTGTGCCAGCATTGTTGCCTTTTCCCATAGCACAACACCTCCCTTTCTCCAGCACTCATTCGTACCAGTCATCTGAGGCTGTCCGGACTCAAACCATCAGAACAAGATGGACTGCAGGGTGTAACACAGTAGAGTCTGTTAAAGGCTAGTACCCAGATTGACCGAGATATCTGCACAATGTTCCATCCCTGTCATTAGGGATGAGACCAGTGTAAGTTAGATTTTGATGATCCTGGAACTGAGGTCATCTACCAATCTATTATGATTCATAGGCAACCTGGATACTACCCTCACCTACTCGGTGCCCCCCCTCCAGCTCCAACGGCAGTCTCCATTAAGCCTCTCTTTATCCTAAGTATGGGAAATAGTCTGAAAACCCGTATTGAAAACCACCTGCCAACAGGTACACTCGATTCTTTATAGAGGCTGCACACCTTCTCCCTCCTTTAGCAATTCGGTAATCAGACCATGTTATCCTTCACCCATACAAAATAAACCGCCTATACTATTATGACAGGACTCACATGAATGACAGGGGCATAGCATATCACTGGGGCACTGGGCTTCCTGGCATGCAGGAAAGACCCCTATGGGTATTAACTGAGGAGAATACGGCATGCCTATGCATATATCAGAAGTGAGGGCCCTTGGAACAGCCAAGAGCTGGGAACACCCCATACAATTTTCCTGCACAACTTTTTCTCCAGACTCAACCAAAACTATACAATACGAGGCCAGACCTATACACTTTTAACTTGTATGCAATCCGGCAGGCCCTCGTACTTCACATCTGCAGATAAATCTAAAGGAAATTGAAAAAATAAGATAAAAATTGCATAATGTGTATCCAGCTCGAGAAATTTCTGTTACCAAACACCACTGGCCAAAGGGCAAAGAAAAATCCCTTGCAGCACTGAGAACGCTGAACAGTCGGGGGTACAATTCAAGCCAACCTGTGTGCTTTGAAACCCCCAGATATTAGCGACAGATATGCCACAGACACATTAGACAATTCATAACAAATCGTCACGTAAAAACAGTGACACTGGGCAGGATGTAGGTTGGAACTTTACTTGAGGACACACCAATTGCTAAGGGACATTAACATACCTTAGCCTGAGGCAATGAGCAGAGCTGGAACAACCAGGTGACTAATTACAATAACCGCAGGGGGGGGTGAAGCAGTCTTAAACACAAGTCTAGTGGGATAACATGTAATAGCTGACCCTTAACAGTCAAATCCATGGAACTACAAGTATCAACCTGGCTAATCCGTGGAGCACAGAAACTCGTTCATACCAGAGCTTTATACAGGTTGGATCAGAAAATACCACACACACTTAGGTAGTCCAAAACACAGCTGAATGGGCTGACAAATAGGAGCACAAACCAGATAATGGTGCTGAAACTAGGGAAAATAAAAAATTGTCTATGATTTCCTTTTGGTTCTGAAAGCCCTGAAACCCAATTATCATCTGCGGAATAAAACACCAATAAAATTTAGTAATAAACATTCAATTTTTCGCCTGAAAAAAACAATGGTTAAATACCTGTAACAAGACATTAGCACATGAAACAAATATACATTACATTACATAAACAGTGCACCTTATTTTAAAATAGCAAAAATTGTTGAGCTCAACTTATTATTACTATGTATTACTTAATACATATTAATACCACGTGGATTTTTGTTGGTATACCAATAATTCCCCAAAAAAAAAAAAATATTCACCATGGTGAGAAAAAAATTAGCAACGCGCAATAAATCTTATAACGGTACCATTTATCAACAAATTATAAATACCTTACCACAAACCTCTCACAGAACTGTCTTTTTCTTGAAAACAAACTCAGTTTAGTAAAGCATCTTTCAATTCATTAGTACAGATCTTGGCTCAGATCATTTGCATGTCAATACAGTTCCTTTTGCATTCTCACAGATCTGGTCAGGAAGAAGGGGGGTCATTTGGGTGGGCTGTCGGCAGCTGCGACAACAGACATCACAGGACACAAAATATATATGGCATATTCCACACACTCGCACGATTAGCTGGGTCAAAGATGACCTCTAGACGTCTCACATATTTCATATTCCACACACTCACCCTCACACGATTAGCTGGGTCAAAGATGACCTCTAGACGTCACACATATTTCATATTCCACACACTCACCCTCACATGATTAGCTGGGTCAAAGATGACCTCTAGGCGTCACACAATTCATATTCCACACACTCACACAATTAGCTGGGTCAAAGATGACCTCTAGACGTCACACATATCAGCATGTTTTTACCTGAGGTCTCTTCGTGGTGGCCCACCTCGTCTTAGAGCTCTACACGCCCTCTTCAAGTGACCAGGTTTGTGGCAGTTAAAGAAAATTGGTTTCCCTCTTGCACCCCAGTTTGTATTGTAGCTTGCCTGGATGTCCAGCAGCTCTTTGGCAAATTTAGTGGGATCTGTCCTTGGATGGGGGATAACACTCAGAAATCCCTTAATCTCGGAGGGAGTCCACGGCACATGATGTGTCATCTTTCCAGTGGATCTCCCATGGTTCTCATACCCCACCTGTTCTCTTACAGGATAGACAGATATACTATCCGAAAAAAACATCAGTTGTGGATTGGTCTTTTGGGATTCTGTCCCAGGATCCCAATACGACGGGGGAAGATTGTTGCTGCCAGGTGGGGGCATTTTATCCAACTGAAAAGATCCCTGAAGGGTGGCATTAACAGTCCCATGGTACACAGGTGTGCCTACATTTGGTGATATGCTTTCTGCATGGGAGTGACACCACCCAGTTCCTTGCTGTTTAGTTACTTAGGTGTCCTTTTATGAAGCAGTGAAATCTATTCACTGCTTCATTCACAGAGGAGATCTTTCTCCTCTGTGTGCCTGTTTATGAAGTGGAGTAGATCGCTTCACCCTTGGAGGAGTGAAGTGATCTACAAACGCTTCAAACAGTGGAGAACGGCCCCTGATACTGGAATCTCGTGAGACTTTACGAGATTACAGTACCAGAAATTCACTGAAACACTGAGATGCCCATTTATTAAGCAGTGATAAATTATCACAGCTCAATACACGGACAGACACCAGTGTGATTAATGTTAATAAAATAAAGAGTCCCCCCTACATTATATATACATGTATATACACACACACATATATACATGTATACACACACACACATATATACATGTATATACACACATTATATATATATATATATATATATATATACATATATATATATATATATATATATATATATATATATATATACACATATATATGACAGGGGGACATGGTTACAGTGTTGGGGGTCTGAACGAGGCATAAGGAAGTTAATAATCTTCCTCTTTCCTCCTCAGATCCCCCGGGTTTCTCTCTTCACTCCCCGCTTCACCACCTCTGAGTTGGTGAATTGGGGAGGGTGAATTCTGATACAGATCGCCAGTGAAGCGCCCAGATCGCAGCTTCATACACTGGCCGTTACTGTGTCATTCTATGAGGATTCTCCATGTGCAGAGATAATTGGCGGGAGAACAAGTTCAAACACTTCTCCCCCCGATTATCTCTGGTTTATAAACTGTTTATGGGCTGTGATCAGTGGTGATCCTCAGGATCTCCGCTGATCACTGCTTCATAAAAGGACACCTTAGTTAGTTACTTAGTTACATAGGCTGTGTACTCTGTAGCATTACTGCCTGTATTGCTTAGAGCAGCGGAATGGTTCGTTAGTTGCTGTCTAGGGGAGAATGCTGGCTCGCAGCCAGTAAATGGGGAAGTACTATATTCCGGAGGTTCTTCCATCAAAGGGGAAGAGGCTATCCCTTTTGATGGTATATGGCCTCCGGAACTGGGGAGACTTTTCTCCCCTGATTCCAGCATTCCCTTTCCCTGGCTTGCTGCCCTATCTTTTTCCTCTTGGTTCAATGCTCCACAGGAAGAGTTGTTCTGTGGTTCATTGGGGGTCTTAATTGGGGTACTAAACTCGGCAGCCAGTTGTGGCTTCCCCTGTTTGTCATCTGCTGATAGATGACCATTCCTATCAGCTTCTGAGTATCTTGCCCACACGGACTGGGCGATTGTACAAGGCCCCAATCCCGGCAATTCCTCATTGTCCCCCTGTTATTTACCATCACTACTCTGGGGATGTGGCTCTCGTGGCTGTCCCTGCTTGTCCCTACCTCTCAGCATTTGGTGCGTTTTCTCCTTACCTACCCCCGTAACATCAGTTCTATGCATGGATTCTACCATCCATGCGCTCCATGCCTCTCTTTCATTCGTTCGTGTCATTTTCCCGCGGTGATACCACAGGGCTTCCCAAGTTTTTAGCTTAAAAGTACCTTTTTTAGAATAATTTCTCCCTGTCCAGCGATCCCACTCTTGCATATATTTCACAGTCCAAGACCCATATTTATCTATCATTTCTTCCTTTGGGGTCAAGTGAGGGGTTTCCCCACGGTTAGACGCCCACTTTGAAGTGATTCGATTACCCATCCTTTACCGACGATGGACCTTGAACTGATCCCCCAACCTCTTTAGAGGTTGCCTTCTTCAGAGGTAGCTACTCTCTGGACAAGAAGTGGGTAGATAGGCCCCTCCCCTATCAACGTTGCTGCCTTTTTTTCACTACTTGCCAGAACAATATTCTCTGTCCTGGCTATAGTCCTTCAAAAAATTAGCCTAGAGATTTCCTGAACCAAATAATAGTCCAATCCCTTCCGTGGACTTTAATGAAATATTCCAAAAGAAATGCCTAACAAAAGCTTATTACTTCTGTTATCTCAAGAATGTTTAGCACAAACTTGGATAATCAGGACCCTATGCGTATTATTACAGGAGGTAGTTAACTGATGCACACCTAATTGCGATATGAGTTATAGTAGTTACAACAGGTCTAAGTACAAAATTTAGGATCCCCAGTTAGTAGTTTACACAGAAAGATAGATCCATGTACAGCAAGATCATTCAGTGTGACCTAGGCCCACAGGTGCATTTCAATCTCAAAGATTGGGAAGCGTCTTGACCTAGACTTATGCAAGGGTCAATCAGAAGCGCTTGTTGGCAGAAAGGCCCAGAGTTTTTTTCACTGCCTTCAAGCGTCCAATCAGAGCCCATATCATTCACTCTGACACCCTCCTGCAATCTTGGCCTAATTGAGGCAGGATGTCTTCTCATACACTCTCAGTACAATTTATTTCACTTATACTGTTCATATCAGTCTCATCAAAGTATTAGTGCAGACTTTATATATAGGTTATATATCTAAAAACAGTGTTCAAAGAAGCTTGCTAGTTTTGGATGTAAAGGACAGGGTAGGCAGATATATAAACAAGGCTTACCTTTTTTTTGTAGTTTGTCTTGTCCTCCACATATAAAATCGCCAATTTGCTTAAAACGTCAAGCCTCCTCACACAGGGGCACCATCTGTTGTAGCTGAATTTATAGCTTACTTAAATGATTATAGATACAAAAATAATAAAGTGATTAAAGCGATTAAAGTGATTAAACCTTTGTCTGTATAAGAATAAAAACGTACGATATCAGTGCGAAAAGATAAACAATCACATTTATTAATACAGGAAAGAAACGTCAGAATTATTTAGAACTTCTCATAAAATTAAGTGATGGTACAGATACCGTGTTGTTTAGGCTGCGAAGATACTTAAGGCCATATGGTTACAACAGATATACACTTATCAATATGGTTATCAAAACATCAAGACAAGTCCTAGGAGAGAAGATAGATTAGAAATAAAAATAGGTTAGGGATACACAAAATACATTACACTTCCATCCGATGGTGTGGGATTCCAGAGCATGAGCATCTAGCTCTAAGCTTGCTTATATGCCAAATGGCCCCCTTCTCGAGTCTTACTTAATTAAAAAGGAGATCTTCTCTTGAATAGGGGACTTAACTATGCGCAATCATAGCTGGGTTAAAGTGTCCCTTCCTGAACAAGTCAAAAGAAATATGCAAAGCATATCAAACACCCTTTGAGATGGATAACTAGTTGGTTAGCACGGAAGAGTACAAAAGCCTTTATTAGCTAATGAATTTGGCTCCGTACTGACTACACACCTGGTCCTTTGAATATTAAGTTAGGTAACAAAACAGGGCATCTCTACAACACACCCTTAGCCTACCTTTACACAAAAGGAACTGTTAATTGGATTACACATTCCAACTGGCAAAGTCCTACAGCTAAATTAACCCTTAACAGAAATAATATTACAAGCTAAAATCATATACACATCCCCACACACACATCTCCCTGATATATAGTTATACATCCAATGGGGCATGGCAATCCAATTCCATTTTAAATATTCAAAATCTCCAACACAGGGACAGAGGCTGCATGGTGGACTGAGGCTGCACGAGGGACACAGACGGCACGAGGGACACAGGCTACACGAGGAACACAGGCTACACGAGGAACACAGGCTGCATGAGGGACAGAGGCTGCATGAGGGACAGAGGCTGCATGAGGGACAGAGGCTGCATGAGGGACAGAGGCTGCATGGTGCACAGAGGCTGCATGGTGGACTGAGGCTGCATGAGGGGCACAGGCTGCATGGTGCACTGAGGCTGCATGAGGGACACAGGCTGCATGGTGGACTGAGGCTGCATTGGTGCGCATGGATAAAGTTGTTGTTAATATTTTATTTTTATAACTTAATTCTGCATAAAACATTTAAGTCTCATTTTATGAGGGTGTGTTTAGGGGCAGGGTTGGGCGGGGCAACTGGTGGCGAGTAACCCTTGAGGCCTGGCTAGTAGCTCAGGAAATTTTGAGCCCTGTGTAATATATATATATATATATATATATATATATATATATATATATATATATATATATATATATATATATATATATATATATAAATCTCTATTATTAATATAATCTATCTATATAGATAATTACAAAGCTATTACATTGCATTCATTGTATAACTGTGCATTTATCCAGCAGTGACACCATGCAAACGGGGCTGTATAGCAATAGCCCTCCCTCAATTATGTCTTTAAATCATTTTAGTGTGATGATATATATGTGTATAGTCACAATGATGTAGTGTCTAGCCCTCTTGCTTAGTAGTGAAGTAGTGAAGAGGTTCACAGGTTCACAACCCAACCATGACATTAGCTGTCTAATTGATTGTCTAAACATATTTTATTTTTATTTTTAAATGGCTATAGATGTCGAGCCAATAAATAATTTTATTGCACAGAAGTGTATGTGTGTAGTCACAGTGGTGTAGTGGTTAGCACTCTGGTCTAAAATTATGTGGGTCACTGGTTCAAAACCCCAGCATGACATTAATAGTCCATTCATTGTATAAGAATATTTTTTTGCTTAAATGGCAATTTATGCCTTTAAATTTTTTTATTGCATATCTGTAGATATTTATATATATATGGTCCCAGTGGTGTAGTGGGTAGCACTCTTGCCCTAGCAGCAATGAGGCTCACTGGTTCTAAACTATACCATGACGCTACCTGTCTCTTTCAGTGTAAATGAATAGATATATATATTTTTTTTTTCTTTCTTTCAATGGTATATAAAGTGGTGTAGTGGCTAGCACTATTGCCTAGCAGTAATGAGGGTCACTGGTTTGCAAACCAAACATGACACTACAGTTGCTAGCCCCCTCGCTTTGCATTGAAGAGCAGTCTAATTCATTGTCTAAACAATTATTTATTTATTTATTTTTATTGCACAGAAGCATATGTATGTAGTCACAGTGGTGTAGTGGTTAGCACTCTGGTCTAAAATGATGTGGGTTACTGGTTCAAAACCCCACCATGACATTAACAGTCCAATTCATTGTATAAGAATATTTTTTTGCTTAATTGTCTACAAATGGCAATTTATGCCTTTAAATCATTTTATTGCATATCTGTAGACATCTATATATGGACCCAGTGGTGAATGAATGACTTGTATAGCACTACCTATGTGAATTGAATCACCTCAGACCACTGGTGTCAATCTGTGGTATAATGCGGTCCCAACATGCTTACAAACACATACACATATTTGGCCAATTTTTATCAGCAGGATCTAATTAACCTACCAGCATGTCTTTGGAGTGTGGGAGGAAACCAGAGTACCCGGAGGAAACCCACACAGGCACAGGGAGAACATGCAAACTCCAGGCAGAAGGTGTCGTGATCGGGATTTGAACCAGCGACCCTATTACTGCTAGGTGAAAGTGCTAACCAGTACACCACTGTGCTGTCTGTAGTGTAGCTGTTAGCACTCTTGCCCTAGCAGCAATGAGGGTCACTGGTTGTAAACTATATCATGACACTACCTGTCTCTTTCAGTGTAAATGAATAGATGTATATATTTTTTTCTTTCAATGGTATATAAAGTGGTGTAGTGGCTAGCACTATTGCCTAGCAATAATGAGGGTCACAGGTTCACAACCCAACCATGACATTAGCTGTCTAATTCATTGTCTAAACAATTGTTTTTTTTTTATTTAAATGGCTATAGATGTCAAGCCAATAAATAATTTTATTGCATAGAAGTATATGTGTGTAATCACAGTGGTGAAGTGGTTAGTACTCTGGTCTAGCAATGACAAGGGTCACTGGTTCAGAACCCCACCATGAGATTAACAGTCCAATTCATTGTATAAGAATATTTTTTTGGTTTAAATGTCTATAAATATGCAATAAAATGATAAAATGATTTAAAGGCATAAATTGCCATCTGTAGACATCTAGATATATATATGGACCCAGTGGTGTATATTTCATTGTATATCATTTTTTTTTTTAAATGGATATGAATGGCAATAGTCCTTCCTCAATAATGTCTTTAAATCATTTATTTCATAGATTTATATATGTATGGTCACAGTGGCGTAACGGGTAGTACTCTTGCTTAGCTGTTGAAGAAGGGTCACTGGTTCGAAACCCAACCCATAATGTTGCTTGTATATTCATGTTTTTTTTTTTTTTTAAATGGATATGAACGGCAATAGTCCTACCTCTAAATTTCATAGATTTAGATATGTATGGTCACAGTGGCGTAGCAAATGTGCATTGATCCAGCAGTGACAGCATACAAACAGGACTGTACTGCAATAGCCATCTCTCAATTATGTTTTTCAATAATTTTATTGCATAGATATATATGTGGTCTAAACCTTTGAACACTGGTTCAAAACCCAACCCATGACATTACTTGTATATTCATTTTATTTTTTATATATATATTTTTTTAAATGGCTATAAATGGCAATAGCCCTACCTGAATCATGTCTTTAAATCATTTATTTCATAGAATGATTTATGTATGGTCACAGGGGTGTAGCAGGTAGCACTCTTGCATAGCAGCAAAGAGGGTCATTGTTTCAAAACACGACCATGACACTACCTGTCTCATTCATTGTACACACATATATATATATATATATATATATATATAAATAAATTTTATTTTATTTTATTGAATAGACATATATAAAAAGAAAACACTGCACTAGACTAAAATTGTTGAGTAGTATAAACCAGGGCCGATCCTAGGGTCACAGACGCCTGGGTGCAGAAATATTTCTGGCGCCCCCACGTGGGCGTGGTCTTCTTACCAACTCCTCCCCTTTACAAATGTTTCTATGACAACGACTTCAACAGGGCCGATCCTAGGGTCACAGACGCCTGGGTGCAGAAATATTTCTGGCGCCCCCACGTGGGCGTGGTCATCTTACCAACTCCTCCCCTTTACAAATGTTTCTATGACAACGACTTCAACACAGAGATGTTCCCGTAAGAAGTCTTCGTTACCCTGGGATCCTCACATGATCTTTTACCAATAAAGAAAATACAGGAAGAGCGTACACTAATGAGACCTGGAGGGGAGTCTCTCTGATGCACACAGAGGGGGCTTCTGTTAGAGAGTCTATTAGAAAGAGCCCCCAGACATAGTACAGGAGATGGTCAGAGACTGCAATCATAGTACAGGAGACGGTCAGGCTGCACACATAATACAGGAGATGGTCAGAGACTGCAGACATGTTACAAGAGATGGTCAGAGACTGCAGACATGTTACAAGAGATGGTCAGAGACTACAGACATGTTACAAGAGATGGTAGTAAATAATGGCCCATCGGCCCTCTCACCTGACCGAGCGATACAGCAACAACGGTTCCTCTGATCAGGAGTCAGCTCACTCTGAATTGCCCGTGGCGACTCCGCTGGGTAGAGCCCAGATCTGTATTCCTGCAATGACTCCATTCCTTTCTCCACCAGGGATGGCGCCAGACTGTGTGGCTTTTTCTCTCTCTGATGGTGTTCTCTCAGCACTGCCCTCTCCCTCTGGAGTCCTGGGTGCCCTTCCCTGAAAGCTTTCCCGGGCTCCTGGCTTTCTCTCTCCCATTCAGCTGAGCATGCTGTGTGGGCTGCAGTTTCCGTGTTACAGTGGGGCTGCCAGTCCTTGGGACCACATGTCCCACAATCCTTTTCTTTGCTCTTTTGTTTTTTCTTCCCTGGCCGTTATGAAGCCGGGGGAAGAAACATAGTGCCCCGCTCATTAGTACAGCAGCGCACGAGGAGGAGAGGGAGAGGGGAAATAAGAGCCCGCAGCTGCAGTGGCATCACTAGGGTTGGTGTCACCTGGTGCAGTAAAACATGGTATCACCCCCTCCACCTACTATAGTCGTCCCTCAGTACAGACCCCACTCCATTAAGTATAGACCCCCCCTCCGTCAGTGCAGACCCTTCACTAAGTATAAATACCTCCCTCAGGACAGACCCCCCCATCAGTATAGACCCCCAGGACAAAACACCCCCTTTATCAGTATAGACCCCCCTCAGGACAAACCTTTCCCCCCCTACATTAGTACAAACCCCCCAGAACAAACCACCCCCTCCATTAGTACAGACCCCCCAGGACAAACCACCCCCCTCCATTAGTATAGACCCCCCAGGACAACCCCCCCCACATTAGTATAGACCCCCCAGGACAACCCCCCCACATTAGTACAGACCCCCCCACATTAGTATAGCCCCCCCAGGACAAACCCCCCCATTAGTATAGACCCCCCCCAGGACAAACTCCCCCTACATTAGTATAAACCCCCCAGGACAAACCAGCCCGCCACCCACATTAGTATAGACCCCCAGGACAAACCACCCCCCCACATTAGTATAGACCCCCCAGGCCGAACCACCCCCCACATTAGTATAGACCCCCCAGGACAAACCACTCCCCACATTAGTATAGACCCCCCCCCAGGACAAACCAGCCCCCATACATTAGTATAGACCCCCCAGGACAAACCAGCCCCCATACATTAGTATAGACCCCCCAGGACAAACCAGCCCCCATACATTAGTATAGACCCCCCAGGACAACCCCCCCTACATTAAAATAGACCGCCAGGACAAACCACCCCTACATTAATATAGACCCCCCAGGACAAACCACCCCCCCACATTGGTATAGACCCCCCCAGGACAAACCACCCCCCCACATTAGTATAGACCCCCCAGGACAACCCCCCCCCACATTAGTATAGACCCCCCAGGACAAACCACCCCCCCACATTAGTATAGACCCCCCCAGGACAACCCCCCCACATTAGTATAGACCCCCCAGGACAAACCCCCCCACATTAGTATAGACCCCCCCCAGGACAAACCAGCCCCCATACATTAGTATAGACCCCCCAGGACAAACCAGCCCCCATACATTAGTATAGACCCCCCAGGACAACCCCCCCTACATTAAAATAGACCGCCAGGACAAACCACCCCTACATTAATATAGACCCCCCAGGACAAACCACCCCCCCACATTGGTATAGACCCCCCCAGGACAAACCACCCCCCCACATTGGTATAGACCCCCCAGGACAAACCACCCCCCACATTAGTATAGACCCCCCAGGACAACCCCCCCCCCCCACATTAGTATAGACCCCCCAGGACAAACCCCCCCACATTAGTATAGACCCCCCAGGACAAACCACCCCCCCACATTAGTATAGACCCCCCCCCATTAGTATAGACCCCCCAGGACAAACCCCCCACATAAGTATAGACCCCCCCAGGACAAACCCCCCCCCCTACATTAGTATAGACCCCAGGACAAACCACCCCCCCACATTAGTATAGACCCCCCCAGGACAAACCACCCCCCCCCCACATTGGTATAGACCCCCCCTAGACAAACCACCCCCCACCACTAGGCTAATTAAAACCACCCGCCCGGGTAGAGAACAGAACAGAGCGTGTGTGATGCTTGTGCTGGTGGGCAGAAGGCGGAAGTTAAACACAGGACTCCTCCTGTGTTTAACTTCCGCCTCCTGCCCACCAGCACCAGCATCACACACGCTCTGTTCTAAACAAGTCGGGCTCGGGTTTGGCCACGGACCCCCCCCCCCCCGTGGCGTCACTGCGCGGCCGCAGCTGTGACAGGCGGAGAGAGCCGCGACGCCTACGGACAAGGAGAGGAGGAGGGAGCGGAGCACTCTGGCGCTCCAGCGCCCCCACCTCTGTGGCGCCTGGGTGCACTGCACCCCGTGGGGGATCGGCCGTGGTATAAACCAAAATAGGAGTATAAAATAAAAAAGGCAGCCCCTCAATGCGGGATACACACCTAAATTGAACAGAAAAAAATAAATAAGGGAAGGGCTGCGCTAATATACACAATTTCCTGGACCTCCCCATGTCAGCCTACTATGGGTCAGCTCCGCCCCCTCTGACCCCTCCAGGACCACCTTTTTTCTAGCCCATAAAGGGCGGCTGTCTGCCCACACCAGTGCTCTTTTTTCGTCCTCGCCCCGGACGCCTTTTAAAGTTTAATTTTAGTTATTTATTTATATTTTTATTTTTATTTTATTTATGTATTTTTTTTTTCTCCATCCACCATCCATCCTGTCCGGGTTAAGCCTCTCCCAAGTCAGAAGACCCCCCCAGATGGGCTGTAAATCTCCCGAGGAGTGTGGGTTCCCGTGGTGCTGGGATTGTATGGTACAGTATAAATGACTGTGTATTACTGGCAAGGTCACAACGGTATAAATTACTGTATACACCTTCGTTAGGCAGGTACTGGCACTCTCTCCTTCCATGTTTTTGTGCATTCATGCAGTGGTTTGGCTCGCTGGGACTTTCAGTTCACCACCTCCACATGTATTCCTTTCAGGAAGCTCAGAGTTCAGCAGGTGAGGTCAGAGGTAGCTTCCTCTTGGATTTCTTAAGCAAATACCAGAATGATCACTACTGATTTGCAGCAGGCTCTGTCCTCTAGGCTAATCTCAGTCTCCAGCTGATCAATCTACTACTCTGCTCTGGTAAGCCTGACTTCCATTTCTTACTGCTGTGTTACTTGTCTGGAGTGTTTTTATTATCCTTGGGGAGTTTTGCCTGCCTGCCTAGCTGCCTTAGCACTGAAGATTCGGATGGAGAAATGTATTTTAATTTTATTTGGTAGTTAGTTATTTATTTTTATTTTAAAAAAAAGAGAGCACATCCTCTGTTTTACAGAGAGAAGGGCCCAATGCGTGCTAAATGCCCGCAAAGAGGTTCCACAGAGAGAAGGGCCCAATGCGCGCTAATTGCCCGCAAAGAGGTTCCACAGAGAGAAAGACCCAATGCGCGCTAAATGCCCACAAAGAGGTTCCACAGAGAGAAGGACCCAATGCACACTAAATGCCCGCAGAGAGGTTCCTAATCAGCACTCCAGCCTCAAAGGAGTAAAAAGGAGACTGGACATGAAAAATCGCAGAGTCGCATGCAGCTGGATAGACGCCTGTTGTCGCTGCATTCCAGATCTCCCTCACCCTTACCTCGCTTTAGTCGCTCGGACTGGAGCCAAGAGAGGTCAAGACATCAAAAAGCCTCTAGAAAGAGCATATCTGGGCGCAGACAGAGAAGAAGATCCTCTTCTTTGGATAAGTCTTCATCGCCAGCCCAGGCAGAAGGAGGATCCTGTTGGGCCTGCTCAGCTGAGGTCATCAGAGGAAAGTAGGTTTGTGTATCTTGCTTCAAGGAGGCGGCTCAGGACAATGCTGCAAATGCACGCCAGGTTAAATCCTACATTAAGAACACAGTCAAGGAAGGGTTAAACAGCCTTTCAAGGAATCTGCAGATTCAGATCATGTGTTTTCACTGCATTTTAACTCTGAAGTCGATAGCGATTCGGATCCTTCTGAGGCTGTGATGGTCTCGGAATCGCATACGTTTGATTTTTTTGCACTGGTTCCCCCCTTGGTGGAGGCTGTTAAGGATGCGAGGAAGTGGCAGGGAGAGTTGTCACCTCCAAAGAAACAGCAGAGATACTACCCGTATTTAAAGAAATCATTACCTTCCTTCCCATTCATTTCTGAAATTAAAGAAGTATTTGATGAGTGGGCGGGGCCTGAGAAGGGGCTCAATGTGCATAATAGAGTATCGAGGCTGCAACCCTTGGGACACTACGCCTAAGTTGGATACTTAATTGCGTAGATTCGCCTGCCACATTCCACTTCCGCTGGAGGATTCGGATACCTTTAGGGATCCTATGAGTCACAGAATAAATGCAGACCTGATAAAAAAAAAAAGCTGTATAGTTTGGCCGGAGCAGCCTGCAGGCAGGCGGTAGTGCTCACTACTTTGGCAGAAGCAGTTGGGGTGGATTCGCACCTGTGCGTTTTTATTTTTATTTATTTATTTTGGTGCTTTTTGCAGTTTTGCTAGCAAGCCGATTCAACCTTCCAGAAACCTTCCAAGCCCAGGGCCAACGAAGCTCCTAAGGCTTCAAATAGGTCCTTCTGATGGTGTCTCCACTTGACCCTCTCGAGTAGGAGCAAGACTAGCCCAATTCGGGGGGGTAAAATTACAGTATGCCTGGATGGTGGCCATCATTTGATCACGTCATCATCTCAAGTTCAAAACAAGGCCTCCTCAGACCTTGTTCGTAGAAGCTGGGCTTCCTACGGATGTTTGTGAGGCTATATAGGGGAGCGGTTGGCAGCAAGGGCCATCCTTCCGGTTCCAAGGCACGAATTGGGGCAAAGAGTATTTTCCCCTCTGTTTTTAGTCCCAGAGGCTTCAGGGGGTTTCGGAATTCTTACATGAAGGTACCACTATTCAAAATTGAGTCATTGGACTCAGGAGACTGGATGGTTTCCATCGATCTGGTGGTGCGTATCTTCTTGTTTCCATAGACGCATCTCACCATCGGTTTCTCAGGTTTTCCGTGGAATGCTCTAATTTTCAATTTGAATGTCTCCCATTCGGTCTCTGCACGACTCTGAGAATGTTCTCAAAGCTACTGTCTGCTGTCATCCCGACTCTCAGGGTCAAGGGAGTGCAAATATTCCATTATCTAGACGACATGCTACTTCTGGGTCCGTCAAATGAGCTCCTTCTACTTCATGTGAATTTCACCTTTAAAACACTAGCTTGTTTCGGTTGGTTGTTCAACTCTCGGAAGAGCCAGATGCATCCGACCCAAATGTTGGAGTATTTGGCAGTACAATTCCACACAGATCAGGGTGGTGTTTCTCTTCTTCAGAGGAATGTCCAGGAGATTCAGTCTTAGACAAAAGCAGTGATAGCCAGGCCGTCTATGATGGTGAAGCAATGCATGCAGTATCTGGGGGTTCTATCAGCCACAGTTCCAGTAGTTCAGTACATCGCAATCTTTCCCGCGGAGTTCCATTGAAGGCCTCAGAACCAATAGTGGTGACGGCCAATGCCAGTCTGGCAGGCTGCGGGGCACACTGCCTGGGACAGCAGGTTCAAGGCCGATGGAACTTTTGTGGGGTGAAGAGTTCAAGTTTCCTGGGATTGGATGCTGTCAGACACGCTCTCTTAGCGTTCCAACCTATGTTGCGAGGTCGAGCAGTCAAGAGTCTTTGAACAACTACGGGGGCTTAGGTGTCTCATCAAGGGGGCACAAGAAGTCGCCCTCTACTTCAGGTGGCATGTCAATCCACCTATGCGCAGAGAAGAATCTCGGCTCTCTTACTTCATCTTATCTCCCAGAGCCTGGGAATGTTTTAGCAGATCACTTGAGTCGAGGCTTTGAGGATCACAACGAATGGGTCCTCAATCGATAGATCTTATGGCATTGGAGGAAAATTGCCAACCACTTGCTTCTCCTCCCGGATCTGGCATCCACAGGCGTTGGGTCGGGGTGCTCTGTCCAGGTCTTGGAATTTCCCCTTGGTATATGTGTTCCTGCCACTTCCATGGGCTTTTAAATTCCTGCTGAAGATTCAGCGAGAAAGGATCACAGCAATAGTAGTCTTACCTTACTGACTCAGGCCGCCGTGGTTCCCTCTTGCTTTGCAGGATAAAGTTGGGCTCACCAATCCCACTGCCTCCTTGTCAAAATCTCCTTTGGCGGAGTGGGGCCTGGCACCCGAACCGCAGGAGGATGAAGTTAATAACTTGGTAAAAAAGAAAACAGCGCCAAGTGATAATAAACAATGATAGTAACAGACTACCCCATTAAATGGTCATAGACATATAAATACCACAACGATATTCAATATAGACCACAGAATAAAATTAAAGTTCATATAATGGGGGTATAAATAAAGTTCAAAGTTGGCAGTAGGTAAGTTGTGATGTTGTGCTATACAAAAAACACAAACACAAAAAAAAAAACTGTATCCAAAGCACATTTAGGCACCGCAGTGACTGTTATGCAGTATGTGAAAAACGGACCCTCCACCACAATGTATTATGCCCTTACCAGATGGCAGAGCATATGAGGCTCTATGATGAAAACAATCCGCAAACAGCTGTAGATATCCCTGGCTTGAGATCTGTGGCCACCAGCAATGTTGGAATGTTTTCCTTATAAACAGCCCATCCTCCTGAGCTCCAGTATCCGACCGGCCGGCGGACTTGTTTTTAAGTGCTCCTTTGAATTGAACTGTAAGTTCTACTATTGTTTTTTTTAAATAAAATTGAAACGGAATTACACTATGGGTGGCTCTTCTCTCCCTTCCTAAATGTGTTACTTCTGAGTCTACACTCGTTATTGAGGATCGTGAGGAGACAAAAGCCTGGGACACCCCTAGCATTCCGCTGTTTATAAGGAAAACATTCCAACATTGCTGGTGGCCACAGATCTCAAGCCAGGGATATCTACAGCTGTTTGCAGATTGTTTTCATCATAGAGCCTCATATGCTCTGCCATCTGGTAAGGGCATAATACATTGTGGTGGAGGGTCCGTTTTTCACATACTGCATAACAGTCACTGCGGTGCCTAAATGTGCTTTGAATACAGACGGTGTTTTTTGTATAGCACAACATCACAACTTACCTACTGCCAACTTTGAACTTTATTTATACCCCCATTATATGAACTTTAATTTTATTCTGTGGTCTATATTGAATATCGTTGTGGTATTTATATGTCTATGACCATTTAATGGGGTAGTCTGTTACTATCATTGTTTATTATCACTTGGCGCTGTTTTCTTTTTTACCATTATTGTTCCAGTGTGTGTATCCCACCTTGAGCAGCAGCCTGTGTTGTTCTTAATTACTAGATTAGTGGCAATCGCGGTTTTATTCTCTCCAAGTTAATAACTTGGAAGTGAGAGGGAGGCTTGAGCTGGCTTGGGTCTCTCGGGCAGTATAGTGGAGACATTATTACAGGCTCGCAAGAGGTCCACGATTGTGACCTATTACCAGATCTGGAATACTACAGAAAGGGTTTGGGGCCTTGGATCTCCTTCGGTATCTAACATTTTGGAGTTTCTGCAGAGTGGTCTCTTAGGGTTAGCTTATAATTCCCTGAAGGGTCAAATCCCCGCTTTGTCGGCTATGTCATGTACAAGATATGCTCTACATCAGTTGGTGATCCAATTTTTAGGGGCAGCCATAGGAATTTGACGTCCATTGAAATCGTTTTTTCCAAGAGAGGACTTAACACTAGTCTTGGGAACATCGCTGGTTCCTCCGTTTGATCTAGCTTTCTCTTGTTCATTTTTACTTTTAACAGTTTATTTGTTTTTTACTAGCCGTTGCCTCGGCCAGAAGAGTCTCTGTGTTGTGCGCCTTTTCATCTAAAGAACCATATTGTTTGGTGCTCCCAGACAGGACAGTCCTTAGGCCGATACCAAGCTTACTACCTAAGGTTGCCAAATTATTTCGTAGGAACCGGGAGGTAATTCTCCCAGCCTTTCCGGCGTATACAGCTGATGGGTGGAGTAGGTTAGACCTGGCCTCTGCGGTTTCAACCTACCTGGAATGGACTAAAAGCAGATCAGCCGTAGTTTTTCCCAATGGGCCCTAAAAGGGTATACAGGCAACATCCAGAATTGTGTCTTCCAGATTTGTCAAAGACCATACATATTGCATACAGAACGCTGCGCCTTCCTCCTCCTTCAGAGATCAAAACACATTCAATGAGGGGTATGGCAGCATACGTAAAGGTTGCCCCTGAGGTAGTTTGCAGAGCAGCAAGCTGGAGCGCGCCCAACACCTTTTAGTAGGCATTACAGGCTTAATTTGGCTTGTCCACCTGAGGAAACATTTGGCTCTATGGTTATAACGGCGGCTGTTGCCCAGTAAAAATTTAAGTAGCATTGCATTGAGGGTTTGGCTGATTTTTTGTCTTCCCTCCTTTTTAATGTTGCTTGGTACATCCCATAGTAGGCTGACATGGGGAGGTCCAGGAATAAGGAAAATTGTTGCCCATACTTACCGTAATTTTCCTTTCCTGGATCCTCCCCATGTCAGCCGAAGGATTCCCACCCAGTTTATCAGTCGCGAGGCGAGTATTTTTTGAACACTGGTGTGGGCAGACAGCCGGCCTTTATGGGCTAGAAAAAAGGTGGTTCTGGAGGGGTCAGAGGGGGCGGAGCTGACCCATAGTAGGCTGACATGGGGAGGATCCAGGAAAGGAAAATTACGGTAAGTATGGGCAACAATTTTCCTTAATGTATGTTGACAATATTAGTGGTTAAATTAACTAATATTCCATATACATATATGAATAGTCACAGTGGTGTAGGGGTTAGCACTCCCGCCTAGCAGTGAAGAAGGGTCACTGGTTTGAAACCCAACCATTACATTACCAAAATATGAGTAACTTAAATAATAATGATATAGCACATTTTTTTAGTTTAACTTTTTTTATTAGTTTTATAAACAAGTTAGACAAATAACTGTACATGTTATAATGTAGCCCTGACAAAAAAATGTATGGGACTTCAAAAATTGACAACCCCAAATTTTCACAGGAGCATTCTAAAGTTGATTTTAGGCTCCCTGCTCTTTCCCTTGAAATATGGTTGAAAAAAAAATGTTAGGGTTCAAAAAAATGTGGTGGCATGTTGGAAATGAGCTGAAACACACC
The DNA here is from genome assembly GCA_028564925.1 of Lithobates sylvaticus. Classification (NCBI taxonomy): domain Eukaryota; kingdom Metazoa; phylum Chordata; class Amphibia; order Anura; family Ranidae; genus Lithobates; species Lithobates sylvaticus. The sequence goes on from CM053031.1 coordinate 169,882,450, forward strand.
GCTGCCACATTCCCTGGAGAAATCTTTCAGAGACCAAAAAAAAAAAAAAAAAAAAAAACTTCCCAAGAAATTTTGCAGACTTGTTGTACATGTTATAAAACATACTCCTGACCTCTTCCCTGGTGACATTTTCGAAATTCCCTTTACCCCACCAATGCTAGTGGATGCAAACCTGTTCCTGCTTAGTCACCTGCGGGGGTTCTGCCTGCTTGGCCACACCCCCTGGGGGGCCCTGCTCACCTGCCACGCCCCCTGGAGGTCCTGCCTGCCTAGCCACGCCCCCTGGGGGGTCCTGCTCGCCTGCCACGCCCCCTGGAGGGTTCTACTCGACTGCCACGCCCCCTAAAGGGTCCTGCTCGCCTGCCATGCCCCCTTCCGCATTTTGACCATTGCTCACGCCCCCTGGGCATCCCCTGTATATTGCCCACACCCCCTGGGCACATTTTTTTTATTTTTCCTCAACATGCCCCTTGCAAGGCTCGATTAATTGTATGGTGCCTCTACTTGCTCTTATATCATTAATCCCCAACACCCCCCTTACTTTGCTGTGTGCACCCCCAAAGCTCAAGGGGATATACATATTTATTTATGGTCATGGCACATTGATATCATTCCCATTTCCACCTATGCCCCCCTTACCATTGTTCCTTGACACCAGTTCTCCAATGTGTGCAGGATCGATGTATCTACCATCCTCTTTCAAAAGCACCCATGTTTACTCCAATGGCAGCACACTTTAAAACACAGCAGGTGTTCTGCTATGCAATCATTTGCAATTTCAAAAATATGTGCTGGATGAATATTTATATTTATATACATATACAGTGGGGATCGAAAGTTTGGGCACCCCAGGTAAAAATGTGTATTAATGGGCATAACGAAGCCAAGGAAAGATGGAAAAATCTCCAAATGGCATCAAATTACAATTATACATTCTTATATGTCAAAAAAAGTTAGATTTTATTTCCATCATTTTACACTTTTAAAATTACAGAAAAAAAAAATGGCGTCTGCAAAAGTTTGGGCACCCTGCAGAATTTATAGCATGCACTGCCCCCTTTGCAAAGCTGAGACCTGCCAGTGTCATGGATTGTTCTCAATCATCGTCTGGGAAGACCAGGTGATGTCAATCTCAAAGGTTTTAAATGGCCAGACTCATCTGACCTTGCCCCAACAATCAGCACCATGGGTTCTTCTAAGCAGTTGTCTAGAAAACTGAAACTGAAAATAGTTGACGCTCACAAAGCTGGAGAAGGCTATAAGAAGATAGCAAAGCGTTTTCAGATGTCAATATCCTCTGTTCGGAATGTAATTAAGAAATGGCAGTCATCAGGAACAGTGGAAGTTAAAGCAAGATCTGGAAGACCAAGAAAAATATCAGACAGAACAACTCGCAGGATTGTGAGAAAAGCAATTCAAAACCCACGTTTGACTGCACGATCCCTCCAGAAGGATCTGGCAGACACTGGAGTTGTGGTACACTATTCCACTATAAAGAGATACTTGTACAAATATGGTCTTCATGGAAGAGTCATCAGAAGAAAACCTCTTCTACGTCCTCGCCACAAAAATCAGCGTTTGAACTTTGCAAATGAACATATAGACACGCCTGAGGCATTTTGGAAACAAGTTCTGTGGACCGATGAGGTTAAAATAGAACTTTTTGGCCGGAATGAGCAAAGGTACGTTTGGAGAAGAAAGGGCACAGAATTTTATGAAAAGAACCTCTGTCCAACTGTTAAGCATGGGGGTGGATCAATCATGCTTTGGGGTTGTATTGCAGCCAGTGGCACAGGGAACATTTCACGAGTAGAAGGAAAAATTGATTCAATAAAATTTCAGCAAATTTTGGATGGTAACTTGATACCATCTGTGAAAAAGCTGAAGTTAAAGAGAGGATGGCTTCTACAAATGGATAATGATCCTAAACACACCTCAAAATCCACAGGGCATTACATCAAGAGGCGTAAACTGAAGGTTTTGCCATGGCCTTCACAATCTCCTGACCTCAACATTATTGAAAATCTATGAATAGACCGTAAAAGAGCAGAGCGTGACAAACAGCCCAGAAATCTCAAAGAACTGGAATACTTTTGTAAGGAAGAATGGGCAAAGATACCTCAAACAAGAATTGAAAGACTCTTGGCTGGCTACAAAAAGCGTTTACAAGCTGTGATACTTGTCAAATGGGGCAGTACAAGATATTAACTCTGCAGGGTGCCCAAACATTTGCAGACGCCATTTTTTAGTTTTCTGTATTTTTGAAAGTGTAAATGATGGAAATAAAATCTAACTTTTTTTTGACATATTATACGAATGTCTAATCTGTAATTTGATGCCATTTGGAGATTTTTTCCATCTTTCCTTGACTTCGTTATGCACATTAATACACATTTTTACCCGGGATGCCCAAACTTTCGATCCCCACTGTCTATATACACATTTACATATATCAATCATTTGAAGAAACATATCAATGCGATTTCTAAAATCTGTGCTGGGAAGTACTTATAAATAAATACAATAATATAGTTAAAATAGGACCCATGTATGAGGAAGCTGTTTTTTTTTTTTAAATAACGCAACAATGTTTACTCCAACAGTTGCACCCCCTTAAAAAAAAGAGAAAGTGTTCTGCTATATGCTCGGCTGAGTTTTACCACAAACAACTGGTAAAACTTATTGACTCGAGTATAAGCCTAGGGTGAGAAATGCCCCGCTACTGTAAGTGGAAAAGAAGGTCAACAATGTCTATTTGCAGCATCGCTGTGCCCATTTGCAGCCATAGGTCCCCCCAAACTTCAAACTTGCTAGTTAAGGGTTCCTAAATGCCCCCTAGCTGAAGCCAAATTTTGGGGTCTCTGGACCCAAAGGGTGCTAAAATGACATTGCTGCAGATGAACACAGTTGACAGAATTTGGGGCCCTGTATCTCAGGGTCACTTGCTGCTAGGAACCCCACCTTTGCATTTGTTGTAATCTTAGTTTCACTGGGTTTTAATACCAAATTTGACTAATTTGGGGTTCCTAGCATGTCAAGCACTTTTCTTCAGCAGAGAATGACATTTTCCGAACCGACTTTGGGACCCTGTATCTAGTGATCACTTGGTGCCAAGAACCCCATCTTTGCATATGTTGTAATGTTAGTTCCACTGGGTTTTAAATACCAAATTTGGGGTTCCTAGCCCCAAGTGTCCCCGAGATAGGGGGACCCAAATTCGGGTTGGAAAAGGTCAAGCATTTTTCTGCAGCAGAAAATGACATTTTCCCAATCGACTTTGGAGCTCTGTATCTCAGGGTCACTTCCTGCTAGGAACCCCACCTTTGCATATGTTGTAATCTTAGTTTCACTGGGTTTTAATACCACATTTGACTAATTTGGGATTCCTTGCACCAAGTGTCCCCGAGATATGGCGACCCAAACTGGGGTTGGAAAATGTCAAGTACTTTTCTGCAAAAAAAAAAAAAAAAAAAAAAAAACTTCCCAAGAAATTTTGCAGACTTGTTCTACATGTTCTAAAACATACTCCTGACCTCTTCCCTGGTGAAATTTTCGAAAATCCAGGGCCAATACCTTTTCTTTTCTCATTTTTCCCAGCAGAGAATGACATTTTCAGAACCGAGTTTGGGGCCCTGTATCTCGGGGTCACTTGGTGCTAAGAACCCCACTGGGTTTTAATACCAAATTTGGGGTTCCTAGCCCCAAATGGCCCCGATATATGGGGACCCGAATTCGGGTTGGAACATGTCAAGCACTTTTCTGCAGCAGAGAATGACATTTTTCCGAACCAACTTTGGAGCCCTGTATCTCGGGGTCACTTGGTACTAGGAACCCCATCTGAATATGTTGTAGAGCTAGGTCCACTGGGTTGGCATACCAAATTTGGGGTTCCTAGCACCAAGTGGCCCCAGGATACAGGGGCACCAAAGTCAAGTCGGAAAATGTAATTTTCTGCTGCAGAAAAGTGCTTGACTCAAGTATAAGGGGGGGGGGGGCATTTTCAGCACAAAAACTCAGCTTATACTCGAGTATATACAGTACTTAGAAATAAATTAATAAATACATAAAACATGGGATCCCATGGATGAGGTAGCTGTGCAGTGCAAGGGTGCTTTCCATGTCACGCAATCTCATTGGAGAAAACGGTTTTGCCATTGCGAACACTATTTTGGAAATACCAGAACAATGTTTACTCCAATGGTAGAACCCTTTAAAAGAGAACAAGTGTTCTGCTATGAGATCGTTTGAAGCAATGTATCAATGATATTTAAAAAAAAAAAATCTGGCCTTTGATGAACATAAGTATATAGTTACGAGTACTTAGCAATAAATAAATCATGGGAGCCCATGGATGAGGTAGCTGTGCAGTGCAAGGGTACTTTCCATGCCAAGCAATCTCATTGAAGAAAAAGATTTTGACACGGCAATCAAGATTTTTGAAATACCGCAACAATCTTTACTCCAATGGTCACACCCTTTAAAACAGAGCACGTGTTCTGCTATGTGATCATTTAAAGGCACGCATCAGTGCTATGGTAACAATCTGGCCTGTGATGAACATCTATCTATCTAATATATATATATATATATATATATATATATATATATATATATATATATATATACACATGTATATATATATATATATATATACATACATACATACATATACACACACACACACACATACAAAAACTTAACAATAAATAAATAAAAGATAGGATCCCGTGGATGAGGTAGTTGTGCAGTGCAAGTGTGCTTTACAGGTCAGGCAATCTCATTGAAGAAACCAGTTCATGCAAAGCTATGTATCAATGAAATTTCAACGATCTGTGATTTGATGGAAAATACATTGTGTGTGTGTGTATACATACACACACACACATTGTATAGATATAAATACAGTAGGGTGAGTATTTGTTAGGTGAAGGGGGCCAGAGCTGAAATAGGCTGTGATGTAAAGGAGGGCTAGGGGTGTTGTGGGCTATGATGTGAAGGAAGTTTGGAGGACAGCAAGGTTGCAGGGGAAATTAAGTGAGGATCATGACATCCAGGGGGCTGGTACTTACCTGCGATCCCATACCTCAGTTGTGGCACAGAGAGTACACTCCATGTCCAGGATGGCAATTACCAAAGCACTTTAGGAACTTAAGAGTAAACAGTAGATTTAAAATACAATTCAATACAGGAGGCATGAGAGGACCCTGCTCGTTAGAGCTTACAATCTCTAAATCAGATAAAGTTTTTTGGCTGTTTTTTTTTTATTATTAACTTACTATGTTTTCCAGATCAGTGCTTAACCGCTTCAGCACCGGGCCATTTTTTACCCTTCCTTACCAGAGCACTTTTTGCGATTCGGCACTGCGTCGCTTTAACTAACAATTGCGCGGTCGTGCGACGTAACACCCAAACAAAATTGACGTCCTTTTTTTCCCACAAATAGAGCTTTCTTTTGGTGGTATTTGATCACCTCTGCGGTTTTTATTTTTTGCGCTATAAACAAAAGAAGAGCGACAATTTTGAAAAAAAAAACACAATATTTTTTACTTTTTGCTATAATAAATATCCCATTTAAAAAAAAAAAAAAAACTATTTTTTTACTCAGTTTAGGCCGATACGTATTCTTCTACATATTTTTGGTAAAAAAAAATTGCAATAAGCGTATATTGATCGGTTTGCGCAAAAGTTATAGCGTCTACAAAATAGGGGATAGATTTAGTGAATTTTTTTTTTTTACTAGTAATGGCGGCGATCTGCGATTTTTTTTTTTTCGTGACTGCGACATTGCGGCGGACACTTCGGACACTTTTGACACATTTTTGGAACCATTCACATTTACACAGCGATCGTTGCTATAAAATTGCATTGATTACTGTGTAAATGTGACTGGCAGGGAAGGAGTTAACACTAGGGGCGCTGTAGGGGTTAATGTGTTCCCTAATAGAAGTGATTCTAACTGTGGGGGGAGGGGACTCAAGGGGAGAAGACCGATCATGTGTTCCTCTGTACTGGGATCACATGATCGGTCTCCTCTCCGCTGACAGGACGTGGAGCTGTGTGTTTACACACACAGCTCCACGTTCCCGCCCGGTCCCGTTGTTTTAACGGGCAATCGCGGGTGCCCGGCGGACATCGCGGCCGCCGGGCACTCGCACCGGGTCCCGAGCAATGCCGCGGGCGCGCGCCCCCCCAGGCGGCCGGGAATCCGAGGACGTCATATGACGCCCACCCAGGATGGGAGATCCACCTTGTGGGCGTCATATGACGGCGGGCGGTGTTGAAGTGGTTAAGGAAGCGCAGCACATGAATTTTACAATTAAAGTTACACAGCAGCCAGACCATCTTAAATGTAAAAAATACAAGATCAGAAAACATCAAGATGGAAGAAACGTTGGGTTGTAGATGAGGTAAAAAGTGTTTTTTTTTTTTTACCTCCAGGGGGAGGAGCCACGACTTGAGTCACACAATTATAGTAAGTAAATAGGATTAAAAATTACTCTGTATTAACATGTGTACTTCTCTCTTACTGAAAGGCAATGTCTTTAAAAAGAAAATAAATCTGCATTTTTTTGCAGAAGCATGTGTCCCGTGACATTCAGCTTGGCATTCTTCAAACATGCTGCATAGAATACTCTTGGGGTTTGTTGTTATATTTCTCATTTTCGCACATGCAGATCCCTCTGTGTTTTGTGTAGTTAGATCCCATTAAGTTGATTCCTTAAAAAATAGAGAGTAAACAGTTGAATGCAAGTTCAAAGATGCCTTACCAATTTGTCAATACAAATTCTTGGGAGCAACATCCCCCTATAGCAGGCATCACTAAATGATGGACCCAGTCACTGTCCTATTTACATACTCGCAGGGTGATTGTGCGGATGCGAATATGGTTCAAACAGTGCCAGATCCCAAAATGAGTAGTTAAATCTTTTTTTTTTTAAAACCTTATGGACTTTATAGGCACCAAAATACAGAGATATCTTTAAAAAAAAAAAAAAAAAAGTCTATATTTTATTACAAATTTTGTAAAACATAAAATAGTGCTACTTAAAGTCTCACACAATAGCATACTGCCAAAGCATAAAGATCATCAAAACCGCAAACGGAGAGCCATCGTAAACCATAATTGATTTGCCAAGGGGCCTACCTGCATCCTGGCAAAAAAATCAATGAAAACATTTTGAAAGTAGCGGTCTCTCGCTTGAGGGAAACGTGAGGAGGGAGAAGAGACAAACTGAAAGAAAAGAATGGATGACGCGGCTTTTCGGCAAAAGGACAGATCGGAACAAAGAAAAAAATAAACCCGCAGAAAGATCACAGGTAGCAACAACAGGACCCGCAGGCAGTACAGAAGTTGCGACGCTTAACCGGCAAGGGAATGCCTTGGCCCGTGCCGGGTCAAGAAGAAGACCCCACCAATGCAGATAACCGGTTGAGGTCAGAGCAGAGCACTTAAGGACAAACCCCCGTGCTAAAGCCATGCAGAAAACACATGGGGATTGCAACATTGTCCGTGTGCGCAGAACAAGCCTACGCTTACATCGCAGCAATCCCCCCCCCCCCCGCTGTCTCAGTCATGACAAGATCAGAGCCGGCAACTTGTTGAGCAACCAGGGAGAGCGTAGGCCAAGCCAAAAGGGGGGGCACAACAAGGTAAAGATGCACGCTTCCAAATGCAAGATTAAAAAAAAAAAGGATTTTCGAGGGCAACAATATGAATAGGCGAGCACAGGTCAAAAGGCCAACATGCACAGATGAGAGACGAAATTGATTTGACCACATCGTCCCAGGACACACTAGGGGGGGGGTTGGGCTTTCACAAACCATTACACTGTGCCAGTCTCCAGTCCTGACACCAGCTTAAAACGAAGGAAATAAGCAGCGAGGATCACCAAGGACAATGATGAAGAACCTTGGCACCCCAGATGTTTTGGAAATACATTTCCCATGATGCTCATGCACCCTTACATGTAGTTCCAAAACATCTGGGGTGCCAAGGTCCGCCATCACTGACCTAGGACCACCAAAGGTAGCAACCTGGATCCTTGACTGAGGTACCCAGACAACCAGAGGGGGTGAAACTACAGAGGCAGGTTGATCGCCCACCCAAAGACCTGTTGGGGAAAAAAAAAAAAACATGTGTAGCGCATAATCAATGCATGATAGAGTGCTCCGGGAAGGCGCCAGAAAACAAACATCCTTACAAGAGGGGCAACTCAGGTAGGTTTACCCGTGAAAAAACAAAATGTAAAGCAAAGAAGCAGGTGTCATAACCAAACACACCAGCAGCACCAGTACAAACCTACGTGCGAGGCTCGGTCAGAAAACCCGACTGTCAAAGACAAGGTCAAGGTAGGCACAAGTGTGAAAGGGGGTGAGTGGGACAAGGGGAAGAAATCCCAGCCACATGACAAAGACATAAAGGTTAGTAGAGCAGATTGCGGTAGAACAACCCACCCCCCTCCCCCCATGGCCCAGGTCAAGAACAGCATTTCATGGCCATCTGCACAGAGAAAGAACACACAGTGGCCATAGGCCAAGGCAGGTGGGTGGGACAGGCAGATAGAGCCACAAAGGGGAACAATTCGATAAACCCAAGGATACCAAGGGAGCAGCAGAGCTACAGAACATGGGAATAGATACAAGCCACAGCAGTATGTTACATCCAATAGAATTGGGGGGGGGCAACAGATACCCAAGTCAAGAACAAAGACCAGTACCATCAAAAGAGATTAGAGGGATAATGTATGGTAAAGTAACAGGGGACCCAAGGAGTAGCCAAAAACACCAAGGGCTCGGCCAATAACTTGACTGACCATGGAGGTCATAGCAGCAGCAGAAGCAGCGCCACAGCCAACAGAGGCGCACTTCACCACCTGGAGGGCTTAAGTAATGCTGTGGGAGTGGGACCAGGCAGGGCGGGAGAGTGAGTCTGTTCCAATAGCTACGCCCACAAAGCGCAAGCCTAACTTGACCCTAGTTAAGGACAGGGGAAGGAGGGAAGAAGCGGAAGTGCAAAAAGACCATCGTCAAAATGGTGTACGTAGCAACCCACACCCCACATCTACACAATGGCGGGTAAGGGGAGGACGCTGGACAAAGGAAGCAAAAACAGCCTCAAACATCAGCCTCCAGATGCAGAGATGCATGTGTGGAAACGATGCAAGGTGAGGGGAAAATCACTACTTTAAAACGGCAGGAGTGTACATACACACACACACACACACGACTGTGCCCATTGGCCAGGGTGGGTGGGCAGGATGGGCAGATACAGCCACAATTATATTAACCCAAGGATACAAAGGGAGCAGCAGAGCTACAAAACATGGTAATAGATGCCAGCCACAGCAATATGTTACATCCAATAGAATTAGGGGGGGGGGGGGGGCAACAGACACCCAGGCCAAGCACAAAGACTTACTAGGGGTACATAAGGCAGAAAGCCTTAGCTAAAGCTCCCCAGAATGAGCTTACAGCACCCTCAAAAGAGATCAGAGGGATAATGTACCGGAAACTAGCAAGGGAACCCCAGGAATAGCCAAAGACACAAGGGCGCTTGGCCAATAACTTGACTCACCATGGAGGTCATAGCAGAGCAGCTGCGGGAGTGGGACCAGGCCGGGTGGGAGAGTGAGTATGCTCTAATCGCTACGCACACAAGGGGATAAACAGACACACACACACACACACACAGAATGGCTTAAAAAAGGGCTATAAGCTCCTTTCCATCAATTTGAGGGGGGGCAGCAATAATAATACAAACGGGAAGAGGTGGTGTCCCAGTAGATACCAAAAGGGCACAAGCACACTGACTTTCAGGGGGAGATACACATGGAACCCGATATCCACTCAAGCGGCAGAAGGGGAAAGGAGGGAGGGCACAGACAGCCATTGGCCAGAGGGAGAAGGGGACCTTCGCAGAGCAGAACAGAACAGCCCAGGGAGTACCGCGCAGCCAGCCGGGAATATACATACCAATACGATGGAGGTAGCGTGTAATATGGAGAAATCTCCACCTCACACCGACACGATGGCTGTCGGCCAGGCACACGCTGTGACATGGAAGATGGCTGTCCGGTCCTTTGCGTCCCCGCTAGACAATTTAAACCGCCAAAACTGACTGATATAGGATGGGGGCCATCGCAGCAGACCCAGCACACAGCTAAAGGTATGCTTGGGCTCGATGGCACAGTCTAGGGTGACCACAGGATGTACATCATCTATCCAGCCTGTCGCCCAGCTGTTGATTGAAAATCTCAGCAGGCAAAAATCCCAGGAAAGAGATGAAAAGAGAGAAAAAATAAATCAAGCTTTGGCAACAAAGGTCAAAGTCCCAGCATGGTAGTGGAACTGAGTTGACTGTGGCAGAGAGGTAGGTTTACTACCTGCTAGGACTGCCCATAGGTGGCGCCATGTTGTGTGTGTGTGTGTCCTGCTCTCGAGGGTGGTGCTGTAACCCTACGGTCCAGAAGAGCAGTGCTTGTCAATGAAAGGCACAGCAAGTTACCTTGAGCTAACCTTCTTGAAATAAATCACATAGATGGGATACTCACAGGCGACGTTCAAGCACGTTGCGGTGTATGGCCCACCACCCTTTCACCTTCTATGGAAAATTCATAAAACTACTAACAGCAGACTCGCATGCAGGCTGTGCTGTCCTGCTAATGTCTTTGACTTGCCTGAAAGAAAAAAAAGGCAAAGAAAGAAAAACAAAAAGTTACGATACAACCAGTATAACGTTACATCAATGTAAGTTAAAGAGATGGCACAGTCTAATTTAAAGCCCATTTTTCTCGTGTGACTGTATAATATGATGTAAAAGGTCAAGACACTAGTTTGTGTTACCAAAAGGCAAAGTGAAAAGAAAGTAGTAGTAGTAAAATAAAACCCAGTGTTGCAGTTAGAGTAACCCCCGGCATTAATATCAATGGATTCATTAATAGCGTCCCGCATTGGTGTGTCAAGGTCAGGCATCGGAATAGGAGGTCAGGAGCTCGAGCAGAGGAGAGAGGCTCCCACTGACGAGCTGGAGAAGTACAGAGGCTGGTGACCCCAGCAGGTGATGTGGGCTCATGCGAGGGGAGAGGCGGAGGGCACAGGGGGAGAGGCAGAGGGCACAGGGGGAGAGGCAGAGGGCACAGGGGGAGAGGCAGAGGGCACAGGGGGAGAGGCAGAGGGCACAGGGGGAGAGGCAGAGGGCACAGGGGGAGAGGCAGAGAGCACAGGGGGAGAGGCAGAGGGCACAGGGGGCAGCATCGAGCACAGGGGGCAGCATCGAGCACAGGGGGCAGCATCGAGCACAGGGGGCAGCATCGAGCACAGGGGGATAGGGATGTGGAGAGCACAGGGGGAGGTGGGGATGGAGAGCACAGGGGGAGGTGGGGATGGAGAGCACTTGGGGAAAGGCAGAGGGCACAGCGGAGAGCATAGGGGGAGGTGGAAAGCCTTGCGGAAAGGTGGAGAGCACTGGGAGGGCTGGAGAGCACAGGGGGAGAGGCAGAGGGCACAGGGGGATGGGGGATGTGGAAAGCACAGGGGGAGGTGGGGATGGAGAGCACTGGGGGAAAGGCAGAGGCAACAGCAGAGAGAACAGGGGGAAGGGGGAGAGCGCGCAGAAGGGAGGTGGAAAGCACTGGGGGGAGAGGCAGGGGGCACAGCAGAGGGCACAGCGGAGAGCACAGGGGGAGTGGAAAGCCCTGCGGAAAGGTGGAGAACACTGGGAGGGCTGGAGAGCACTGGGGGAGAGGCAGAGGGCACAGGGGGGCAGCAGAGATCACGGGGGGGGGGCAGCAGAGAGCACAGGGGGGCAGCAGAGAGCACAGGGGTCTGGAGTGCACTGGGGGAAAGGCAGCGGGAACAGGGGACAGCGGGGAGCACAGGGGGCAGTTGAGGAGCACTGGGGGAGGTGGAAAGCCCTGGGGGGGATGTGAAAAGCATTGGGGGGGGCTGGAGAGCACATGGGGAGGGGAGGCTGGAGAGCACATGGGGAGGGGAGGGAGCACAGCACAGGGATGGTGGGAGACCCTCATAATGATAAATTCATCATAATGAACATTAGTATAATTAGTAGAATGACATTTTCCGAACCGACTTTGGGGCCCAATATCTCGACGACACTTGGTGCTAGGAACCCCATCTTTGGGCACCTTGTAGTTCCACTGGGTTGGCATCCCAAATCTGGGGTTCCTAGCACCAAGTGGCCCCGGGATAGGGGGCCACAAAATCGGGTCGGAAAATGTCAAACACTTTTCTGCAGCAGAGAATGACATTTTCCAAACCGAATTTGGGGCCCTATATCTCGGGGTCACTTGGTGCTAGGAACCCCATCTTTGGATATGTTGCTGTGTTAGTTCCACTGGGTTGGCATTACAGATCTGGGGTTCCTAGCGCCAAGTGGCACCAGGATACGGGGCCCCAAATTCGGGTCAGAAAATGGCAAACACTTTTCTGCAGCAGAGAATGACATTTTCCAAACCGACTTTGGGGCCCTATATCTCAGGGTTACTTGGAACCCCATCTTTTAGATATGTTGTAGTGTTGGTTCCACTGGGTTGGCATCCCAAATCTGGGGTTCCTAGCACCAAGTGGCCCCGGGATACAGGGCCCCCAAAGTCGGGTCTGAAAATATCAAGCACTTTTCTGCAGCAGAGAATGAAATTTTCCCAACCGACTTTGGGGCCCTATATTCAGGGCCGGACTGGGAATAAAATTCAGCCCTGGAAAAAATTTCCTACCAGCCCCACAGCATTATTATACCAGCGCAACAGCATAACGTCATTATTTTCTTGTTCATGAAAGGGAAAACCATACATTTTAAAGCACATTTGAAGAGTGTATTATATACAGATAAAACAGAAATTAACTAACATAGGGCTTTATATATATATTCCAGTTAAAAGTGGTCAATAATCAAGGGGGACCCCAGGAACTCAGAACGTGTTCACCTTCCGCAGAAAGAATACACTAAGAAAAGGGGGGTGGGTTACTGATATAAGGGGGAAACCCTTTATATCAGTGCCCCCTTACATTATCATATTCACTCCCCCCTTACATCAGTGACCCCCCCCTTCAAACTGGCCTGGCAGTGCTGTCACTGACCTCCTCTCAGGTGCACCAAGCAGGGCTCAGTCAGTTGGCTGCAGCTTGGTGGCTCTGGTTTTCCTATAGTCTCCTCTCCACAGTCGTCTGACTTCTCCTATGACCCCCATCCTGGCGGCACTCCCACTCTTGACTCCTCTCCAGACTCCCTCAGACTGCAGACATGATACAGGAGATGGTCAGAGGCTGCAGACATGATACAAGAGCTCAATGCATTCTCACCTGTGCCCATCAAATGCAGCCTCGCTGTGCCCATCAAATGCAGCTTTACTGTGCCGTAAAAGCAGTCTTACTGTGCCCATGAATGCAGCCTTACTGTGCCCCATGTCCCAGTCTGCAGTTCCTGTCTGTGGGAAGGTGTGTTGATGCTCGGTACAGTACCTTGCATGCCAGCAGGATATCCATGATGGCCAGAAGCAGGCAGGAGCTGTTCTCGTTTTGGATGGGGACAGTGCTCCTTCCAGAGGATCTGTTTGCTGTGAGATGGAGTGGTCCCTGGCCACCTGCACTTTCAGCCGTCCTCATTCTCCAGCCCCAGTCAGCCTGTCCTCTGGTCCTGGGGAGAGCACTGGATGGGAGCTGGAGAGAAGGGGGAGCAGAGAGTACATGGGTGGGTGCAAAGAGCAGGGGGGAGTGAAGATCACAGGGGTGGGGAGTTAAGAGCACTGGGGGGGGGGCAAAAAGAACAGGGGTTTATAGCACGGGAGGCTGAGAGCACTGGGGGGAGGGTAAGAGTGTGGGGTGGCCAAGAGCACTGGACAGGAGCTTGAGAGCACTGGGCAGGAAGAAAAACAGGGCTGGAGAGCACTGGGGGTACAAAGAGCAGGGGGGAGTGGAGAGCAATGGGGGAGATCTTGATAGCACCGGTGGGGGCCAGAAAGTACAGGGGTGGAAAGCACGGGGGACTGAAGAGAACTGGTGGGGTTGGAGAGCACATGGTTGGGGGTAAAATGCAGGGGGAGTGGAGAGTGCTGGGGGGAGCTTGAGAGCACTGGAGGGGGAGTCAAAAAGAACAGGGGTGGAGAGCACGGGGCTGGAGAGCACTGAGGTGGGGGCTGGAGACTGATGGGGAGAGCTGGAGAGCACCGGGGGGCAGAAAGAACAGGGGTGGGGAGTACGGGGGCTGGAAAGCACTGTGGGGGGTTGGGAGCATGGGGGGGCTGGAGAGCACTGTGGGGGGTGGGAAGTACAGCGGGGGGCGGAGAGCAGTGTGGGGGGGGCTAGAGAAGGATGGGGAGAGCTGGAGAGCAGGGGAGGCAGAAAGAACACAGGTTGAGAGAACTGTGGGGGGGGGGGCTGCAGTGTGGTGGGAGAGAAGAGCACTGGGGGGGGAGCACAAGGATAAAGGGGGGGGGGCAGTAAAAGAGGTTGGATAAGGGGGGGGGATCAGCAGGGGGGCGGCATATAGAGTAAATGAGCTTTCTATATTCCTCCATGCAGCCGCTGAATGCTTGATTCTCCTCCTCCAAGCATTCAGCGGCTGCATGGAGGAATTTGGAAAGCTCATTTCCTCTATATGCCGCCCCCCTGCTGATCCCCCTATTCAGGTACACAGGGCGGGCTGTACTTACAGGCATCTCCTCCTGTGATCTCGGATCTGGCTAGGTCTGTGTTCGGGCGGCTGCACTTTAACACGGTCCCGCCCCCCTAGACCAGCTCGTGTGATAGGTGGAACATTGATTTTACCTACTATCACATGAGCCGGTCTAGGGGGGCGGGACCGTGTTACAGCGTGGCCGCCGAACACACACAGACCCAGACAGCTCCGTGATCACAGGAGCAGGAGAGAAGGTAACAGTGCAGCCGCAAAGCGGCCCCAGGGCAGGCGGCCTACCGGGAAATTTCCCGGTAGGCCATTCCTGCCCTGCCTATACATCTAGGTCACTTGGTGGTAGGAACCCCATCTTTGGATATGTTGTAGTGTTAGTGTCACTGGGTTGGCAACCAAATCTGGGGTTCCTAGCACCAAGTGGCCCCGGGATACGGGCCCCCAAAGTCAGGTTGGAAAATGTCAAGCACTTTTCTGCAGCAGAGAATGACATTTTCAGAACCAACTTTGGGGCCCTATATCTCGGGGTCACTTGGTGCTAGCAACCCCATCTTTGAATATGTTGTAGTGTAAGTTACACTGGGTTGGCATCCCAAATCTGGGGTTCCTAGTACCAAATGGCCCCGGGATACAGGGCCCCAAATTCGGGTCAGAAAATGTCAAGCACTTTTCTGCAGCAGAGAATGAAATTTTCCCAACCGAATTTGGTGCTAGGAACCCCTCCTTTGGATATGTTGTAGTGTTTGTTCCACTGGGTTGGCATCCCAAATCTGGGGTTCCTAGCACCAAGTGTCCCTGGGGTACGGGGCCCCAAATTCAGGTTGGAAAATGTCAAGCACTTTTCTGCAGCAGAGAATGAAATTTTCCAAACCAATTTTGGGGCCCCATGTCTCAGGGTCACTTGGTGCTAGGAACCCCACCTTTTGATAGGTTGTAGTGTTAGTTCCACTGGGTTGGCATCCCAAATCCGGAGTTCCTAACATCAAGTAGCCCTGGGATACGGGGCCCCAAATTCAGGACAGAAAATCTCAATCATTTTTCTGCAGCAGAGAATGACATTTTACAAACCGACTTTGGGGCCCTATATCTCTGGGTCACTTAGGGATAGGAACCCCATCTTTGAGAATACCTTGTAGTGTTAGTTGCACTGGGTTGGCATCCCAAATCCAGGGTTCCTAACACCAAGTGGTCCTGGGATACGGGGCCCCAAATTCGGGTCAGAAAATGTCAAGCACTTTTCTGCAGCAGAGAATGACATTTTCCAAACCGAATTTTGGGCCCTATGTCTCGGGGTCACTTGGTGCTAACAACCCCATCTTTGGACATTTTGTAGTGTTAGTGCCACTGGGTTTGCATCCCAAATCTGGTGTTCCTAGCACCAAGTGGCCCCGGGATAGAGGGCCCCAAATTCGG
Source organism: Lithobates sylvaticus (assembly GCA_028564925.1). Taxonomy (NCBI): domain Eukaryota; kingdom Metazoa; phylum Chordata; class Amphibia; order Anura; family Ranidae; genus Lithobates; species Lithobates sylvaticus. The sequence goes on from CM053031.1 coordinate 169,898,507, forward strand.
GTCGGAAAATAATCATTTTTCTGCAGCAGAGAATGACATTTTGCAAACCGAATTTGTGGCCCTATATCTCGAGGTCACTTGGTGCTAGGAACCCCACCTTTTGATACGTTGTAGTGTTGGCTCCACTGGGTTGGCATTCCAAATCTAGAGTGCCTAACACCAAGTGGCCTTGGGATACGGGGCCCCAAATTCGGGTCAGAAAATGTCAATCATTTTTCTGCAGCAGAGAATGACATTTTCCAAACCGAATTTGGGGCACTATATCTCGGGGTCACTTGGTGCTAGGAATCCCACCTTTGGATATGTTGTAGTGTTAACTCCACTGGGTTGGCATCCCAGATCTGGGGTTCCTGGCACCTACTGGACCCAGGATACGGGGCCCCAAAGTCGGGTCAGGAAATGTCAATCATTTTTATGCAGCAGAGAATGACATTTTCCAAACCGAATTTGGGGCCCTATATCTCGGGGTCACTTGGTGCTAGGAACCCCACCTTTGGATATGTTGTAGTGTTAGTTCCACTGGGTTGGCATCCCAAATCCAGGTTTCCTAACACCAAGTGGCCCCGTAATAGGGGGCCCCAAAGTTGGGTCGGAAAATGTCAAGCACTTTTCTGCAGCAGAGAATGACATTTTCCAAACTGAATTTGGGGCCCTATATCTCAGGGTCACTTGGTGCTAGGAACCCCATCTTTAAATATGTTGTAGTGTTAGTTCCACTGGGTCGGCATCGTATCCCGGGGCCCCAAAGTCGGGTCGGAAAATGTCATTTTCTGCTGAAAAAAAGTGCTTGACTCAAGTATAAGCCGAGGGGGCATTTTCAGCACAAAAAAATGTGCTGAAAAACTCGGTTTATACTCGAGTATATACAGTACGTACGAAATACCAATTAAGTAGAAAGACATTTTTGACAGGGCGGGGGAAGTGGAGAGCCCGGGGGGGGAGTGGAGAGCCCGGGGGGGGGGGGGAAGTGGAGAGCCGGGGGGGGGAAGTGGAGAGCCCGGGGGGGGGAAGCGGATAGCACTGGGGGAGAGGCAGAGAGCATAGGGGAAGGTGGCGAGCACAGGGGGGCTGGAGAGAAATGGGGGAGAGGCAGAGGGCAGGTAGCGGATAACACGGGGGGGCGTAAAGCCCATGGGGAGGCGGAGAGCACAGAGAGGGGGGGCTGGAGAGCACAGAGAGGGGGGGGGGAGCTGGAGAGCACAGAGAGGGGGGGGGGGGGGGAGCTGGAGAGCACAGAGAGGGGGGGAGCTGGAGAGCACAGAGAGGGGGGGGGGGAGCTGGAGAGCACAGAGAGGGGGGGGGGCTAGAGAGCACAGAAGAGGGGGGGGGGCTAGAGAGCACAGAAGAGGGGGGGGGCTAGAGAGCACAGAAGAGGGGGGGGGGGCTAGAGAGCACAGAAGAGGGTGGGGGGCTAGAGAGCACAGAAGAGGGGGGGGGCTAGAGAGCACAGAAGAGGGTGGGGGGCTAGAGAGCACAGAAGAGGGTGGGGGGCTAGAGAGCACAGAAGAGGGTGGGGGGCTAGAGAGCACAGAAGAGGGTGGGGGCTAGAGAGCACAGAAGAGGGTGGGGGGCTAGAGAGCACAGAAGAGGGTGGGGGCTAGAGAGCACAGAAGAGGGTGGGGGCTAGAGAGCACAGAAGAGGGTGGGGGCTAGAGAGCACAGAAGAGGGTGGGGGCTAGAGAGCACAGAAGAGGGTGGGGGCTAGAGAGCACAGAAGAGGGTGGGGGCTAGAGAGCACAGAAGAGGGTGGGGGCTAGAGAGCACAGAAGAGGGTGGGGGCTAGAGAGCACAGAAGAGGGTGGGGGCTAGAGAGCACAGAAGAGGGTGGGGGCTAGAGAGCACAGAAGAGGGTGGGGGCTAGAGAGCACAGAAGGGGGAGGGCTAGAGAGCACAGAAGAGGGGGGGGCTAGAGAGCACAGAAGGGGGAGGGCTAGAGAGCACAGAAGGGGGAGGGCTAGAGAGCACAGAAGGGGGAGGGCTGGAGAGCACAGGGGAAAGCAGGATAAGAGGAGAGGTGGGGTGGCTGCATATAGAATAATCATTATCTCCATCTTCCTCCCGCAGTCTCTGAAAGCCTGCAAGAGGGAGAGGAGCAGAAGCAGTCATTCAGAGACTGTGGGAGGAAGATGGAGAGAATGATTCTTCTATATGCAGCCACAACCACCGCTCCTCCTATCCACGTTACAAGTGGCCGCACTCACATTCTCTCTGATACGGCTCCATGGTGTCTGCAGCAGGTGTCTCATCTAGCTCCTCCCCCTTCGTGGCCATGCCCACTGGCAGATGGCTAAAATACACTGGTGGCCGTGGAAAGATCAAAGGTGTGTCCTCTAGATCCTCCCCCTTCATGTTGCCACCCCCCTGGTGCCGATGGATGAGCTGAACTGACAGCCGTGCGGCCGGGTTAGTGGCGTGGGCTCAAAAAGAAGCCCAGCTGCCTTGGGCCCCACAAGGACATGTGGCCCGGTGGCCCACCATTCCTCTGATGAGTTCCTGGGTCTGTACACCCACTCCTCCCATTATGAGGGGTTCCCACCAAACCTGTCCCGAGTTCCCAGGTCTGTACACCAGCTCTGCCCATTATGAGGGGTTCCCACGAGCCCTCTGCTGTGTTCCTAGGTTTCTACACCCACTCATCCCATTATGAAGGGTTTCCACCAACCCTGTGCTAAGTTCCCAGGTCTGTACACCCACTCTGCCCATTATGAGGAGTTCCCAAAAATCCCTGTGTTGAGTTCCGGGGCTGTACACCCACACATCCCATTATGAGGGGTTCCCATCATTCCTGTGCTGAGTTTTTGGGTCTGTACATTCACTCTGCTCATTATGAGGGGTTCCCACCAACCCTGTGCCGAGTTCCCGGGTATGAACAACCACTCATCCCATTATGAGGGGTTCCCACCATTCCTGTGGCGAGTTCCCAGGTCTGTACACCAGCTCTGCCCATTATGATGGGTTCCTACAATAACTGAGGAGTTAGCGGGTCTGTACACCCACTCTGCCCATTATGAGGGGTTTCCACCAACCCTATGCTTACTACCCAGGTCTGTAGACCCGCTGGGCCCATTACGAGAGGTTCACACATTCCCTGTGCCGAGTTCCCTGGTCTGTACACCCACACATCCCTTTATGAGGGGTTCCCATCATTCCTGTGCCTGTACACTCACTCTGCCCACTATGAGGGGTTCCCACCAAACCTGTGCTGAGTTCCGGGTATGTACACCCAATGATCCCATTACGAGGGGTTCCCACCAACCCTGTATTGAGTTTCCAGGTCTTTACACCTGCTGGACTCATGAGGCTTTTCCACAATCCCTGTGCTGAGTTACCAAGTCTGTACACCCACTTTGCCCACTATGAGGGGTTTCCACCAACTCTATGCTGAGTTCCCAGGTCTGTAGACCTGCTCGGCCCATTATGAGGCTTTTCAACAATCCCGGGGCTGAGTTAACAAGTCTGTAGACCTGCTGGGCCCATTATGAGAGGTTCACACAATACCTGTGCTGAGTTCCCGGGTCTGTACACCCTCACATTCCATTATGAGGGGTTCCCATCATTCCTGTGCTGAGTTCCTGGGTCTGTACACCTACTCATCCCATTATGAGGGGTTTCCACCTAACCTGTGCCGAGTTCCCAGGTCTGTACACCAGCTATGCCTATTATAAGGGGTTCCCACAAGCCCTGTGCCGAGTTCCCAGGTATCTACACCCATTCATCCCTTATGAGGGGTTCCCACCAACCCAGTGCCGAGTTCCCTGGTGTGTACACCTGCTGGGCCCATTATTAGGCATTCCAACAATACCTGTGCTGAGTTTCCAGGTCTGTACACCCACTCTGCCCATTATGAGGAGTTCCCACCAATCCCTGTGCTGAGTTCCTGGGTCTGTACACCCACACATCCCATTATAAGTGGTTCCTGATCATTATGTGTATTTCCCTGTTTGGCGAGAGGGGAGCCACCGAGAGAAGATGGCGATTAAACGAGAGCCTGCTTCAGAATCTCGAAATCCAGGAAGAAATAGCGAAAGAAATACATTTTTACTTTCAAACAAATGAGACTCCGGGAAGTAACCCTACCATAATATGGGAGGCTCACAAGACAGTGATTCGGGGCATATTGATTAAATTTGGATCAAGATTAAAGAGAGAGAAAGAGAAACAGGTAAGGGAACTCTTACAGGAAATATATGACTTAGAACTTCAGCATAAGAGGAATCAGACACCCTCTATGGGGAGACAGTTGGGGGATCTGCGACGTCAGATTTCAGATATCTTACGTTATAGAGCGAGAAAAATTTTTCAGAGAGGTAAAAAGACTTCCTATGAATTAGGAGACAAGTGCAGTAAGTTGTTAGCAGGTAAATTGAAAGAGAGAACGTCGAATGCGTATATTCCCCATATAAAAAGGAAGGGATGGGAAACTTACTTCACAGCCTAAAGACATAGCACAGACATTTGGGGAATTTTATACCTCACTGTATAATTTAGAGTCAGTACCTATAGCACCATCAGTCCAGGAAGAATATCTCACATCGGCGAGACTGCCGAGACTAACATCTGTAGAGCGGAAGAGATTGGAAGAACCAATTTCGACGGAGGAAGTGGACCAGGTATTGAAAACAGTAAAGCCCGGACGGCTTTACGTTGCTTTATTATAAGAAATTCTCCTCACAGCTGTGCATACAGATGGCAAAAGCCTTTAATGCCCTTGGCCGAGCTGCCACATTCCCGCCAGACTCCCTTTTGGCACACATCACAGTGTTGCCGAAGGAGGGGAAGGATCCCTCGGAATGTGGCAGCTATAAACCCATCTCACTTTTAAATGTGGACTTGAAGCTATACACTAAAATTTTGGCAACCCGGATCCAGCCACTGATGTGCCAGTTGATAGATCGAGATCAGGTGGGTTTTATTCCCTCACGGGAAGCGAGGGACAATACCACTAAAGTCCTTAATCTGGTCTACCATGCTAATAAGTCAGAAATTTCTAGTGTTTTTTTAAGTACCGATGCCGAGAAGGCTTTTGATCGGGTGAGGTGTTGAGAATTGTGGGCATGGGAGACCAGATGATTTTATGGATTAAGAATGCATATACCTGGGGGGCGTGTCCAGGATGGCGACGTGAGCGGTCGCATCTCCCACGAGCTCCGCTGACTCCGTGTCTTCCACCCTGATCCCCGAACGCACACCCGCACTACCTTCGACCAGTGGCAGCTGGATGAGGCGGAACACCCCTCGAGCACAGTCCGGCAAGGGTAAGAGGCTGAAATTCCCTCCGGGACCGGAGGGATCCCCGCCGGGCCTAACACCGGCCTCCCACGTGGAGACGCGCGCCCAGCGGTACTCACACATGGCGTCCCAGACTCCCCCCGCAGACCCACCGGACACCAGACCACCCTGGCTGGCGGAGGTGATGACTGCCATAGCCACATGCCAGGCGACCCTTACGGCCAAAATTGAGGAGGTGCAGTTGGACGTGGGCCTCATGAGACAGGACATAGACAAGGTCCGCTCCAGGGTCACAGAGGCGGAGCAGCGCATAGGCCTAATAGAGGATGACACCATGGAACACGCGGCCTCCCTCCGCACCCTCCACACCAAGGTGAAGGCGCTGGAATTCAGGGCAGAAGATGCCGAGAATAGGAACAGGAGGAACAACCTCCGGATCATAGGCCTGCCGGAGGGGGTGGAGGGCAAAGACCCAACGGCGTTTGTGGAAGATATGCTGAAATCCCTTCTCCCAAATGCTGCCTTCTCCCCTTACTACACAGCAGAAAGGGCACACAGGGTTCCCCCGAAGCCGGGCCCTCCTGGAGCCCCCCCAAGGACTTTTATCCTGAGGATGCTCAACTTCTGTGACAGGGATGAGGTTCTGAAAGCTTCCAGACTACAGGGTGAGCTACGATTTCAAAACTCAAAGCTTATGATTTTCCCTGATTATTCCATTGAGACCCAGAGACTGCGCAAATCGTTCGACCAAGTGAAGGGGCACTCAGAGCCCGCAACATTAAGTACAGTGTGATGTTCCCGGCGAGACTCAGGGTTCAAGACGGGGAGACCTTTAGATTCTTCAACACACCCCGTGAAGCCTCGGCGTGGATGGACACCCTGCCACCGCATCGCTAGTCACCGGACCGTGAGTACCTCTATACCACTTTGTATTGCTGATACCTGGCAGGAGGAGACACGTCTTCCCAACTTCCTTGCACCTGCTCCTATTGACTACCCCCACACCTCAAGAGACCCGCTGCACTCAAGGATGGACTCCCCCTCTGTTTGGTTAACGTGGACGGGACTCGCCCCCCCCCCCTTTTTCTCCGCAAGGGCCCTGACCCCCTTAAGCACCCCCTGCTCTTGAGTTTGGTCCTGAAAAGACCCCCCCCTGCCAGTGACCTACCAGAATCCCAGGGAAACTGGGTGCTGGAACCCTGCAGTCTGGGAACTTATATTTTGCTCTGGTGCTCCAATAATGTTATTTTTTTGACAAGTTTTTGGTTTTATTGCTTTTTCTTTTCTTTTGAAGTTGCAACATAAGAGTTCGGCCCCTGACCAAGGTCAGGAGACTACCGCCTTGATTACTAGGGTGTACTACATCCTGAATAGACCTTCTCACATTTTAATTTCCACCATTGAATGTAACAACCGCCAGGAGGAGACTGTGCTGGCACGTGAGGTGAGGTGGCTTTTCACTGATGGATATGCTTACTACCCGCACCCACGTGCTCTCCTGCTAAACCCAGGAGTCGGCGGGGCTCATTCTAGTGGGACGTTGACGAGCTCACATGGACTCTGCCGGACACCCGGCGGAACCCGGTCAGCCTCTTGCACAGGTGACCCCCATTTTGCAGCAGATATGCTGAGTTGGGACTGGGGAATCGAAGCCTACCTCAGTTTTGGGGGGTTGGGCAGGGAGGGGGGGGGGGGAAGGTTGCCCTTTCAGGGCGAAAGTTATGGTTTTAAGTTTTTATTTCTTTTTCGTTTCTAGATGTTTTATTGCTTACTTGATATTTGTATTCACATCAGATAAAAATGCTGAGGTTGTCACAGGCGACCTGCTTGCTATGTGCGGAGATCCAGCGTCCGGTCTAACGCCCACCTACCCGATACACCCCTTGAAAATTGAAACGTGCGACTACCATGTCTGCTCTTAATATTATGTCATGGAACACCAGGGGCCTCAACTCTCCGGTAAAGAGGTCACTGGTCTTCCAGTTTATAAAAACATACAACCCCCATGTGTGCATCCTTCAGGAAACCCACTTGGTGGGCAGCAGAACCCTAGCCCTGAAAAAACCATGGGTTGGTAGTCATTACCACTCCACGTATTCCACCTTTGCAAGAGGGGTGAGCATACTTGTCAGCAAGACACTACCCTTTGGGCTGTTGGACCTGGCACTGGACCCGGATGGGAGATATGTTGTTATACATGCTAGAATTCTCTCTCAGACCTGGTCCATAGTGGGACTATACCTCCCCCCCCCCAGCCTCCCTGACACTTCTTAACAAGATCACAGCCATACTGGCCGATTATGCCTCTAGTCATGTGATAATCCTTGGGGACTTTAACGTGGCTCCTGAGCCGTGTGTTGACAGACTGGCGGGTGTAGGCCCGGCCTCCTCCGGCCTGAAGGAGTGGGCTGATACCTACGGTCTTGTGGATGTCTGGAGATGGAGACACCCTGACGCCAGGGAGTACACCTGTCACTCTGCAACGCACCGCTCATTTTCCAGGATCGACCTCGTATACACAAGTCAGTCAGTGCTGCCCAGGATCAGAGACGTTCGGATACTGCCTAGGGGGATTTCTGATCACGCCCCCCTTCTGGTGCATATAGGAGACTCGGGTTCCCCTGCTGGGCTGTGGAGACTCTCCAGGTTCTGGATTTCAGACCAGGAGGTGGAGCCCCAGTACAGCAGAGAGCTGGATGGATACTGGGTTACTAACCCGGGCACATCCTCCCCCACTGAGGTCTGGGATGCATTTAAAGCTTTTACAAGAGGCCAGTTTCAGAAAATTATATCTAGCACCAGAAGGAGCAGACGCGCTAATTTAACTAAGGCGGAGGCTGAGGCCACAGCGCAGGAGACACTGTACTTAACCACGCGCGACCCCCAACACTATGCTAGACTACAGTCCCTGACACAGGAGGTGATGTCCCTTCGCACCGCCCTGACCCAAAAGAAACTACTTGCTCAGTCACAAAGAATTTTTGAACAGGGGGAGAGATCAGGCAGACTTCTTGCCTGGCTCTCCAGGGAGCAGTCAGGAGGCCTCACCATCCCTCACATACAAGACTCTACCGGAGTGCTCCTCTGCTCCCCGGAGGAGATTAACCGCTCCTTTGTTACCTACTACCAGACACTCTACTCTTCCAAAGCAACCTTCACCGATAGTGAACTCACCACATATCTAGGTTCAGTGGACATACCGGTACTCACTGACAAAGCTAGGGACATCTTGGACAGACCTCTTACTCTCGACGAAACACTTGCGGCCCTCAAGTCCATGCAACCCGGCAAAACCCCTGGCCCTGACGGGATACCAATAGAATTGTACAAACAATACCCTGAAACGTTAGCGACAAGACTCCAAGAGGTATTTACAGCCGCTGGAGTGTTGGGCACCCTCCCACAATCCATGAGGGACGCAGTGATTGTAGTCATTCCTAAGCCGGGGAAGGACCCATCCCAATGTACCTCATATAGACCGATTTCACTGCTCAATGTGGATGCCAAGATTCTAGCCAAAATCTTGGCGAACAGATTGAACACTGTCATCACGGCCCTGGTCCATCCGGACCAAACGGGCTTCATGCCAGGAAGGGGCACTGATATTAACCTTAGAAGACTTTTTACACATATAGATAGGGCGGGCACGGGGGACGCGGGCGTAGTAGCCTCACTGGATGCCGAGAAGGCTTTCGACTCAGTGGAATGGAGATACCTGTGGGCGGTCCTGTCTAGGTTTGGGTTTGGTGAGAAATTCATCTCCTGGATCCGGATGCTGTACAGAGACCCCCAAGCAAGAGTCTACACTAATACCTGCCTGTCAGAGTCGTTTCCGCTGGGTCGGGGCACGAGGCAGGGCTGCCCCCTGTCTCCCACCCTGTTCGCCCTGGCTATAGAGCCCCTGGCTGCGTTGATTAGGGCAGATGAGGAAGTCAAAGGCATACGAATAGGAGACATACACGAAAAGATTTCGCTGTATGCGGACGACGCTCTCCTATACCTCGCCGACTCCTCCACCTCCCTCAGAAGAGTATTGGACATTTTCAACCACTTTAGCAACTTCTCGGGTATAAGGATAAACTGGGATAAGTCAGAGCTATTCTCTCTTTGTCCTCAGACCGCCCCCCCGGCTCCCCTGACCCAACTTAGATGGGTAGACGAAATTACATACCTGGGAATCAAAGTGACAGCGGACATGAGACAATACATGACCCGCAACCTCCAGCCCCTGATGCAACAAACCACGGCCAAATGTGCAGCCTGGCGCTCGCTCCCCCTATCTCCTGTAGGCAGGGTCAATCTCTTGAAGATGGTACTCTTACCAAAGTTCCTTTACTTTTTCAGGAACACCCCGTCCCACATCCCCAAGGCATTTATAGCAAAACTGGAGGCTCTGCTGGGAAATTTTGTCTGGGCTGGGAGACCCCCGAGGGTGGCGAAACAGCTACTCTACCTCCCCCTTTCGGGTGGTGGGCTGGCTCTTCCGAACTTTCAAATCTATTATTGGGCCGCTGTATTGGTAACGGTTAGGTGGTGGTTCTCCCAGCCCAGACAGAATCCGGCAATTAGATTGGAAGCTGCCATCTTGGGCTCCTACGCTGCACTCAGCAACCTACCGTTTAGAGGTAAACGAGCTGACCCTGCTGTCACCACCCCTATGAAGACCACCATACAAGCATGGCAGGACGCCAGGAGGGTGTACGGCAGGCCTCATCATATTTCCCCTAACACACCCTTGTGGGGTAACCCCCTGCTGCCCCACTTTAACTCACTACCAAATCCCTCGGAATGGGCAGGGAAGGGAATACTTACTTTAAAACATATTACCAAGCGCGGCACAATAGCCTCCTTCCAGGAATTGAAGTCCTCGCACGCGCTTCCGCGGACCTGGTCCTTTAGATACTGGCAGCTTCGACACGCATATAAATCGCAGTTCCCCCAGCCTATAACACTAGAAATGGACTCGACCGAACGTCTCCTGACCTCTAACACCATGGGCCGACCCCTGTCCTCCCTTTATTTATACCTGACAGTGGCTCACGACGCCAAGCTGACCAAATCATTTGCCAAATGGAAGAATGACTTACCTACCCTGGACGATGAAATATGGGAAGAATGCGTTCCCACTTACATCCCGACAATGATAGCCTCACGCGATAGGTTCATACAATTAAAGTTCCTACATAGAGCATACTACACCCCGCAAAGGCTGGCCAGGATATTCCCACAGCGTGATCCGCTCTGTCCCAGGTGCGGGCAGGAGACGGGCTCATTTCTACACATGGTCTGGTCTTGCCCCAGACTCCTTCCCTTCTGGACCCAGGTGGCTGATGAACTTACGGGAGTGTCGGGCATCGCGATACCCAGAGACCCCCTGATCTTCCTCCTTAGCTATCTGGAAGAGGTCCAGGGAGACAGATACACTAAACTGTTCCTTACGTTCTCTATTTTCTACGCTAGACGGGAGATCCTCCTGAAATGGAAACTGACTGACCCCCCAACGCATGACTCCTGGTGCCGCTCCATAAATGCTGTCCTCCCCCTGTATAGGCTCACCTACGAAAGTAGACAGTGTCCGGTAAAGTTTGACAAAATATGGGCCAGGTGGATCGATGCTCACGGTTGAGCAAAATGTACAACCTTCCTAAAATCCCCTCGGCAGAAGTGGTCAGACACCCCCCCTACCTGAACAACCGGATCCTGATCCAAGCCCCCCCCCCCCCCCCCCCCCCCCCCGGGACCAACGTCTTAATGAAACACTCGGATACCGATCCAACGGAGTCTTAGCTTGTAACAAATACTGAAGGAAAGGGATAGATATGGTTAGGGTGACTTATAAGTGAGTTGGGAACCTGTTTTGTCATGCTGTAATGTTTACAATCCTCAAGCTCTCAGTGCCTGCCATTGTAAGATACCGAATCTCTTTTCTCTGACGTGATATATCTGTAAACCTGTTTTGATTTCAATAAAACATCTCTGTTAAAAAAAAGAATGCATATACCTGCCCAAGGGCAGAGGTGAAAGTAAACGGAGTATTTTCCAGCCCCTTCAAAATTGCGAACGGTACTAAGCAAGGATGTCCCCTCTCCCCTCTGCTGTTCTCCCTATCAATAGAACCTCTGTTAAATAAAATTAGGCAAAATACAGATATTCAGGGTATAAAAATAGGAAACCGAAACTATAAAATCTCTGCATACGCGGATGACCTATTATTCTCCATGTCTGCACCACACATCTCAATCCCCAATCTCATGAAAGAATTTGAACTGTATGGTAAATTATCGAACTTAAAAATAAATTACTCGAAATCAGAAGCGATGGGAGTCGCTCTACGAAAGAGAGATCATGATGTAATTCAACAAAATTTCAATTTTAGGTGGGTAAGTGAAAAATTGAAATATTTGGGTACGTTTATTCCATCAAATATAAGTAAGACATTTGAGGTAAATTTTCCTGTGTTACTGGAATCAGTAAGGAGGAAACTGGATAAATGGCATCAGGATACCCATTTGTGGTTTGGCCGATGCAATATCATCAAAATGAACGTCTTACCAAAATTTTGATATTTATTTCAAGCATTAACAATTACGGTACCAGTGGCCTTTCTTCGCCAAATAGGCTCTTTATTTATAAAATTTATATGGGCGAAGAAACGCCCTAGGATAGCAAGAAGTACTATGATGCTTCCTAGGAGTATTGGTGGAGTAGCAGTCCCAAATATAGCAAAATATTACCATGCAGTACACCTGGGGAGGGTGGTGGACTGGTGCAGACATGGAGAACTTAAGTTGTGGGTGGAATTGGAACAACAAGTTAGCGAGATACCTCTGCGGAGAGCACCCTGGTGCTTTGATAAAATGTCAATGGCGATCACGAAACATCCCACCATAAGGACTACATTACGCATCTGTTCATCTTTATTTCGTGATCCTAGGGTCTCTTCGGAGGGTTCACCGTTGTTCCCGGTACTGGGAAACCCGGGGTTCCCTCCAGGGACAGAAGTAGGAGCATTCGAAAACCTAGAGGACAAAGGTATATTCCAGGTCTCACACTTTTTGCACAGAGGGGCCTGGCCCACCATAGCGGTTCTGTCGCAAAGAGGGGGTCCCTTCGAGTTAAAACTGTGGAGGGCGAGACAGATTATGAATTTTCTGCGTTCCCTGGGGGTAGCGGGAAAATATGATCGCCAATTAACGATATTTGAAAAATATTGTGATGGGCGTGAACCGGTCCCTCGGTTGATTTAAAAAATGTTTGGAATGTTAAACATACCACGGGAAGACTATGTACCCCCCCAGTAAGGCCAAGTGGGAAAAAGACCTGAACAGAACCTTTACTAGGGCCCAATGGTGGGATATTATACATATGTCCCAGAATACCTCAATTTGTACACGAATCAAGGAATTAAACTACAAGATAATGACGCAGTGGTATTACACCCCATTAAAACTCCAGAGATTCTACCCTGAAACCTCAGGTCAGTGCTGGAGATGTGGAAGAGAACTGGGAACCCTTTTCCACATATTCTGGACATGCCCTAAAATCAAGCAGTATTGGGTAGAGGTACGTAGGATATCCCAAAAATGTACGGAAATAGAAATCCCAGACGATCCGGCTCTATTTTTGCTACATTTTTCTCAAATACCAAAACGGACCTATAAAAAAATCTATCATATGTCATCTGCTCAATGCTGCCAAGGCAAATGTTACTATAAGCTGGAAGGAATCCGATCCACCTTCCATAACAAGGTGGTTAAAAAAAGTCAGGGAGATCGGGGCTATGGAGGCCCTAGTGTTCTTTGGTCAAAACAAAACAGAGGTACAACAAAACCTGGGGAGGGTGGAATAGATTTATGGACTCGGAGGAAGGTAAGAGACTAATGGAGGGAGACACCGGAGAAGAAAGTTAGATGGAGGAGTGGAATTTAAAAATGGATTTAAAAATGAAAGTAAAAGAAATACCCTTAAACCGGTGGGACGAGGTAGAGGGGAGAGGGGGGGGGGAGACTCCCCCCCCCCCCCCCCCTCTTTTTTTTTGGGGGGGGTGGGGGGATTGTAGGAGGGCAAACTGGAAAGGAAAATGGGGGGAGGAGAGACCCATAAAGGGGAATGAAAGACCTCGAGGGAAATTACTGGATGGCCATCAAATAAGAACAGTAAGCCTGGGAGATAAAGAAAAGGGTTGCATGGATAAAATGGATATAAGATGAGGAGGTTACCGAGATGAGATAAATTAAGTTTGAAATTAAGTTAGAAATGAAGAATGTTCAGCACTATATGTTATGTGTACTTTACCTGCTTGAACAGCCGTTCAACCTCGTGTATGTGGTTTCATTTTTCTCGCCTTATTGTATTTACTTTTATTGTTTGAATGAAAAAATTGAATAAAAACTAAAAATATGAAAAAAAAATAAGGGGTTCTCACCATTCCTGTGCAGAGTTCCCAGGTCTGTACACCAGCTATGCCCATTATGAGGGGTTCCTACAATCCCTGCGAGGAGTTAGCGGGTCTGTACACCCACTTTGCCCATTATGAGGGGTTTCCACCAACTCTATTCTGAGTTCCCAGGTCTGTAGACCTGCTCGGCCCATTATGATAGGTTCACAAAATCCCTGTGCTGAGATCCCTGGTCTGTATAACCACACATGCCATTATGAGGGGGTTCCCATCATTCCTGTGCTGAGTTCCTGGGTCTGTACACTGACTCTGCCCATTATGAGGGGTTCCTACAATCCCTGCGAGGAGTTAGCGGGTCTGTACACCCACTCTGCTCATTATGAGGGGTTCCCACCAACCCTGTGCTGAGTTTCCAAGTCTGTATACCTGCTGGGCCCATTATGAGGCTTTTCAACAATCCCGGAGCTGAGTTACCAAGCCTGTAGACCTGCTGGGCCCATTATGAGAGGGTCACACAATCCCTGTGCTGAGATCCCTGGTCTGTATAACCACACATCCCATTATGAGGGGTTCCTATCATTCCTGTGCTGAGTTCCTGGGTCTGTACACCTGCTGGGCCCATTATGAGGCTTTTCAACAATCCCTGTGCTAAGTTACCAAGTCTGTACTCCCACTCTGCCCATTATGAGGAGTTCCCACCAATCCTGTGCTGAGTTCCCAGGTCTGTACACCCGCTCTGCCCATTATGAGGGTTTCCCACCAACCCTGTGCTGATTTCCCGGGTATGTAAACCTACTTATACCATTATGAGGGGTTCCCACTGTTCCTGTGGCGAGTTCCCAGGTCTGTACACCAGCTCTGCCCATTATGAGGGGTTCCTACAATCCCTGCGAGGAGTTAGCGGGTCTGTACACCCACTCTGCCCATTATGAGGGGTTTCCACTAACCCTATGTTGAGTTCCTACAGCTGTAAACCTGCTGGGCCCATTATGAGAGGTTCACACAATCCCTGTGCCGAGTTCCCGGGTCTGTACACCCTCACATCCCATTATGAGGGGTACCTATAATTCCTGTGCTGAGTTCCTGGGTCTGCACAGCCACTCATCCCATTATGAGGGGTTACCACCAACCCTGTGCCGAGTTCCCAGGTCTGTACACCTGCTGGGCCCATTATGAGGCTTTTCAACAATCCCTGTGCTGAGTTACCAAGTCTGTACACCCACTCTACCCATTATGAGGGGTTCCCAACAAACCATGTGCTGAGTTCCTGGGTCTGTACACCCACTCATCCTATTATGAGGGGTTTCCACCTGACCTATACCGAGTTCCCAGGTCTGTACACCAGCTCTGCCTATTGTGAAGGGTTCCTACAATCCCTGCAAAGAGTTAGCGGGTCTGTACACCCACTCTGCCCATTATGAGGGGTTTCCACCAACTCTATGCCGAGTTACCAGGTCTGTAGACCTGCTGGGCCCATTATGAGAAGGGCCAAACAATCCCTGTGCTGAGTTCCTGGGTCTGTACACCCACTCATCCCATTATGAGCGGTTCCCACCAAACCTGTCCCGAGTTCCCAGGTCTGTACACCAGCTCTGCCCATTACAAAGGGTTTCCACGAGCCCTCTGCTGAGTTCCCAGGTTTCTACACCCACTCATCCCATTATGAGGGGTTCCCACCAACCCTGTGCTAAGTTCCAAGGTCTGTACACCAGCTCTGCCCATTATAAACGGTTCCTACAATCCCTGCGAGGAGATAGCAGGTCTGTACACCCACTCTGCCCATTATGAGGGGTTTCCACCAACCCTGTGGCGAGCTCCCAGGTCTGTACACCTGCTGGGCCCATTATGAGGCTTTTCAACAATCCCGGGGCTGAGTTACCAAGTCTGTAGACCTGCTGGGCCCATTATGAGAGGGTCACCCAATCCATGTGCTGAGTTCCCGGATCTGTAAACCCTCACATCCAATTACGAGGGGTTTTCACCTAACCTGTGCCGAGTTCCCAGGTCTGTACACCAGCTATGCCCATTACGAGGGGTTCCCACGAATCTACACCCATTCATCCCATTATGAGGGCTTCCCACCAACCCTGTGCTGAGTTCCCTGGTCTGTACACCTGCTGGGCCCATTATTAGGCATTCCAACAATCCCTGTGCCGAGTTTCCAGGTCTGTACACCCACTCTGCCCATTATGAGGAGTTCCCACCAATACTGTGCCGAGTTCCCAGGTCTGTAGACCAGCTTGGCCCATTATGAGAGGTTCACACAATCCCTGCGCTGAGTTCCCTGGTCTGTATACCCACACATCCCATTATGAGGGGTTCCCATCATTCCTGTGCCGAGTTCCTGGGTCTGTTCACCCACTCTGCCCATTATGAGGGGTTTCCACCAACTCTATGCTGAGTTCCAAGGTCTGTAGACCTGATGGGCCCATTATGAGAGGTTCACACAATCCCTGTGCCGAGTTCCCTGGTCTGTATAACCACACATCCCATTATGAGGGGTTTCCAATTAACCTGTGCTGAGTTCCTGGGTCTGTGCACTCACGCTGCCCATTATGAGGAGTTCCCACCAATACTGTGCCGAGTTCCCAGGTCTGTAGACCAGCTTGGCCCATTATGAGAGGTTCACACAATCGCTGCGCTGAGTTCCCTGGTCTGTATACCCACACATCCCATTATGAGGGGTTCCCATCATTCCTGTGCCGAGTTCCTGGGTCTGTTAACCCACTCTGCCCATTATGAGGGGTTTCCACCAACTCTATGCTGAGTTCCAAGGTCTGTAGACCTGCTGGGCCCATTATGAGAGGTTCACACAATCCCTGTGCCGAGTTCCCTGGTCTGTATAACCACACATCCCATTATGAGGGGTTTCCAATTAACCTGTGCTGAGTTCCTGGGTCTGTACACCCACTCTGCCCATTATGAGGGTTTTCCACCAACTCTATGCTGAGTTCCCAGGTCTGTAGACCTGCTCGGCCCATTATGAGAGAGGTTCACACAATCCCTGTGCTGAGTTCCCTGGTCTGTATACCCACACATCCCATTATGAGGGGTTCCCATCATTCCTGTGCCGAGTTCCTGGGTCTGTTCACCCACTCTGCCCATTATGAGGGGTTTCCACCAACTCTATGCTGAGTTCCAAGGTCTGTAGACCTGATGGGCCCATTATGAGAGGTTCACACAATCCCTGTGCCGAGTTCCCTGGTCTGTATAACCACACATCCCATTATGAGGGGTTTCCAATTAACCTGTGCTGAGTTCCTGGGTCTGTGCACTCACGCTGCCCATTATGAGGAGTTCCCACCAATACTGTGCCGAGTTCCCAGGTCTGTAGACCAGCTTGGCCCATTATGAGAGGTTCACACAATCGCTGCGCTGAGTTCCCTGGTCTGTATACCCACACATCCCATTATGAGGGGTTCCCATCATTCCTGTGCCGAGTTCCTGGGTCTGTTAACCCACTCTGCCCATTATGAGGGGTTTCCACCAACTCTATGCTGAGTTCCAAGGTCTGTAGACCTGCTGGGCCCATTATGAGAGGTTCACACAATCCCTGCGCCGAGTTCCCTGGTCTGTATAACCACACATCCCATTATGAGGGGTTTCCAATTAACCTGTGCTGAGTTCCTGGGTCTGTACACCCACTCTGCCCATTATGAGGGGTTTCCACCAACTCTATGCTGAGTTCCCAGGTCTGTAGACCTGCTCGGCCCATTATGAGAGAGGTTCACACAATCCCTGTGCTGAGTTCCCTGGTCTGTATACCCACTCATCCTATTATGAGGGGGTTCCCACCATTCCTGTGGCGAGTTCCCAGGTCTGTACACCAGCTCTGCCCATTATGAGGGGTTCCTACAATCCCTGCGAGGAGTTAGCGGGTCTGTACACCCACTCATCCCATTATGAGATTACCATTATGAGAGGATCACCCAATCCATGTGCTGAGTTCCCGGGTCTGTAAACCCTCACATCCCATTACGAGGGGTTCCCATCATTCCGGTGCTGAGTTCCTGGGTCTGTACACCCACTCATCCCATTATGAGGGGTTTCCACCTAACCTGTGCCGAGTTCCCAGGTCTGTACATAAGCTCTGCCCATTATGAGGGGTTTCCACGAGCCCTGTGCTGAGTTCCCAGGTATCTACACCCATTCATCCCATTATGAGGGCTTCCCACCAACCCTGTGCTGAGTTCCCAGGTCTGTACACCTGCTGGGCCCATTATTAGGCATTCCAACAATCCCTGTGCTGAGTTTCCAGGTCTGTACACCCACTCTGCCCATTATGATGAGTTCCCACCAATACTGTGCCGAGTTCCCAGGTCTGTAGACCTGCTGCGTCCATTATGAGAGGTTTACACAATCCCTGCCCTGAGTTCCCTGGTCTGTATACCCACACATGCCATTATGAGGGGTTTCCACCTAACCTGTGCCGAGTACCAAGGTCTGTACACTCACTCTGCCCATTATGAGGGGTCCCTACAATCCCTGCGAGGAGTTAGCGGGTCTGTACACCCACTCTGCCCATTATGAGGTGTTCCCACCAACCCTGTGCCGAGCTCCCAGGTCTGTACACCTGCTGGGCCCATTATGAGGCTTTTTAACAATCCCGGGGCTGAGTTACCAAGTCTGTAGACCTGCTGGGCCCATTATGAGAGGGTCACCCAATCCAAGTGCTGAGTTCCCGGGTCTGTACACCCTCACATCCCATTACGAGGGGTTCCCATCATTCCTGTGCTGAGTTCCTGGGTCTGTACACCCACTCATCCCATTATGAGGGCTTCCCACCAACCCCGTGCTGAGTTCCCTCGTCTGTACACCTGCTGGGCCCATTATTAGGCATTCCAAAAATCCCTGTACTGAGTTTCCAGGTCTGTACACCCACTCTGCCCATTATGAGGGGTTCCCACCAACCCTGTGCTGGGTTCCAAGGTCTGTAGACCTGCTGGGCCCATTATGAGAGGTTCACACTGTCCCTGTGCTGAGTTCCCTGGTCTGTATACCCACACTTCCCATTATGAGGGGTTTCCAATTAACCTGTGCCGAGTTCCTGGGTCTGTACCCTCACTCTGCCCATTATGAGGGGTTTCTACAATCCCTGTAAGAAGTTAGCGCGTCTGTACACCCACTCATCCCATTATGAGGGGTTCCCACCAAGGCGGTGCCGATTTCCCAGGTCTGTACACCTACTCGGCCCATTATGAGGCTTTTCAACAATCCCTGTGCTGAGTTACCAAGTCTGTACTCCCACTCCGCCCATTTTGAGGGGTTCCCAACAAACCAAGTGCCGAGTTCCTGGGTCTGTACACCCACTCATCCCATTATGAGGGGTTTCCACCTAACCTGTGCCGAGTTCCCAGGTCTGTACACCCACTTTGCCCATTATGAGGGGTTCCCACCAACCCTGTGCCGAGTTCCCAGGTCTGTACACCTGCTGGGCCCATTATGAGGCTTTTCAACAATCCCGGGGCTGAGTTACCAAGTCTGTAGACCTGCTGTGCTCATTATGAGAGGGTCACACATACCTGTGCTGAGTTCCCGGGTCTGTACACCCTCACATCCCATTATGAGGGGTTCCCACGTCTGTACACCTGCTCGGCCCATTATGAGGCTTTTCAACAATCCCTGTGCTGAGTTACCAAGTCTGTTCTCCCACTCTGCCCATTATGAGGGGTTCCCCAACAAACCATGTGCTGAGTTCCTGGGTCTGTACACCCACTCACCCCATTATAAAGGGGTTTCCACCTAACCTGTGCCGAGTACCAAGGTCTGTACACTCACTCTGCCCATTATGAGGGGTCCCTACAATCCCTGCGAGGAGTTAGCGGGTCTGTACACCCACTCTGCCCATTATGAGGGGTTTCCACCAACTCTATGCTGAGTTCCAAGGTCTGTAGACCTGCTCGGCCCATTATGAGAGGTTCACACAATCCCTGTGCTGAGTTCCCTGGTCTGTATACCCACACATCCCATTATGAGGGGTTCCCATCCTTCCTGTGCCGAGTTCCTGGGTCTGTACACTCACTGTGCCCATTATGAGGGGTCCCTACAATCCCTGCGAGGAGTTAGCGGGTCTGTACACCAACTCTGCCCATTATGAGGGGTTCCCACCAACCCTGTGCCGAGTTCCCAGGTCTGTACACCTGCTGGGCCCATTATGAGGCTTTTCAACAATCCCGGGGCTGAGTTACCAAGTCTGTAGACCTGCTGTGCTCATTATGAGAGGGTCACACATACCTGTGCTGAGTTCCCGGGTCTGTACACCCTCACATCCCATTATGAGGGGTTCCCACGTCTGTACACCTGCTCGGCCCATTATGAGGCTTTTCAACAATCCCTGTGCTGAGTTACCAAGTCTGTTCTCCCACTCTGCCCATTATGAGGGGTTCCCCAACAAACCATGTGCTGAGTTCCTGGGTCTGTACACCCACTCACCCCATTATAAAGGGGTTTCCACCTAACCTGTGCCGAGTACCAAGGTCTGTACACTCACTCTGCCCATTATGAGGGGTCCCTACAATCCCTGCGAGGAGTTAGCGGGTCTGTACACCCACTCTGCCCATTATGAGGGGTTTCCACCAACTCTATGCTGAGTTCCAAGGTCTGTAGACCTGCTCGGCCCATTATGAGAGGTTCACACAATCCCTGTGCTGAGTTCCCTGGTCTGTATACCCACACATCCCATTATGAGGGGTTCCCATCCTTCCTGTGCCGAGTTCCTGGGTCTGTACACTCACTGTGCCCATTATGAGGGGTCCCTACAATCCCTGCGAGGAGTTAGCGGGTCTGTACACCAACTCTGCCCATTATGAGGGGTTCCCACCAACCCTGTGCCGAGTTCCCAGGTCTGTACACCTGCTGGGCCCATTATGAGGCTTTTCAACAATCCCGGGGCTGAGTTACCAAGTCTGTAGACCTGCTGTGCTCATTATGAGAGGGTCACACATACCTGTGCTGAGTTCCCGGGTCTGTACACCCTCACATCCCATTATGAGGGGTTCCCACGTCTGTACACCTGCTCGGCCCATTATGAGGCTTTTCAACAATCCCTGTGCTGAGTTACCAAGTCTGTTCTCCCACTCTGCCCATTATGAGGGGTTCCCCAACAAACCATGTGCTGAGTTCCTGGGTCTGTACACCCACTCACCCCATTATAAAGGGGTTTCCACCTAACCTGTGCCGAGTACCAAGGTCTGTACACTCACTCTGCCCATTATGAGGGGTCCCTACAATCCCTGCGAGGAGTTAGCGGGTCTGTACACCCACTCTGCCCATTATGAGGGGTTTCCACCAACTCTATGCTGAGTTCCAAGGTCTGTAGACCTGCTCGGCCCATTATGAGAGGTTCACACAATCCCTGTGCTGAGTTCCCTGGTCTGTATACCCACACATCCCATTATGAGGGGTTCCCATCCTTCCTGTGCCGAGTTCCTGGGTCTGTACACTCACTGTGCCCATTATGAGGGGTCCCTACAATCCCTGCGAGGAGTTAGCGGGTCTGTACACCAACTCTGCCCATTATGAGGGGTTCCCACCAACCCTGTGCTGAGTTCCCAGGTCTGTACACCTGCTGGGCCCATTATGAGTCTTTTCAACAATCCCGGAGCTGAGTTACCAAGTCTGTAGACCTGCTGGGCCCATCATGAGAGGGTCACCCAATCCATGTGCTGAGTTCCCGGGTCTGTACACCCTCACATCCCATTACGGGGGGTTCCCATCATTCCTGTGCTGAGTTCCTGGGTCTGTACACCCACTTATCCCATTATGAGGGCTTCCCACCAACCCCGTGCTGAGTTCCCTGGTCTGTACACCTGCTGGGCCCATTATTAGGCATTCCAACAATTCCTGTACTGAGTTTCCAGGTCTGTACACCCACTCTGCCCATTATGAGGGGTTCCCACCAACCCTGTGCTGAGTTCCCAGGTCTGTACACCTGCTGGGCCCATTATGAGGCTTTTCAACAATCCCGGAGCTGAGTTACCAAGTCTGTACTCCCACTCTGCCCATTATGAGGGGTTCCCACCAACCCTGTGCCAAGCTCCCAGGTCTGTACACCTGCTGGGCCCATTATGAGAGGGTCACACAATCCCTGTGCTGAGTTCCCGGGTCTGTACACCCTCACATCCCATTATGAGGGGTTCCCACCAACCCTGTGCCGAGTTTCCAGGACTGTACACCTGCTCGGCCCATTATGAGGCTTTTCAACAATCCATGTGCTGAGTTACCAAGTCTGTTCTCCCACTCTGAAATACAAGGGAATGAGGCTGCGCTAGCAGGTGTGAATCACCACTAGGGGTGTAGGTGAAACAAACAAAAGTGTATAAAACAGATTGTGCAACTATAGTAGCAAAATTGCTGGTACACGTGACTCACCACTAGGGAGTGGTGCAATTGGTGCAACTAAGATGGCTAATAAACGTGACTCACCACTGTGAGTATAAGTGAGAAAACAATCCCATATATGATATTAAACAAACGGTTTGAACAACAATGGTTACAAAATAATGATTGAAAAAGTCAATATTCAATATTATGAGGTTGGGATGAATTGCAGGTAGTCCTAGAGGGATGATCCCCTTAAGAACCCTACTCACCAAAACGATGTGACCCACAGCTTTGCAGTCCTAGGGTCTAGATACGCATTAATAGAATGGTGAGATGGGTGGTGTCAGAAATCCTAAGAGATACTTCAAATGGTCCAATGGAGACTCCAGTTGAATGTGGGTGCCGTGAAGAGGAAAAAAGGAACATACATGTGTAGTATCGCCGTGCTAAACCTCTGCAATGCTAAACAATAGTAACTCACTACTGAGCAGACTTGGATCAGCGAGTTCCGGGTGCGCGCTTGGCATGCGCTCCAAACAGAACAGGAAGCAGGCGTCACAGGCTGGCTGGCCGGAAATTGCGTCTACGCGTTTCGCCCCTCCTCCAGGGCGTCATCAAGGACATCACTTCCAGCTAGCATTTGGAGGTTTTTATATGTTAGGCAGCTGGCGCCTCCCAGTTAACCAGCCAATCAGAGGATTGGACTGATTAAGACTTTTACTTCCGGATTACATCATTTCCTCTAGTCAGTTGCTCATTGAAAACTTTATTAGCAAATGGACAACTTGACAGAACATGATAGGAAGATTAAAATATAAGGCATTTCGTATATTATCGCAAATGTCATTACACATTTATAAAAAATATAAATAAAAACAATTGACAATGATAAGAATTTTTGGAAAAATTAAGTATAAATAGAAATATAAAAATAAATAAAATGAAAAATAAAGAATAAAAAAATAAAAATAAAATTAAAATTATAATTAATAAAAATAAAAAATAAAGTGATAAATAAAAAATAAAAAAATTATAAAAAAATAAAAATGAAAAAAGTGGAAAATAAAGTAAATAAATGTGAAATATAAAAAAAAATAAAAATAAAATAAAAATAAAGATAGATATAAAGTAAAAATACAAAAAAATAAAAATAAAAGTTAAAATAAAAATAAAAGTAAAAAATGAAAATAAAATTAAAATAAAAATAAAAAAATAATAAAATTAATTAAATCAGAAATTGAGAAATAAAAATGTAAAATGAATATTAGAATAGATTACCAATTTGACAGAAAACAATTCAGATCTAGATCTATATTAAGGCCATGCGGATGGAGAGTGCCTAATCTATGGATCCATTGGGTTTCGTTTCTCGATATTGCCTGTTTGAGATTAGATCCTCGCCAATGGGGTTCTACCCTGTCTATGCCACAAAACCTCAAACCTCGAGGGTCACGATTGTGAAAAAGTCTGAAATGATTGGATAGACTATGATGCTTAAAACCCTTTTTTATTCTGTTTACATGTTCTCTTAATCTGATGCCCAATTTTCGAGTGGTCCTACCCACATACTGAAGGCTGCATGGATAGGCCAAAAGACAGGTGACGTGGGTGGTCGCACAAGTAATACATTTTTTTTATTTCGTACGTTTTACCTTGGGTCAAAGATGTAAATTGTGTTGTTTTTCGCACTCTATGCCTAGAAGTACGACAAACAACACATCTACCACAGCTAAAATAGCCAGTTTGGTCCAAGAAAGTGTGGAGCTTTTCAGGGGGATTGACAACATTGTGTGCCAACTGGAGTCGCAAAGTGGGTGGTTTAGTATAAATGAATTGGGGCACTTGAGGAAGGATCTTATTAAGTTCCCGATCTTTGAGTAATAGTGGCCAATGGTTTTTCAAAATTTTTTCAAACTGTTTATACTGTCTAGTAAAACCAGTCATGAATATTCTTTTTTAGGGGTCTTAGTGCCATTCAAAAGGGACTCTCTTGTTAAATTACGAATATTATCTCTGGTGGTGAGCAGTTCATCATGGTTGTAGCCTTTCTCTTCGAATCTTTTACAAATGATATCACTTTGGATTTCATAATCATTGATGTTTTTACAGTTTCTACGTATTCTTAATAATTGACTTTTTGGTACCCCACTAAGCCATCTAGGGTGATGGCAACTAGTTAGGGGTATATACCCATTACGGTCAACTTCTTTAAAAAAGGTCCATGTGGAAAGTCTACCATGCTCCTTGTAGATCACGAGATCCAAAAAGTTGACGGACTCTACACTAGAAACCTCTGTAAAAGAGATTCCATAAGGATTAGTACCTATTCTGTTCAAAAAGTGCAGAAAGCTATCTTTTGATCCTGCCCATATGACAAAGATATCATCAATATACCGCTTGTAAAACCTCAAATGAGGAATATCCTGGCCATAAATGGCCTGTGATTCCCACCAACTCATAAAGAGATTGGCAACTGCTACTCCTTTCTTTTGTCTAAAATATTTTCGTTCGTGCCAAAAAAAGTTATGGCTCATGGCCAACTCAAGAGATTCCAAAATAAAGTCCTTCTGTTTGGACTTCACTGTGGTATCATCTAAGGCCCACTTAACCGCCTGTAGTGCGTGATTCTGCTGAATATTGGTGTAAAGCGAATTCACATCAATGCTGGCCAAGATGTGGTCATCAGCTATATCCAAAGGATCAATGAGGCCAATAAGGTCTCTACTATCCTTAAGATATGCAGGACATTTCTGTACTAGGGGCTGCAAAAAATGGTCTAGGTATTCACCTAATCTAGCGAATAATGAGTCCACCCCACTAACTATGGGTCTCCCCGGTGGTTTAGTGGGATCCTTATGTATCTTCGGTAATTGGTAAATGACCGGCACTCTAGGTGCATCTGGGATCTGCACCTAGATGTTTAGCATTGCAGAGGTTTAGCACGGCGATACTACACATGTATGTTCCTTTTTTCCTCTTCACGGCACCCACATTCAACTGGAGTCTCCATTGGACCATTTGAAGTATCTCTTAGGATTTCTGACACCACCCATCTCACCATTCTATTAATGCGTATCTAGACCCTAGGACTGCAAAGCCGTGGGTCACATCGTTTTGGTGAGTAGGGTTCTTAAGGGGATCATCCCTCTAGGACTACCTGCAATTCATCCCAACCTCATAATATTGAATATTGACTTTTTCAATCATTATTTTGTAACCATTGTTCAAACCGTTTGTTTAATATCATATATGGGATTGTTTTCTCACTTATACTCACAGTGGTGAGTCACGTTTATTAGCCATCTTAGTTGCACCAATTGCACCACTCCCTAGTGGTGAGTCACGTGTACCAGCAATTTTGCTACTATAGTTGCACAATCTGTTTTATACACTTTTGTTTGTTTCACCTACACCCCTAGTGGTGATTCACACCTGCTAGCGCAGCCTCATTCCCTTGTATTTCATATTTAAGGTCCTTTTAACCTTTTAGGCAGCAGCAGCAGTATTGTTTGCAAATTATCGCATGGTGTTATGCGTTTTTCACTTTTTATGTTTATTTAGCATTCTTTGGCGCGGGTATTAACTTTTGTTTATTATTGTTCTCCCACTCTGCCCATTATGAGGGGTTCCCAACAAACCATGTGCTGAGTTCCTGGGTCTGTTCACCCACTCATCCCATTATAAAGGGGTTTCCACCTAACCTGTGCCGAGGTCCCAGGTCTGTACACCAGCTATGCCCATTATGAGGGGTTTCCAATTAACCTGTGCCGAATTCCTGGGTCTGTACCCTCACTCTGCCCATTATGAGGGGTTTCCACCTAACCTGTGCCGAGTTCCCATGCCTGGGGACCCCAGAGCTGGTGTTACTTGGATTCAGGTCCATGCTGGCCCCCCAAGACACAGACTGTATATGTATTTGGCATATTAGCAAGAGACTAAATGATACTGTTGGGACACAAGCTGTCACATGCTAATGTCATGAACTCCAGCCAGCCTGTCTGTTGTGTAAATGAGTATAGTCTGGCTTTTAGGAGTGTTTCACCTATTGTTGTGCGTGCTAATTAACCCTGCAATTGAATGAAGGAGTCCAGTGTTGATTAAAGCGGAAGTAAACCCATCGATTTAACAGTTTAAAAAAAAAAGGCATGCCGGAAATGCTAACTGCACATTGGCTGTGCTCTCAACCAAACAGTCAAACCATCCAATGGCTGGTGTCATAACAGATCACATGTGCAGCACTGTGGCAGTTAAAGATTAAACAGAGGCAAAGATGGCAGCTTCCTTGGCTTAAAACGATAGGAGGGTTTACTTCCACTTTAAGATAATTAGCTCATGCTAATTAGGTTAGGTTTTAGTCATCTGGCTGTATATATTTGTGTGACATGTCAAATAAAAGTTAATTCCTGATGTACTCCAAGACTGGTGTTGTCTAGTTCTTGGAGGTTCCTATAACCAGATCAATTGGACTCATGTTCCAAGACTTAGGAAGCATTTACGGCGGACACCTTGAGTACAGGATCCGTCACACCACACATCCCATTATGAGGGGTTTCCACCTAACCTGTGCCGAGTTCCCAGGTCTGTACACCAGCTCTGCCCATTATGAGGGGTTCCCAAAATCCCTGCGAGGAGTTAGCGGGTCTGTACACCCACTCTGCCCATTATGAGGGGTTTCCACCTAACCTGTGCCGAGTTCCCATGTCTGTAGACCTGCTCGGCCCATTATGAGAGGTTCACACAATCCCTGTGCTGAGTTGCCTGGTCTGTATACCGACACATCCCAATATGAGGGGTTCCCATCATTCCTGTGCCAAATTCCTGGGTCTGTACACCAGCTATGCCCATTATGAGGGGTTCTTACAATCCCTGCGAGGAGTTAGCGCGTCTGTACACCCACTCTGCCCATTATGAGGGGTTCCTACAATCCCTGCGAGGAGTTAGGGGGTCTGTACACCCACTCTACCCATTTCGAGGGGTTTCCACCAACTCTGTGCTGAGTTCCCAGGTCTGTAGACCGGCTCGGCCCATTATGAGAGGTTCACACAATCCCTGTGCTGTGTTCCCTGGTCTGTAAACCCACACATCCCATTATGAGGGGTTCCCATCATTCCTGTGCCAAATTCCTGGGTCTGTACACCAGCTATGCCCATTATGAGGGGTTCTTACAATCCCTGCGAGGAGTTAGCGCGTCTGTACACCCACTCATCCCATTATGAGGGGTTCCCACAAAGCCTGTGCCGAGTTCCCATGTCTGTACACCTGCTCGGCCCATTATGAGGCTTTTCAACAATCCCTGTGCTGAGTTACCAAGTCTGTACACCCACTCTGCCCATTATGAGGGGTTCCCAACAAACCATGTGCTGAATTCCTGGGTCTGTACACCCACTCATCCCATTATGAGGGGTTTCCACCTAACCTGTGCCGAGTTCCCAGGCCTGTACACCAGCTCTGCCCATTATGAGGGGTCCCTACAATCCCTGAGAGGAGTTAGCGGGTCTGTACACCCACTCTGCCCATTATGAGGGGTTTCCACCAACTCTATGCTGAGTTCCAAGGTCTGTAGACCTGCTGGGCCCATTATGAGAGGTTCACACAATCCCTGTGCTGAGTTCCCTGGTCTGTATACCCACACATCCCATTATGAGGGGTTTCCACCTAACCTGTGCCAAGTTCCCAGGTCTGTACACCAGCTATGCCCATTATGAGGGGTTCCTACAAGCCCTGTGCCGAGTTCACAGGTATCCACACCCATTCATCCCATTATGATGGGTTCCCACCAAACCTGTGCTGAGTTTACAGGTCTGTACACCTGCTGGGTCCATTATTAGGCATTCCAACAATCTCTGTGCTGAGTTTCCAGGTCTGTACAGCCACTCTGCCCATTATGAGGGGTTCCCAACAAACCATGTGCTGAGTTCCTGGGTCTGTATACCCACTCATCCCATTATGAGGGGTTTCCACCTAACCTGTGCCGAGTTCCCAGGTATGTACACCAGCTCTACCCATTATGAGGAGTTCCCACCAATCCTGTGCCGAGTTCCCAGGTCTGTACACCCACTCTGCCCATTATGAGGGTTTCCCACCAACCATGTGCTGAGTTCCCAGGTCTGTACAAATGCTGCGCCCATTAATAGTCATTCCAACAAGTCCTGTGCTGAGTTCCCAGGTCTGCAGACCCACTCTACCCATTATGAGGGGTTCCAACCAAACCTGTTCCCAGGTCTGTACACCAGCTCTGCCCATTATGAGGGGTTCCTACTAGCCCTGTGCTGAGTTCCCAGGTTTCTGCACCCACTGATCCCATTATGAATGGTTCCCATAATTCCTGTGTCTGTACACCAGCAATGCCCATTATGAGGGGTTTCCAACAATCCCTGCGAGGAGTTAGCAGATCTGTACACCCACTCTGCCCATTACGAGGGGTTCCCAACAAACCAAGCGCTGAGTTCCCGGGTCTGTACACCCACTGATCCCATTATGAGCGGTTCCCATTATTCCTGTGCTGAGTTCCTGGGTCTGTACACCCACTCATCCTGTTATGAGGGGTTTCCACCTAACCTGTGCTGAGTTCCCAGGTCTGTACACCAGCTATGCCCATTATGAGAGGTTCCCACCAAACATGTGCCGAGTTCCCAGGTCTGTACACCAGCTCTGCCCATTATGAGGGGTTCCTACGAGCCCTGTGCTGGGTTCCCAGGTTTCTACACCTAACATCCCATGAGGGGTTCCCACCAACCCAGTGCTGTGTTTCCAGGTCTGTACACCTGCTGGGCCCATTATGAGGTGTTCCAACAATCCCTGTGCTTCGTTCCCAGGCTTCTACACCCAGTGATCCCATTATGAGGGGCTCCCATCATTTCTGTGCTGAGTTACTGGGTCTGTACACCCACTGATCCCATTATGGGGGTTCCCACAACCCCTGTGCTGAGTTACCAGGTCTGTACACCAGCTCTGCCCATTATGAGGGGTTCCCACCTACCCTGTGCCGAGTTACCAGGTCTGTACACCAGCTGGGCCCATTATAAGGGGTTCCCATCATTACTGTGCCGAGTTTCCAGGTCTGTACACCTGCTGGGCCCATTATTAGGCATTCCAACAATTCCTGTGCTGAGTTCCCAGGTCTGTACACCCACTCTGCCCATTATGAGGGTTTGCCACCAATCCTGTGCGGAGTTCCTGGGTCTGTACACCTGATGGGCCCATTATGAGGGGTTCCCACAAGCCCTGTGCTGAGTTCCCGGGTCTGTACACCCTCTCATCCCATTATGAGGGGTTCCCATCATTTCTGTGCTGAGTTCCTGGGTCTGTACACCCACTGATCCCATTATGGGGGTTCCCACAAGCTCTGTGCTTAGTTCCCGGGTCTGTAAACATGCTGGGCCCATTATGAGGGGTTCAAACAATCCCTGTGTTGAGTTCCCAGGTCTGTACACCCACTCTGCCCATCATGAGGGATTCCCACCAACCCTGTGAAGAGTTCCTGGGTCTATACACTCACACTGCCCATTATGAGGGGTTACCAGGTCTGTACACCTGCTGTGCCCAATATGAGGGGTTCCAAGATTCTCTGTGCTGAGTTCCTGGGTCTTTACTCCCACTCATCCCATTATGAGGAGTTCCCACAATCCCTGTGCTGAGTTCATGGGTCTGTACACCACCACTGAGCGTGAGGGTTTCCCACAATCCCTGTGCTGAGTTCCCAGGTCTGTTAACCCCTCACAATGGGATGTGTGGGTTATCTGTATACATAGCCCCTATACAGGCCTAGAGAACACATCAGTCAGGGGGTTGAGTCCGGGTTGTTAAAAATCCTTGCACCAGCCATGTGTCTCATGACATGGCAGCACACACATTTCTTTATGCCTATTCAAGAAATATAGCAGGGGGGCAGCAGTCAAACAGTATTAGCATTATCATCAATGATGATAATCATCACACTACACAGTACAGTGACTTTGAGCTAAATCTCCTGTACTGTGTGATTAATGATTATCATCATGATAAAGGGTGGAAGGACACTGAAATGCACCCCTCCCGGTACATTAAAGTGTTTTTTAGAGGCAGACGTTTTTGAGCTTAATGCTTTCTATGTGTCTGAATGTAGACACAGAGCTATGACTTGGCTCCATTGCCCCAATAGGAAGCTGCTGACTGTGGGGGCACTCTACAGGATGGAGGGACAAGGAGCAGGAAAGAGTGACCTGAGAAGAGAAGGATCTGGGATGCTCTGTGCAAAACCAACTGCACAGAGCAGGTAAGTATAACCTGTTTGTTATTAAAAAAATAAATAAAAAGGATAACTTTACAATGAATCACTTTAGGATCACTTTACAATCACTTCATGGGGTTTGGTTTATGATCAGGTTACTGCTGAAATTGGCAAGCGTTCTCACTACAGGATTGTTTACATTTTGGTATGCAAATATATGACCTGACTGTGTTGAGGAGGGAGTCATGCAATTTTCTTTCCTTCAGCTCATGGTTGCAGGAAAGAAAATCATATGTGATGGACTCCACTTTGATCAGCAGGGAATCTGCTGATCCCCCCCACTGATTGGACCAGATCGGGCAGATGAAAGTCCATGTCCACTCAGTTTATGCAGAGCTGACAGGGACACAGCCCGCTCTGCTGTGTAGACAGCCAGGTGTAAATGGTCTCCACTATCCTTTTACACCCAACTGCCATCCAATTAGATCCACATAGACAGATACGGATGAATCCCCTTCCATTTTTAGCAGACTAGATCAGAGGTAGGCAGGTGTAAAGTACGCAAGTAAAGAGGTATGTTCTCATCTGAAAACAGTATTCCTTTTGGATAATCAAATTTATAACAGGCTGTATAAAGATAACTATCCCTTGAGTACAAAGCTGCATATTTTTAGGTGGGTGGGTGGGGTCAGTGGGCAGGCTTTTATGAGGCCCCATCAGGTAGGCTGCATGGGGCCCTGTGATTTCTAACAGCAGCCCTGTCAATACCAGCAATTACCCCTCTGCATTGGGTCCAGTTTCCACAACAATAGCCTCCCAGAATTAAAAAGACGGTTCCTGCTAAACCAGCAAATTAAAATCCGTCTATGGCCGGCTTAAAGTAGGTTCTGAGCATTTTGACTGCATGTCATTAAATATTATCCTCATGTTCTGAAGTACTCCATGTTCAATTTCCTACCTTCCATCCATCCATCCTGCTCCCACGCGACATCGCTCGCTCTTCCTGGACTGGGACTGACATCATTTCAGCATAGAAGCACAGGACTAACTTTCACCTGTCTGGCGGAGAACACTTCTGAGAACGATACACTTAGATACACAATCCCTACTAAAGCCTTTGGCTCTTCTAGAAATTTTTTTTTAAAAAAAGGGGTTACATACAGTTACCAGCCTAAAATTTGAGAAATAGATTATAGACACGCAGCAGACATACACGTGGTGGTTTCATAGTGACACCTTTGGCCTGCCTATGAAAGAATAAAAACAATAACGTTTGGCCTACACACCATCAAATCCCTTTCTTTGAGTTCATTAAGTCACACAGCTCTTCATGTTCTTGACCGTAGGGATGTCACAAAGCAGTGCAACAAAGAGGGGTGGGTAACCAAAGAGGACATGCAACAATTAACGAGAACACCCTAGAAGAGAAGCAGGAAACTTCAAGCCACCACTTGGGGCCAAAACACAGATCTGGAGATGCCAAAGCATCAACTTGGAGAGCTTGTTAAAAGGTCTGCACAGATAACCAGGTAGCCACCTTGCAAACTCTAGACATATATGCCTGATGTCACAACGTCTATAAAAAGGTAGGAATAACCCTGATAGAAGATACCATAATGGGGAAGGTAGGAGTCTGACCCTTAATAGCACAAGTCTGGACAATGCTCTGCCTGACCCAATTAGAACTAGTGACACAGAAAGCCTCTGGGCAATCACAAAAGGAGGGTCCAACCTCCAGGAGGTCAAAACAGGTAGGTGGGCATGAACCACCTGGGCCACATCCAAGTAGTGCAAGACAACCTCTTCTGGGTACAAAGGGTTGAACACAGGGAAACCAGGACAGCATCCTGATACAGGTGAAAGTCTGAGTCCACCTTCAGTAGGAATGAGGGTCACAGATGGAGAACCATTTTATCCCTGTGTAAACCAATGGAGACCAATAGAGGCCAAGGCCAAAAGCTCGGACACGGAACGTGCACAAGCAACCAAATGGATAGACCTCCCTGTGTGAGGTCAAAGACCCAGCCAAATTCCTGTAGCGCAATGTAATCTCCACATTGTCCATCAATACAGAATGAGACTCTGCTTGCAGGAGGTGGTCAGCCAGATAGCCTATCACAGCAATTCCCCACCATCTCGGTAAGGGCAAGACAGCATCCAGCACCTTTGGAAACACCCAGGGCAGAGAGGCCAGACCGAAGCGGGGCACCACAAACTAATAATGCATGCTCCAAACCCGCAAAGATAAGGAGCACGACACAGATGGGAACATGCAAGTAATCATCCCTGATGTCAATGGTGGCCAGGGGATCCCCCTGGCATAGGGTGGCCACCCCCAAATGGGGGACATTTTCAAGTGCTTTAGCCACATAAGCTATTAAAGTAGAAGTTCACCTTTGTAAAAAAAAAAATAGTACTACTGTCACATCTTTTTGCAGGTAAAACGATGTACATTTATTTTTCACCAGGAGCCTGCAAAGCATTGCACCCACAAACACCTGATGCAGGACTGTCTGCGTAATTTGTCTTCTTGTACCCCATATGA
Source organism: Lithobates sylvaticus (assembly GCA_028564925.1). NCBI lineage: Eukaryota > Metazoa > Chordata > Amphibia > Anura > Ranidae > Lithobates > Lithobates sylvaticus. The sequence continues at coordinate 169,931,210 of CM053031.1, forward strand.
GTAGACAGTTACACACTGAGAGGAAGAAACAATGACCTACCTAAACAGCACTCTAACAGTTCATTGATAAATACAAGCCGACAGCTGCAAAGTATCTTGTTACTTGTAGTTCATTCATTCACAGAACTCTGTGAATAAATGATGTAGCCATTGCGACAGAAGATCCCCAGCACACTATAACTAGAAGAGGTGGGTCAGGGAACGGCTGCAGCAGTGGGAACAGGTTACATGTTCCATAGGGGAGGAATATTGCGCTGTGATTGTTGGTTAATGTGTTGGAATAGCAGCAAACATTTGCCGAAAAACTAGCGGTAAGTAAATTGAAAGAGGTAGATAATGTTGCGCTTAAAATATTGATGTGCATATGGTTTGATCTACCATGCAGTGACAGATGCTGCGTTAATAAATATGATACAAATAAATAATTGAAATCATATTATGAAAACACATAAAATAGAATCAAAACCATGTGACCATAAAACTGTGACCATCTGTAATGCAATAGAAATGGTGATAAAAAATAGAAAATAGAACTGAATCGCAGTCTATAAGTGCATGTGAGTAGTCCACATGTGGGTATAAAATAATCCGATAACGAAAAGATAAAAAATGGATGAAAACGAACAATCCGTTTAATATAAAGTGGCTATGTGATAAATGAATCATATAGTGAAGTCCATGTGAATGGTGAAATTCATAACAGAGTGGCAATCTCGTGCGATCCTCCAGCCGCACTAAAAGCGCTTTAAGTGCGATGATGGTGATTCGGTGGCATCAAGGCCCATAAGAATGCAGCTTACCGGAAATCACAGACTTGGGAAGACGTATGCCTCGCAAGTCGTGATAGGCTTAGGTAAAGAGGCTTGTAAGTCGCTGTTCCGCGGTCTGTTCAAAGACTTCCCTCAAGATGTATGGTAATGGATGCAAGGTGGTCGTCAAAACCCTCCGTATGATCATGCGTGCTCACATATACCGGAATATGGTAAAAAACAAAGCTTGCATAGCGTAATAACGTTTAAAAAGGTAACAATTTATTGATAAACAAAATAAATGCTCACATTTGAGTAGAAGAGGTAAGGCAAGGTTGTTGCATATGAAATGGCGTAGTGCTGGTACTGTGGTCCACCCGACGCGTTTCGTCTGCCAAGACATCATCTGGGGTATGGACCATCAGCTCCAGCAACACGCTTAAATTGACATTGTGACCCCAAAACGAATTAGAGTGAACCGGAAGTGACCGTCACTTCCAGTCCGGCTAGTTTCGAAAAACGTGGCCGTAGATGTATTATGATGTTTTAATAGGCAGATGCTAAAATGTGGGGATAAGGTAACTGCACTATTTAAAGTGCAAATATATTAATGTAGTTGTTTAATAGCGGCGTGCAGCCTCCGATTCCGGAAGTCTGCATCGCCGCTCTGTATGGGGAATAGCGTGATGACGTTACGCGGCGCCGCTTTAGCCAATCACAGAGAGGTTGTAAGCCAAGCCTCGCTGTGAGTGTAATGGCTAGATCGCGTCTACATAGACATTGCGGCGCATGCACCGCTGACCATATCCCAACGCAACTAGCCCCTGCACTGAACATGTTCAGGGATTTGGTTTTAAAACACCTAGCTAAACTCCCACCTAAACGCACTTTACCTATCAATGGTCTTAAGTCTTAGTGTGATAATAAAGACTTAATCATTCGCCCCGCCGACAAAGGCGGTGGCATAGTTTTACTAGATAAATCAGCATAGTTTCATAGTTTCATAGTTAGTAAGGTTGAATAAAGACATCAGTCCATCCAGTTCAACCTGAGCGAGTGTCTACAATTGTCCCCATCCCTGTACATTGCACACTCACATCAGTCCCTACCCTCAAGGAGCCCACAATCCAATGTCCCCATTCATATACTAGGGCCAATTTTTGGACAGAAGCCAATTAACCTACCTGCATATCTTTGGATTTGCATACATGGAAGAGATGTACAAAATCCTTAGTGACGAGAACACATAAGGAAATACCAACTGATCCTACGGTCCCTTACAAAAGAGCACTCACTGAGCTCATCGCCAAAGGCTCAGATCAGTGCATTTTGAACCGTAAAGAAAAGGGACTTTCTTGTCCCCCTAGCACCACGAATACCAACAATTTATTACCTGCCTAAAATCCACAAAGATGCTGTACACCCCCCAGGACGTCCAATCATAAGTGGAATAGACTCCGTCACATCTCGGATAGGCAAATATGTGGACCATTACCTTCAACCTATTGTCAAAAAAATCCCCTCCTATCTAAAGGACACCAAGCATGCGATTAATATTCTTTCATCAGTCAACATCGCTGGCAACTATATTATGGCAACTGCGGATGTGGCCTCTTTATACACTTGTATCGCCCATTCCAAAGGCCTGGAAGCAGTAAAAACCTTCCTTGAGAGAGAACCCACTTTAGCCAAACCACAGACCAATTTCATTATGGAACTTTTAAATTTCGCCACACACCACAATTATTTTTGGTTTAACGGCCGTTTCTACTTACAAGAAAGGGGTGTGGCCATGGGAGCCAAATTTGCTCCAAGTTTGGCCAACATCTTTATGGCCAAGTGGGAGGAGGATGTCGCCTATGCTGTCCAGGCACCGGCAGCTGGTGCTGTGGGCACGATACATTGACGACATCCTCCTCCTCTGGAACGGTTCCCCTGACTCCTTGGCAAATTTCTTCACATTTCTTAATGACAATGACAGAGGCATATCTAACATACGAGTCAAGAGAGACTAAAATAAATTTTTTAGACCTAGAAATTAAACTTATGGGACGCCGTTTTGAATTCAGTACCTATTTTAACCACCTGCCGACCGCGCTATAGTCGAAAGACATCTACAGCGCGGTCGGGTTTCCCTGAGTGGACGTCCTACGGACGTCCTCCCAGAAACTTGCTCCCGCGCGCCCCCTGGGGCGCGCACTCGGGAACATCCGTGACCGCCGGGTCCCGAGGACCCGGCGCATCACGGATCATGGTAAACAGCCGCTGATAGCGGCCATTTACCACGTGATCGCTCCGTCAAATAACGGAGCGATCACATGTACACAAACCGGCGTCACGTCATGACGCCGGTTCCTCCCTCTCCTCTCTGTACCGATCGGTACAGAGAGGAGAGAAGCGGAGAGGGGGAGAGATGGGACCAGCGCTGTGGGCTGGATGTGTAGTGCCCACAGCGCTGGTCAATGCACTGCCACCACTGTGCAATGCTCTGCAACCAACCGCTGTGCAATGCTCTGCCACCAACCGCTGTGCAATGCTCTGCCACCAACCGCTGTGCAATGCTCTGCCACCAACCGCTGTGCAATGCTCTGCCAATACTCTGCCAATAGAAACAAAGAATTTTTTTTTTTTTTTTTTACTGAATTTTCAGTATTTTTTGATTTATAGCGCAAAAAATAAAAAACCCAGCGGTGATTAAATACCACCAAAAGAAAGCTCTGTTTGTGTGAAAAAAAAGGGACACAAAATTCATTTGGGTACAGTGTTGCATGACTGAGTAATTGTCATTCAAAGTGTGAGAGCACTGAAAGCTGAAAATTGGTCTGGTTAGGAAGGGGGTTTAACTGCCCAGTGGTCAAGTGGTTAAACCTACTGATCGAAATGGCTTTATACCAAATCGATAGTTGCCACCATCACACCTGGCTCCGATCTATTCCTAAGAGCCAGTTTTTACGCCTACGTAGAAACTGTACGGATACCAATGTTTTTAGGGAACAAGCAAACGTTTTAAAGGAAACGCTTTGAGGAGAAGGGGTACGAAATGCATGAGGTAGACTCTGACCTAAACAAAGCATTGAATGTTGACCGTTCTTTGTTGACAGACAAACCTAGACCAACTGCAGATGAAACTTTTAAGTGGTCTTTCCTCACGTCCTTTTCAGTCCAGCATAAACAGATCAAGTCTATATTCTCACAACATTGGGATATCTTAAAAAATGACAGAATTCTGGGCCCCCTTCTACCTGATAGAGCCAAAGTTATATACAGAGGAGCACCTTCTCTCAGCAGTAAAATTGCCCCCACCATCATCAATCCCCCAGTGAGACCTTCGTTTTTTCACAACTTAACGGGTTATTACCCTTGCAAAAAATGTACAGTATGTAGCTTCAACACACATGGTAGACAAACAACTAAGGAATTCATGTCAACCGTTACCAAGCAGAAATTCCCTATTAAACCATTCTGTACCTGTTCAACCAAGCATGTGGTATATCTCATAACATGTCCCTGCTCCAAACAATATGTAGGAAGAACAATACGCTCTCTTTCTCCCCCAGAGTTGGTGAACACATCACGAAAATAAAGGGAGGTAGTATAAAGCATACAGTCCCTAGGCATTACCGTCAGTTTCACAATAGGGACCCTCGGGGCACCCAGTTCTTGATCATTGACAGATTTACAGCACCCTGGAGGGGTGGCGCAAAGACCAGAGGTGTATCAAGGCTCGAGACTTTCTGGATCCATTCATTACAAACCTATTCTCCACTCGGCCTGAACGTCGAGTGGGATATCAACGCCTTCATCAATAAAGCATAATATTTACATACCATTTCCTATGAAATACATCAGTGTTTAGATTTATTTTAATCAATTAATTAAATTGCAACCTTCTATGCGATATAACAACAGCATAGCTTTAATGTTAACATTTTACCAATTTTTCACACCACCGATATTTAAGGAATTTTATGGTATGCTGTCAATTACTGACTTTTTAACCATTTTAACATTTATTTGATATTTCATAATATCACTAAGCCTTAACATTAACGCTCTATCAATTCTTAACACCATTGATATTCGGAGGAACTTGTTACAGCATTTTTTATCAATATTAATTATATTGCTAATTGACCTTTTACTGTTTTAGGATTCTTTCTCTTCATGCAAAATACTTTTTAATATCACATCTCTTCCATGCTTTTATACATTTTTCATATACAATTTTTATATATATTTTTACTATTTACATTTTTATATAACCATAATCTTTATGAACAACTTCATGGGTAACATTATATATCATGTTTTTATATTTTATTTTTATTTTTGGCAATGTGATTTCAACTTGAAGCGATTCTTTGGCCGTTTGTCATATTTATTCACTATTCATGTACCACTTTCGGCATTTACATATGGACAATGGCCTTTTTTGTATACCATATGTTTACCTTGCTGACTTCCGGTTCCCGTCCGGAGTGTCAGCAGTGTATGACCCTTTAGTCCTATCACGATTGGGCCGCGCATCCGCCGCCCCATTCCACCAATATCATTGCATATCCAAAGCGAGGCTTGGATATGGTCAGCGGCGCATGCGCCGCAATGTCTATGTAGACGCGATCTAGCCATTACACTCACAGCGAGGCTTGGCTTACAACCTCGCTGTGATTGGCTAAAGCGACGCCGCGTGACGTCATCACGCTATTCCCCATACAGAGCGGCGATGCAGACTTCCGGAATCGGAGGCTGCACGCCGCTATTAAATAACTACATTAATATATTTGCACTTTAAATAGTGCAATTACCTTATCCCCACATTTTAGCATCTGCCTATTAAAACATCATAATACATCTACGGCCACGTTTTTCGAAACTAGCCGGACCGGAAGTGACGGTCACTTCCGGTTCACTCTAATTCGTTTTGGGGTCACAATGTCAATTTAAGCGTGTTGCTGGCGCTGATGGTCCATACCCAGATGACGTCTTAGCAGACGAAACGCGTCGAGTGGACCACAGTACCAGCACTACGCCATTTCATATGCAACAACCTTGCCTTACCTCTTCTACTCAAATGTGAGCATTTATTTTGTTTATCAATAAATTGTTACCTTTTTAAACGTTATTATGCTATGCAAGCTTTGTTTTTTACCATATTCCGGTATATGTGAGCACGCATGATCATACGGAGGGTTTTGACGACCACCTTGCATCCATTACCATACATCTTGAGGGAAGTCTTTGAACAGACCACGGAACAGCAACTTACAAGCATCTTTACCTAAGCCTATCACGACTTGCGAGGCATACGCCTTCCCAAGTCTGTGATTTCCAGTAAGCTGCATTCTTATGGGCCTTGATGCCCCCGAATCACCATCATCGCACTTAAAGCACTTTTAGTGCGGCTGGAGGACAAGATTGCCACTCTGTTATGAATTTCACCATTCACATGGACTTCACTATATGATTCACTTATCACATAGCCACTTTATATTAAACGGATTGTTCGTTTTCATCCATTTTTTATCTTTTCGTTATCGGATTATTTTATACCCACATGTGGACTACTCACATGCACTTATAGACTGCGATTCAGTTCTATTTTCTATCACCATTTCTATTGCATTACAGATGGTCACGGTTTTATGGTCACATGGTTTTGATTCCATTTTATGTGTTTTCATAATACGATTTCAATTATTTATTTGTATCATATTTATTAACGCAGCATCTGTCACTGCATGGTAGATCAAACCATATGCACATCAATATTTTAAGCGCAACATTATCTACCTCTTTCAGGTTACATGTTCCACCCTAAAAACGGGTTGAACATGTGTTCCCAAAAGTGAACTTATCCTTTAAAGGGTCTTGAGGACCAGTAATGTATGGATCCTTCCTAACAGGTTGAAGAAAAAAAACCTGGAACCTCTCCAGGGCTGGGGCAGAAGTATCACAACCTGAAAGAGAAGGTCCCATATGGCCATGGTCAGTGAACTCAGACATCAGAAGGCAGAGATCCACAGATCATAGGAGCCATAGAGATGACCCCTCCCCCCCACCTTAAGGTACCCATGGAGGACAGACCATGCTGCCATGATGGACCCGTCACTGGTTTAAAGGGAATGAGGAACAGTCAAACACCTGAGGCAAGTGGTTTAACAGTGTACCATCAGTCCATCCTTAGAGATGTCTATTGCATGCAGCTCCATTCCTTGTTCCAGCCTACTGTAGTCCAACCTCCTCATCCCCATTCCAAAGAGGTCCTACACCAAGGTGACCAGATTTTTTAAATGAAATCCGGGGACATATTTTTTTTACTAGTAATGGCGGCAATTAGCGACTCTCTGCCCATCGCCACCCGCCTCACAGCCTGTCAAGCCTAAGACTGGCCATACACCTTTAGATTATCTGCAGATTTTATATGGTCAGATGAAAAAAAGTGAGAGATTCCTCCATCCACAATTTAGCATACATGGAAAAATCTGTTGCACTTTTTCCATCTAACCATAGAAAATCTGCAGATAATCTAAAAGGTGTATGGCCAGCGTTACTCTCCGGGCCCCGGCTACTACTGGGTGGGGAGCGAAGGAAGATCACTCCATCAGGGAATGCAAGGAGATGGGCAGGTGGCTGGCCACGGGCATGCACCCGAAACTGAAGACATATTCTCTCTGCTCCGACCAGCACATGATCATCAGAAAGGGGCACAGATAATGAAAAATACACCCCCACCCCCTAAGCTAGTAGGAGTGGCAGAGCGGGGGGGTGGAATTCAGATTTTTTTTTTGTATTCTGCACTGACTGTCTTTGAAATTGCCCCAGCCCCTGTTCAAATCCAATCCGGGGACAGGCTTGGTTCGGGGACAGTGTCCTCAATCCGGGGCCTGTCCCCGGAAACCTGGGATGTCTGGTCACCCTATCCTACACCCCTCTATCCACACCATCCCCATGTGATCAACGGGTCTCATCAATCTGCAAGTCTGTGGCTGATCTATGACATACTGGCTATCATCTCTCCTGTTCTGCATGGTCATGCGATCCATTATCTGTCATTGAGTGTCAGTCATGTATCTCATTGCCGCTCAACTGCCACCCCTGTCTTAACTCTATACCTCTCCCCAGTTCCCTCATACACAATGGAGGGTCCATTTTATTTGTATTTAGAATTACATTTGTATTTATTTTCCACTTTATGCATTCCATTGATTGATGCTGACTAAGGATGGGCTCAGGCAAGTTCAAAGCTCCACAAATCCAAGCCCATCGGGAAGCTGACACAGCACAGTGCTAATCGCAGCCAGTGAGACATTTCCCCATCTGTGCAGTGTGATTAGCGCTGTACAGTGTGAGCTTAATGGCGGGCTCGGGTACGTAGAGCTTCAAACACGCTCAAGCCCATCCTTAATGCTGACAGACACACACACACACACACACACACACACACACACACATTTTGTTTGAGTATATACATATAAAATATTTATCCCCAAACATCTGCCATCAGGTTAGCATTTACGCCCCTGGGAAGAAACAATGACGATACTATGTATTCTCCCACCTTAATATTCATGTTGAGGTGGAAAAATATGTAATTGCACAGTGATCATCTGTCATATATTCATGATATGTATTATAAAAATTCTTGCCATTTATTTTTATTTTTTTATTACATACATACAAATTTTTTCTGTATCCCCAAGGATTAATGGCACCGGACAGGGTTGTAAAAAATTTTTTTCCACCTGTGTTCACTCTAGGTGCGAGGTTAGGCCCACAGTTTTGAACAGGTTGATAAAGAAGCTGAATTGCTTAAAAACACGTTCCTGTTACCAGGGAAGCATTACGGTGTACTACAGTTAGTTTTCTAGACGGTTCATGGACACTGGCAGCTCCTGTCATCCTTTCCTGCAATGTCATTATCTCCAGCAGCAGCAATCGCTTCCAACCAGCCAGTGGCCAAGGTGAGGAGTCGGACGTCCCTTGCAGACTTCCCTCCCCACCTCCTCTCTCATGGTTTGTGATAATACTGTTTTATTGGTTTTCAATATTAAATCTCTCACAGTACTTGCACTATGAGATGTGCACTCTTGTTTTTGTTTTTTCCTTTTGTCTTGTTCCACATTGCAGCACTCCCAGTGTTCAGTTTCCAGAGGACTTTTTTATTCTTTATTTTTTTTTTCTAACTACCCACTCTAAAAAAGTATTTTTTTGGAGGGTACACTTTCCACCAGACACCTTCAACCACTTTAGGCTATGTCCGATTTTTGTTTTTTTTATATGACATTGTTGTTTTTTGTACATGAAAATTTGCAACACTTGCAGGGGAGCACTGGATTTTGTTATTTTCTAGAAATCACCTGTACAAGAGCATGATGGATGGGATGAAGGATATTAAGACCCCTTTCACGCTAAGGCAGTTTTCAGGCATTTTAACATTAAAAATAGCACCTATAAAGTGCCTGAAAACTGCCTCCTGTTAATTTCAGAGTGACTTTTCATACTGGGGTGGTGTGCTAGCGGGACGTTAGGAAAAGTCCCACAGGCAGCATCTTTGGGGCGGTTTGGAAGAGCTGCATACAGTGCTCCCAAAATGCCCTGCCCATTAAAATTAGTGAATGCACCTGAAAAGTGCTCTGGAAGCGTCACAACACCCTACTTTGGGGTTAAAAGCACCACCGCTAGAAGACGAAAAGCACCGCTAAAACGAGCGGCGCTTTAGCGCTAATGCAACCCCAGTGTGAAAGGGGTCTTCGAGTACAATTATTGAACCGTATTGCTAAACACAAAGGACTTGTTTTTTTACATTTTTTTGCATTTTATTCGTTCACATACATAATTGTCCGTTTTTGCATTTTTCAGTATTTGTTTTTGGTGACACAGGTGTTCACTTTTCAAAAAGGTTGACGTTGTTTATGAAATTTGGCAATATTGAATGCATATGTTTGTTTAAAATAGAAAGCATGTTTAGAGAAGTAGCGCCTACTTTAATTGTTTGGTTGTAATAGTTAATTGATTGTAATCAACACACACCTCCTGTGCAGTTCAGTCCACAGTGATCCACTGTGGTTAATTTATTTGGTTTCCACCAGAGGTAACCAGGGGTGGCTGTACTGAACCTGTATCCCCAAATGAGGTACCCGGGCAACCAAAGGGATGAACCTGCATAGTTACTCACCCACCCAGGTTACGGCTGAGATATACGCAGTAAAGCCCTCCAGTAAGAGGGTGGAAAATGGTCATCCTCATAAGAGGACAAATCTGGCAGGTTCATCCCTGAAAACCGGGCCGTCCCAAACATAAATCTCAGTCATGTGTCCGGTGTCATAATCAAACACACAAGCAGCACCGTGGCATTAGAAATCTGTGCTGCTCAACCGGAGACCCACCGGATCCCAAAGAAGAGGCCCAAGTAGCAACAAGTTGGAAAGGGGGTGGGCGAGTGACCCAGGGGCCAGAGTTCCCAGCCATAGGATTCACGCAAAGGGTAGTAGGGTAGATTGTGGTGGAACACACCACAATGGCCCAGGTCAAGAGCAGCCTCCTGGGGACCTGCAATATTTTTCTACCAGGAAAACCTCATGAAAAAAATAGGAATGTGCAATTGAAGCACATGTCCCAGACTCCCAGCAGACATCTGTGTCCTTTTTGCCTAGTGTCCTACTTCTGAAGGTGGCACTGTAAACCCTACGGTCAAGAATATGAAGAGCTGGGTCTGTCAATATACATCAGAGATAGTTACGTTAATCTGCCTGCTATAAATACCGTATTTATCGGCGTATAACACGCACCCCAAGTTTAGGAGGGAATTTTAAAAGGAAAAAAAAAAAAAAAAAAAAAGTTTTAGGAGAGAAGTTTAGGGAAAAAAAAAAAACGTACATTTTAAGCGTCATTTGCAGCCTTGCCCAGCGTCATTTGCAGCTCGCCCAGCGTCATTTGCAGCTCGCCCAGCGTCATTTGCAGCCTTGCCGATGTTTAAATTTCCCGCCGCCGAAAAAGACCGAGCCGACTGTTAAGCTCCGCTCGGAGTCATGCCTCCCTGCTTTTTTCGGGAGCGAGCTCAGGGAGGCGGGACTCCAAGCGGAGCTGAACAGTCGGCTCGGTCTTTTTCGGCGCCGCTTCGGCCTTTTTCGGCGGCGGTCGCTATTTTACGGCGGCGGTCGCTATTTTTGTCTTTTTTGGGGGGTATCGGCGTATAACACGCACCCACAACTTTCCCCCGATTTTAAGGGGGAAAAAAGTGCGTGTTTTACGCCGATAAATACGGTAAGTCATTTAGATCAGATACTCTCAGCTGACTTGTATGTACGTCATGGTTTATGGCCGACGCCTTCACTTGGAAAAAAAAAAAAAAAAAAACAGATTACATTAACCTACAGATTTGACATTTCAAACAGATCTTGTACCACAAGCTGGCTTGTAGGCATGTCACGTTGCGTACTGTCTTTGGCTTGCCTGAAAAAAAATAAAAAGTTAAAATTGAGGGAATTTGATAGTTGCAGTACTGCAGTAGTTTCAGCACTCACATAGCTTTATTTAAAATAATATGTTCACCTTTTTTTAATTTAAAAACAACATGCTTATTGGAAGCTTGGCAAGCATTGCACACATGATCATCAGATTCTTGCAAACTGTGTGTGAGCTGTGTGGCAATACAACATACAGCCAGGCAGTTACACACTAACAGGAGCAACGCTGTGGTATTTTATTGAGAACAAGCCGACAGCCACAAAAGCTGCTGGACCTTGTAGTTTTACGTTTACAGAACTGTGAATGAATGACGGGGCGGGGTGGGCAGAGCCTCACATGGCCACGTTCTTAGCACAGTGCGTCAGGTAATGGGGGGAGAAGATCTATCACAAGGGGAAGCTGGGGGGGGGGGGGTGGATTTGTAACATTTTAGACCCCGACTATGGGTGTAACATGTTACAAAAGGTAAACTTATACTTTAAGATGGTTCAGCTAGTGTGGGGTGCATAATCTACTTTCTTTTCAATGTGTTTATTGTAAAAAAGTGTGAGTAAAAAGTCCCCCACCTTGCAGTAATAGTAACCGCCAGCATTGATGGCAGCAGTGCCATAGGTCCATTTATTCTGCTCTGGGTTGGTCAGCTCATGGCTTACCTGCATTTTTACCATCCCCCAACTGTTCCCCCTTAAGCTACAAAGGCAGCAGACGGGGCAAAAGTTCAAAAGTTATATAGGACATTGAACTCGGCAAACAGGAGCTCCTATCAAATGTGGCCCATTAACCATCCAGTTTTGGTGCGGTGCTGCAGGTATTTAGGGGTTACAAAAGGCAGTAAAAAGAGGGAATACATTATGCATCTGTGAGGAGGCACTAAACAGAGGAAATACAGACAGCCAACACTTTGCCTGAGCCTACCGTGAAGATGGTGGTGAGCAGCACTAGTGGTTAGCTCTATCGCCTAGCATCACTAGGGTCATCATTTAGAATCCCAACCACGCTGGTTGGTTAATTAGCTCCTGTCTAAATTGATACCAATATTTGTATGTATCATGTATGAATGTGAGTAAAGGACCTTAGATTGTAAGCAGGGACTGATGTGAACATGCAATAGATATGTAAAGTGCTACGTAAATTGACGGCGTTATAGAAGAACCTGTAATAAAGAAATCAATAAATGAGATGAACTTCATTAAACAACTGTTAAAAAAAAATATTAAAACACAAAAACATATATATGGGGTTAAAGTGTAAGACTGACCCTACATGGATTTTTTTCAAATTTTTTTGATGATCAACCAGTGGGGAGATAAAAAAAATGGATTTCTCCATTCACAAAAGCAATGCAACATGTCAAATCGCATGCCAAATTGGCGGCTATTCCCAGCAATAGCAACGTACAAAGCGGTGCGGTGCTGACTTGTTGGGACCACACCGATTCACAAAAGTAGTTCCTGTACTATTAGTAGTTCCTTTTTGGTGACTTTAGGGATAATTTGAATAGAAATCTGTGCGTGAACACGCACAGATGTCTGTCAAATCGGCCCCGAAGTCAGACTGCATTGCCGGTTAGAGATCATGCAAATTCAGCAGAACTCACACATTTTCTAACCCGCTGGGGGTTTAGTGTGAACCTGGGCTAAAGCTAGCCATAGATGGATCAAAATGTGTCTGGTTCAGCAGGGACCTGGGCATTGTGACTGCACAGAAGTCAGTCGACCTCCATTTCAGATGTTCCTTGCTTGATCAGGTCATTTTAACCACTTCACAACTGGCCCATAGCCGAAAAACGGCTACAGGGCGGTTGCTTAACTCTGGGAGGGCGTCATGTGACCTCCTCCCAGAATTTCCCTCTTGCGCGCCCCCTGGGGCGCGCACTCGAGAACATCCTCTGGACCCGGCGAGAACATCCTCTGGACCCGACGGATCACGGTCAACGGCCGCTCATCGCAGCCGTTTACCACGTGATCTCTCCATCAAATGACGGAGCGATCACATGTAAGAAAAACTGCGTCAATTGATGACGCCGGTTGTTCTCCCCTCCTCTCTCTGTACAGATCGGTACAGTGTGAGAGGAGAGGGATCGGGATCGGTGGCAGCAGTGCTGTGGGCAGGATCTGTAGTGCCCACCGATCCATCCATCCTCAGCCATCCCTCCATACCCTGCAATACCACAGCAATAGCCTGCAGTGTATTGCTGGGTATTGCAGGGTATGGAGGGATGGCTGAGCATGGATGGATGGATACCCTGCCATACCCAGCGATACCATGCAATGCTCGCTAAGTGTCAAACTAAAATAAAGTAAAATGAACAATAAAAACAAAAAGAAGTGAACGTATACGCAAGTCCCGCCCACATATGAAAACGGTGTTCAAACCACACATGTGAGGTATCGAACGTTGGAGCAAAAACAATAATTTTGGCCCTAGACCTCCTCTCTAACTCAAAACACGTAACCAGTAAAAAATGTTAAAGCGCCGCCTATGGGGATTTTTAAGTAGCGAAGTTTGGCGCCATTCCACGAGCGTCTGCAATTTTAAAGAGTGACATGTTAAGTATCTATTTACTCGGCGTAACTTCATCTTTCACATTAAGCACAAAACTTTTTTCCCCAAAAAAACGCGTTCGAAAAATTGCTGCGCAAGTACCGTGCTAGATAAAAAGTTGCAACGACCGCCATTGTATTCTCTAGGGTCTTTGCTAAAAAAACATATATAATGTTTTGGGGTTTTATGTAATTTTCTAGCAAATAAATGATGATTTTTACATGTAGGAGAGAAATGTCAGAATTGGCCCGGGTCCTCCAGAACATCTGATGGTGCTCCCTGCATGTTGGGCCTCTGTATGTGGCCACACTGTGTAAAAGTCTCACACATGTGGTATCGCCATACTCGGGAGTAATAGCAGAATGTGTTTTGGGGTGTAATTTGTGGTATGCATATGCTGTGTGTGAGAAATAACCTGCTAATATGACAATTTTGTGAAAAAAAAAAAAAAGAAAAAAAAAAATATTGATATTGCAAAGAATTGTGGGAAAACATTACAACTTCAAAAAACTCACCATGCCTCTTTCTAAATACCTTGGAATGTCTTCTTTCCAAAAGGGGGTCATTTGGGGGGTATTTGTACTTTTATGGCATGTTAGGGTCTCAAGAAATGAGATAGGCCGTCAGTACTTCAGGTGTGATCAATTTTCAGATATTGGCACCATAGCTTGTGGACCAATTTGTACTTATTTTTACCAAGGATATGAAGCAGTATAAATTTTGGCCAAAATTTATCAAGAAAAATTACAAAATTTGCTAAATTATATAACAGAAACGAAGAAAAATATTTTTTTTTACCGAAATTTCAGTTTTTTTTCTTTTATAGCGCAAAAAATAAAAAACCCAACGTGATTAAATACCACCAAAAGAAAGCTCTATTTGTGTGAAAAAAAGGACAAAAATTTCATATGGGAACAGTGTTGTATGACTGAGTAATTGTCATTCAAAATGTGAGAGCACCAAAAGCTGAAAATTGGTCTGGTTATTAAGGGTGTTTAAGTGCCCAGTGGTTAAGAGGGGCTGGGGGAGCTGCGCTCAGGTTTTTTTTGCTTTGATGCAGAACAAGCATCTTTTTTCTTTAAAAATAACATGTTATACTTATCTGCACTTCGCAGTGGTTTTGCCCAGTGTAGTCCATATCCTCCTCTTCTCGGGTCCCTCACCAGCTCTCTTGGCCCATCCCTCCTGGCGAGCCCCCCCCCCCCCCACAGCAAGCAGCTTGCTATGGGGGCACCCGTGGCAAGCTGCAGCTGTGTGTCCATTCAGACATGGAGCTGCAGTTCGGCCCTGCCCCCTCTATCCTGATTGGTTAACTGACTGACAGTAGTGGGAGTCAATGGCACCACTGCTGTGTCTCAGCTAATTCGGAGGGAGAGTCCCAGATGACCAAGGCACTCGTGCAGATCACTGGATCGAGATGGGGTTCAGGTAAGTATTAGGGGGGCTGCTGAACACTGTAGGTTTTTATCTTAATGCATAGAATCACTTTAAAAGTGGTTGTAAACCCTTACAGACCACTTTGACCTACAGGTAAGCCTAGATTAAGGCTTACCTGTAGGTCCAAGAAATATCTCCTTAACCTACACGGTTAACCACTTCAGCCCCGGACCAATTGTCAGCTTAAGGACCAGAGGTCTTTTTTCAATTTCGCACTGCACTACTTTAACTGGTAATTGCGCGGTCATGCAATTTTGTAACGAAACGAAATTTGCGTCCTTTTCTTCCCACAAATAGAGCTTTCTTTTGATGGCATTTGATTGCCTTTGTGATTTTTTTTTTTTGCGATATAAACGGAAAAAGAGCGAAAATTTTGAAAAAAAAAAAAAAGATTTTCTACTTTTTGTTATAAGAAAAATCGAATAATCTCAATTTTAGTCAAACATTTGGGCCAAAATGTATTCAGCCACATGTCTTTAGTAAAAAAAATGCCAATAAGCGTATATTTATTGGTTTGCGCAAAAGTTATAGCGTCTACAAACTAGAGTACATTTTCTGGAATTTACACCGCTTTTGATTTATGACTGCCTATTTCATTTCTTGAGGTGCTAAAATGGCAGAGAAGTACAAAACCCCCCCAAATGACCCCATTTTGGAAAGTAGACACCCCAAGCTATTTGCTGAGAGGCATGTTGAGCCCATTGAATATATTTTTTTTTTTAGTCCCAAGTGATTGAATAAAGACAAAAATAAAAAAGAATTTTTTTTTTTTTTTTCAAAAAGTTGTCACTAAATGATATATTGCTCACACATGCCATAGTTATATGTGGAATTGCACCCCAAAATACATTTTGCTGCTTCTCCTGAGTATGGGGATACCACATGTGTGGGACTTTTTGGAGCCTAGCCGCGTACGGGGCCCCGAAACCCAAGCACCGCCTTCAGGATTTATAAGGGTGCAAATTTTTGATTTCACTCCTCACTACCTATCACAGTTTCGAAGGCCATAAAATGCCAAAATAGCACAAAACCCCCCCAAATGACCCCATTTTGGAAAGTAGACATCCCAAGCTATTTGTTGAGAGGCATGGTGAGTATTTTACAGCTCTCATTTGTTTTTGAAAATGAAGAAAGTAAAGAAAAAAATTTTTTTTTTTTTTTTTTCAATTTTCAAAACTTTGTGACAAAAAAGCGACATCTGCAAAATACTCACAATACCTCTCAGCAAATAGCTTGGGGTGTCTACTTTCCAAAATGGGGTCATTTTGGGGGGTTTTAGGCCATCTGGGCATTCCATGGCCCCGAAACTGTGATTGGCAGTGAGAAGTGAAATAAAAAAATTACTCCCTTAGAAAGCCTGAAGGCGGTGCTTGGTTTTTGGGGTTCCGTACGCAGCTAGGCTCCCAAAAAGTCCCACACATGTGGTATCCCCGTACTCAGGAGAAGCAACAGAATGTATTTTGGGGTGTATTTCCACATATGCCCATGACATGTTTGAGCAATATATCATTTAGTGACAACTTTTTGTAAAAAAAAATATATATATTTTTTTTTTTTTTCATTATTCAATCTCTTGGGACAAAAAAAAAAAATATTTAATGGGCTCAACATTGCTCTCAGCAAATAGCTTGGGGTGTCTACTTTCCAAAATGGGGTCATTGGGGGGGGGGGGGGGTTGAACTGTCCTGGCATTTTTTGCACAACATTTAGAAGCCTATGTCACACGTCACCCACTCTTCTAACCACTTGAAGACAAAGCCCTTTCTGACACTTTTTGTTTACATGAAAACATTTTTTTTTTTGCAAGAAAATTACGTTGAACCCCCAAACACTATATATATTGTTAAAGCAAAGGCCCTACAGATTAAAATGGTGGGTGTTGCATTTTTTTTTTTCCACACAGTATTTGCGCAGCGATTTTTCAAACACATTTTTTGTGGAAAAAATACACTTTTTTTTATTTTAATGCACTAAAACACACTACATTGCTCAAATTTTTGATGAAATAAAAAATATGATCTTAGGCCGAGTACATGAATACCAAACACGACATGCTTTAAAATTGCGCACAAACACGCAGTGGCGACAAACTGCATACATTTTTAAAAGCCTTTAAAAGCCTTTACATGATACCACATTAGATTCACGGAGGAGGTCTACTGCTAAAATTACTGCCCTCGATCTGACCTTCGCGGTGATACCTCACATGCATGGTGCAATTGCTGTTTACATATGACGCCAGACCAACGCTTGTGTACGCCTTTGCGCAAGAGAAGGGGGGGCAGGGGTGATTTTTTTTTTTTTTTTTTCTTTAGTTTTTTTTTTTTTATTTATTTAGCTTTTTTATTTTATTTTTAAACTGTTTCTTCCATTTTTTTTCTTTGTTATGATTTTTATTGTTATCTCAGGGAATGTAAATATCCCCTATGATAGCAATAGGCAGTGACAGGTACTCTTTTTGAAAAAATTGGGGTCTATTAGACCCTAGATCTTTCCTCTGCCCTCAAAGCATCTGACCACACCAAGATTGGTGTGATAAAATGCTTTCCCAATGGCGCGGTTTATATCCGGGAGGGGGGACATTCCCTCCCACTGCTTGTAAAAGGAGTCTAGAGGCCAATTACCCGCTAGAATTTCTTTTACATGAAAGCCGATCACTGGCTGAAAAGAATGATACCAAGATGATACCTAAACCTGCAGGCATCATTCTGGTATAACCATTCAAAGTCCAGCAACATACTGGACATATATTGTAATCTTTTTTTTTTCATGCAGCCTCTTGGCTGCACGAAAAAAAGATTGATTGGTGGGTATGCCCACCATTAAAATACCTCCCTTCATCCACCCACTTCTAATGATGGGCATACATGCACCATTTATATATGCCGATGCATGGGGGCATCCTCCCGCAAAAGTTATGCCGTGTACACACGGTCGGAATTTCGACCGTATGTACCTGGCATTAGGAGCCAATCGCTCCTCCCCCCCCCCCTGCTGCCCCCATGCTTTGGCACATATGCTCTTTTTTTTTAACTGTGGTGGTGAAATCACCTCCTACAGCGTTGGAGTCGCGGCTTTATGTATCGTGGGAGCAAACGCTGCTGCTGTCAAGATAAATAAATCCGCACTGCAACTGAATGGCGCACCTGAAAACAAAAAAATGCTTAACACTAAAAACACAGTAAACAAAATTACATACCTGAAAAGCAAGCATGATAAAACATAATAAAACATTGCAGAATAGAATGGAGTAAAAAAAGAGCGAGGAGAGAGAGAGAGAGAGAGAGAGCGAGAGCGAGAGAGAGAGCGAGAGAGAGAGAGAGAGAGAGAGAGAGAGAGAGAGAGAGAGAGAGAGAGAGAGAGAGAGAGAGAGAGAACAATAAAACGACAACTATTTTTGTTTTTTTTATTTTTTTGAGATTCACAGGTAAAAAAAGCTCCTGACTGTTAGCGACTGAATCAAAACGCTACCACAAAAAAAATGTTAGCGATCGCAGGGATCAGGCCTGACTCTGCGAACGCTGCAGTTATGTGTGCTTAGTGTTTTGTAAGTGACAGTGATCGATCGATACTGCACTTGGGGTGGGCTGGGCGGAGGGGGAAAACGCAGGTGCTAGCAGGTATCTGGGCTGATCCCGCTAACAATGCGTTTTTTTGGAACCCTAAACTGCTGGGACGCTAGTATAGATCTTATCAGATCAGATATTGATCTGTTCAGATACTGTGCCACTAAGGGAGGTGTATGCTTTGCGCGTGGGTGTTTGCGGTACTGGCACTAACCTGGGGCGACGCAGACCTTATTGGACCCTAAAACCTAATTGATATCACCCGCCGGGCGATCAGGGGGTTAAACCGTTATTGGGTAATAAATGGCGGGTGCCCTGACAGTATAAAAAACAAGCTAACTAACCAGCGTCACCCGTAACAGTAATACAAAAAAAAAAAAACTGGCTACCTAGCGGCACCAGTGACACTAATGCAGCGATCAGAAAAAGTATCGCTTAGTGACACTGGCAAAAGGGGGTAAAAGGGTTAACTAGGGGCAATCAGGGGGTTAAACCTTTATTAGGTAATACATGGGGGTACCTGACGCTATATAAAAACCTGACGGGGAACCTAAATAACGAAATAACCAACTGGCTAACCAGCGTCACCAGTGACATTTATACGGTGATCACTGGTGAAAGGGTTAACTCTAGGGGCAATCAGGGGTTAAAACCTTTATTTAGGTTGTAATATGGGGGTACCTGACCTATAAACCTATTTATGAACCTATATTAACATGGCGGTTAACCTAAAAAAAAAAAACTGGTTACCTAGCGACACTAATGCAGCGATCAGAAAAACGATCGCTTAGTGACACTGGCAAAAGGGGGTGAAAGGGTTAACTAGGGGCAATCAGGGGGTTAAAACCTTTATTAGGTAATATATGGGGGTACCTGACGCTATATAAAAACCTGACGGGGAACCTAAATAACGAAATAACTAACCAGCGTCACCAGTGACACTTATACGGTGATCACTGGTGAAAGGGTTAAAACCTTTATTTAGGTTGTAATATGGGGGTACCTGACCTATAAACCTATTTATGAACCTATATAAACATGGCGGTTAAAGTAAAAAAAAAAAATGGTTACCTAGCGACACTAATGCAGCGATCAGAAAAACGATCGCTTAGTGACACTGGCAAAAGGGGGTGAAGGGGTTAACTAGGGGCAATCAGGGGGTTAAACCTTTATTAGGGGGGGGTAGGGGGCTACCTTGGACCTAAAACTAACTGCCCTGACAGTTATTACAGTCACACTGACACTAAATGCAGTGATCAGTAAATAAATGATCACTGCAATTAGTGACACTGTGACTGGGGGGGAGGGGGTGATCTGGGGGGTGATCTGGGGGTGACAGGGGGGTGGATTGTGTGCCTATGTGTACTGGTGTCAGTGTACTGTTTGTGCACTAACCTGTACATCTTCACTCCTCGGCGTTCCGGTCACATAGACCGGCGCACCGAGCGTGACATCACTTCCGCCTTCCTGTCTATACAATAGACAGGAAGGAGAAGCTTTTCATTCGCCAGGAGCGATCGCGAGGGGGTGGCCAGAAACCACTGGCCGTCCCCTCGTCCCGGATCGCTCCTGAAGCGATGCCGACTGTCCACGACGGTGGAGGGGGTTCCGATCGGACACCCCACCCGCCGGAAGAATGTCACGTACAGGTACGTGATTTTGCCTGTACGTGCCATTCTGCCGACGTATATATACATGGGGCGGTCGGCAAGTGGTTAAGGAGATATTTAAAAAAAAAAAAAGAAAAAAGGGCATCGCTGTCTATGGTGCATGTGCGCCGTAGACAACGGCGCAGGCACACCGCAAGTAAAGGCGACCATGCCATCAATGACGGCTCCCACGCGCATGTGCCAATGTGATGTCATTGCGGCTCCGGCCAATCACAGCGCCGGAGCCGCGAGACCCAGAAGTCACTCCGGGATACATGGCAGTGGCAGAGATGAAGAACGAGGACTGCTTCGGGGGCTTCAATCTCAGGTAAGTTATTCATAATGAGCTAGTATGCTATGCATACTAGCTCATTATGCCTTTGCCTTGCAGGGTTTATTTTTATTATTTTTTTTTTTGTATGGGTTAACTTCCTCTTTAACCACTTCAGCCCCGGACCAATTGGCAGCCAAAGGACCAGGCCCCTTTTTGCGATTCGGCACTGCGTCGCTTTAACTGACAATTGCGCGGTCGTGCAACGTGGCTCCCAAACAAAATTGGCGTCCTTTTTTTCCCCACAAATAGAGCTTTCTTTTGGTGGTATTTGATCGCCCCTGCGGTTTTTATTTTTTGCGCTATAAACAAAAATAGAGCGACAATTTTGAAAAAAAAAATCAATATTTTTTACTTTTTGCTATAATAACTATCCCCAAAAAATATATAAAAAAACATTTTTTTTCCCCTCAGTTTAGGCCGATACGTATTCTTCTACATATTTTTGGTAAAAAAAAAAAAAAAAAAAAAAAAAAAAAATCGCAATTAGCGATTATTGATTAGTTTGCGCAAAAGTTATAGCGTTTACAAAATAGGGGATAGTTATAGCATTTTTATAAATTTTTTTTTTTACTAGTAATGGCGGCGTAATGACTGCGACATTATGGCGGACACATCAGACATTTTTGACACATTTTTGGGACATTTGTCATTTATACAGAAATCAGTGCTATTTAAATAGCACTGATTCCTATGTAAATGACAGTGGCAGTGAAGGAGTTAACCACTAGGGGGCGGGGAGGAGTCAGTGTGACGTGTTGTGTTTATTTTTACAGTAGGGGGCGTGGCTATACGTCTGACGTCATTGATCGGCTTTCCAGATGACAGGGAACAGCCGATCAATGACAGGCAGTGTAGGAAGCGCGGGGAGAGGTTTGTTTACACAAACCTCTCCCCGTTCTTCAGCTCCGTAACCCGATCGCGGGATACCAGCGGCGATCGGGTCCGCTGGTCCCGCGGCCGTGGTCACAGAGCTCCTGACCGGGTCGCGAGCGCGCCGCTGGCGCGCGACCCACGGGCAGGCAATTTAAAGGGGACGTACCCGTACGTGCTTTTGCCTGCCCGTGCCATGGGAATGTAGCCAGAACTGATTAACTGTAATAAATAATAACAGACAACATGGTGGAGTAAACTAGGCCGCGGTCTTTATTATTGGTATAAACAAACATGAAAGTATTCATAGATAGATAAATGAAATCACCAACAAACTGTTAATCAACCAACTTCCAATAACAACCCAGCCACTATGACTCAGGTTGATGAACTTATAATCAACTTTTAAATAACCACTCCCACAAGCCAGGGTTGTGTTTTTATCTATATACAAAACACAAGCCTGGCCTCATGACCCCCGTAGCGCGGCCAACTCCACCATAGCCTGCAAATTATTATTAAATATGTCCAACCCGATATCAGAGAGGTGAACACCGTCATCTCTGAACAGGCCGACTAAACCACCTTCCAAGTCTATATGCCTAAACGAAAAACCACCAATCGTAGGCAAAAATTTCGCCAATGCCCGATTGATACGTTTCCTGACCTTGTCCAAAGGGGAATTTAACCAAACTAATCTTGGGATAATTTCTGAAAAAACGAAAACGTATATTGGGGAATGATAGCTGAAACAGAGACACATCGTTCTTGATTTGAAAAAGTAAGTCCAGAGTCTTAACAGTACCGATATCGTTACCCCCAAGATGCAAAATCAAAATGTCAGGGACCGGTAAGGATTGAAATAGCAAACTTAAGTTATCAAATAGGTCCGACCATCTCATACCTCTCCTACCGTGCCAACTTATATTTACCAATGAGGGATCAAAATTCAAGCTTTCGGTATAAATCCTTCGCAAAGCTCTCCTTTCGGCCCAGAATATGTATGAATGCCCTATGATCCAAACGGACAGAGACTGACCTGTGGATTAAAATAGACAATTAGGACGAATGTATAACTTATAAGTATCGGACTGCCACCTACCAATCCGTTTAATAACACCGATTTGTAAACCCAACCGGGCGGCCTCGGTGGCTGCACCAATACGAAATGAATGGGAAGACAGTGACAGTTTGTCCAAGTTCAGCAAGGCCAAACATTTTGAGAAAACAGCATTGAATTGGTACTTGGTCAGTGGGAGGCCATTGCAATGAACGAACAGAATATTGCTGTGCTCATACCTAATTTTAAGAAACTTCCGAGTAGAATGATCGGGCAAATAGGTGACCCAGGAAATGGGAGAAGTTGAACCCAAACACCCTTCCCATACTGGTCAGTTTTTGATCTTGGAATAAATAACTTGACGTTATCTTCATCCAATAAAACGTGCGATAATAGGAGCCCCGACGCTGAATTCTTATTAGGGGGTAACACCTCCGAAATCCTCAACGCCCCGAAAAAAAATAATGAAAAAACGGCCCGAAAAACAACTGCTTCATAGGGCGAAAAACAAACTGTCAACCACTGAACACAACCGGGAAAGAATGTCAGGCGTAATCGCCATTCTGGAGTCCCGCCAAAACGTCGCCTTCTTATAGCCCTTCAAGGCCTGCCGAACTGAAAATAGGGAAGAACAGGCGGGGTAATCCTGTAGTTGGAGAAAAACGGGGAAACACCCGCCAAAGTTTTGTTAATGTGAGACCAGGATAGTGACTTAGCCATTAAACTGTCCAAAAATGACAACACTAAACTCTCAGAGAATGGGGGCTGTGGGTTGCCCGATGATCTTAGATGAGACAGCCACAGCAGCCATGCTGAAGAATAAGCCGAAAAGGTAGATGGGGCGATGGATCTCTCAATATTCCCCCAAACACATTTCAGATCAAGCTCCACAGGTGTGAAGGGCACTGGATTCCTAAATCGTCCGCAGCTGGAAACAGAGACTTGAATCTCACCATCTGCAAACGTGAAAGAGAATCCGCAACGTCATTAAACTTACCAGGCAGGTAGCGGGCTTTTATCCAGATGTTGAGACTCAAACACTTGAAAACCAAGTACCGAATCAGAACAATGACCGGAGGGGATTTTGAGGACAAGCAGTTAATGGCAAAAAGGACCCCCTTGTTGTCAGTACTAAACAGGATCCTTTTATTCACGAACTGCTCCCCCCAAATCTCTAATGCTACTATAATTGGAAATAACTCCAAAACTACTATATTCTTTAAATAACCTTTGGTACGCCAATCTGAGTGCCACCCAGAGGCGCACCAGTGAGTGTTCCATAATGCTGAGAAACCCACTGAACCTGCTGCATCTGTGAATAAACAGAAATCTTTGTCTTCTATAAATTCTGATTGAAAAATAGCTCTACCGTTGAAATCTTCTAAAAACTGAGCCCATACCAAAAGGTCCTCTTGAATCTCAACCGTGATTCTAACGTGGGATGTTGGGGACTTGAGCCCTGAAATAGCCAAATATAAGCGTCTAGAGAATATTCTGCCAACCGGCAAAACTCTAGAGGCAAAGGCCAATAGACCTAGCAGTTTCTGCATTTCTTTCAACGTGGCCTTCTTTTTTTCGCAGGATGAAATTAATCATATAACGCAAAGTGACTATCTTATCTGCTGGGAGTTCAAAAACCCTAGCGCCAGTGTCAATGATAATACCCAAGAAAACCAGGCGCGAGGTGGGAGGTATAGTCTTTTCCCCAGCTAATGGAATGTTAAAGTCCTTGCAAACCTTCAAAAAGGAATTCAGCACATTATTACAGTCCTGAAATGAGTGACCAAGAAAAAGGAAGTCATCCAGGTAATGTAGTAAGTAACATGAACCTGATACGACTTTTACCACCCACTCAATAAATGTAGCAAAAGCCTCAAAATAAGTACAGGAGAGTGAGCATCCCATGGGGAGGCAGCGATCAAAGAAAAAACAATCGTCAAAACAAAAACCTAGGGAATTAAAAGATAGAGGATTGATGGGCAGTAAACGAAAGGCAGACTGGACATCTGCTTTAGCCAGAAAAGTTCCAGGGCCTAATTTACGTATTAAAGACAATGCATCCTCAAATGTGGAATAGTGCACTGAGGCTGCTTCAACACTTATCTGATCATTCAAGGAATCCCCTTTAGGAAATGACAAGTGGTGAATCAGCCTGTAAGAACCCATTTCTTTTTTGGGCACAACCCCCAGTGGGGAGATCCTGAAGTTTTGAAAAGGAGGACATGAAAAAGGTCCAGCAACCCTACCTGCCTGAAGTTCCTTGAAAATTTTTTCCCTCACCACCTCTGGCAGATCCAAGGCGGATTTCAAATTCCTTTTAAACTCACAACCTTGGCCCTGAAAAGGGGGGAGTAAAAAACCCTCATTGAACCCCTCAAACAGTAGAAGGGCCATCTGTCTGTCTGTGTACCATTGCAGCCAGGGGGCCATTCTTGGCAGCCTCACTGGCGTTGGAGCCTTTTGAAAAAAGGTCTCTACCTTGTGATTGGCTGTTAACTGCCATTTTTTTGAAGCATTTTGCCACGGGATGTGCCCCTGCGCAAAATGCACATTCGTGTCTATACCTACAGGAACCAGGCCACTTGCATTGTGTATCATTGAATGAAAAACATATTCCCTTCTTGTAATTGGTAACTGATGCTGGTGCTGGAAGAAATGGTTTGTTAGTGAACGATCGATGTGGAAGAAAAAGATTAAGCCAAAGACCGATATCCTTACAACCCCATTTCAGACTGGGATGCACTGAGAGTTTTTGTCTGAAGGACTCATCGTAAACAAACCAGGATATCCCACCAACATTTTTATAAGCCTCCAAGACAATGTCCAGATGCTGAAATAAACCCACACTCTTCCCTGGATCTTTTTCACAGATAATGCTAGCATATATACATGGGCTAACATTCCGGAGTCATTAACCATATATAAAAAACCAAGTACAACTCAAATACTTTATAACCATAACTTTATTGATGGATTTTTTATGGCCCTGGTGTCGGTCAAGGGGTAACCTTTAAATTAAATCTCATTTTAGCCAACTCTGCTATAACTCAATAAATTAAAAATTTTTACTTACACGCTGTCCATCCAGCCAAAGCTGGACGACTACTCCCCCACTAACCAACACCATGACTTGAAAATAAAAATAAATAAAGGGAGGGTGGGTGGGGGTCCCGGTCTCGCTTCCAGGATAAGGTACGGCCGGACTGTTCCTTCCTTAAATGTCCCGAAATTCGCGGGCTTTTAGCGCGCCCGCCGCTGTCCACCAACCAGGCGCTGTTGCTAGCCTGTTGTATCCTCCAATAGCAACCTGTGGATTACAGCACAGTGTTCCCCTCATGCTCTCCCATGTTTGCCCTGCATATAGCAGGGCTTGCCAGAATGCCTGTAGCCAATTATTAAAATTCCTAGGCACTGGCCTGCGTCTATCATCCTCTGTTCTCTCTTCCTTTTTGTCACTTTTAAATAAAAATTCTTTTGAGGACGGAAGGAGAGAAAGCAGATCTACAAAATCCCCCGGATAATCTTATCTTTAAAACTGGAAGGCAAATGGTAGCCTAGCGGGGACAGAGTACAAGGAAGTGCCTCTTTTCCAAAAATTTCAGGGACATTAGTTGGGGTTTGTGCAAAATCATTTGTTTGAACAGTATTAATGCGGACAGCTGGCAATGGAGCAGTCAGAATCTGCCCAGAAACTGCATTACGAGAGTCAGCATTAACACTGCTAATTGCTGCAGCTGGGGTAGACCAAACTGCAGCAGCCGAACTAGCAACATTGTCAGTAACCACAGGTGGGACAGTTTTAAAACTATCTATAAGAGATGACAAAGAAGTAGTTAAAGATGTCAGCAAGTGTAATTGAGAAATGGATGGTGTGGGTGAATAGCTGCGCTATCCTACAAAAACTTAGAGCTGCCGACACAACAATATGACGAATTGTGGACTAGATAAAAATGTGAAAAGTGTGGCGCTAAGATACAACATGTGAGAACATTCTAAGTGGGCACGCACATGAAAATCGAGACCACTGTTAGAGTGTTCAAAAAATTAGTATATATAAAAAACAAGGACAACAGTCCTTCGTGCACGCCGTGAAAAAACGTGTAAAATGTGGACAAGTTTCAACAGGTGCACATAAAGAGAGTGAAAGGAATCAATCATGAAAAATGTGTACAATGTGAAACAATATATAACTGCTCACCTATAGTGCACAGAAAAAGTAAACTAAGGTCAACAAGTCTCCGAAGAGGAGGGGGCTAATGTTATAAAAGGATCATATACACTATTCATAGATCCACAGGAGGTGTACATGAAAAATGCACTAGTGAAATCAAAAACTAGACATTCTATAAAAAATAAACGGAATCACCAAAATGAGAGTGTCATTGCTAACTCACAGGACAATGCAAAGAACCAAGACATAATTGGTGTATGAGCAATGAATGGTAATATGATATATGTATCTACTGTGATAGCTGGTAATAAATGTATCAACATAAATTGGTTATCTGTGCATTTAGACATAAAATAGCATCATACAAAACGATGAAGACATGAATGAAATTACACCAAACGAGACTGGAAGGTCTGGAATCATGTAAGTAAAACCTATGGATGCTCCTATTGAAATAACAGGCTGTAAAAGAAAAATGTCTCTTGGGAACTATTCAAAACGCCAATGAAGCCATGTAATAGTGTCCACAGCATAAATAGGTGTATCACAGAATTGCTTGGAAACTGGGTCCTCTAGATGTCGGATTCAGTTGCAAACAAAGAAGTATGGAAAATAGATTGGGTACGCTTACCGCATCCGGTGGACCCACTGACCGATGGTAAGGGGTCAAACGAGCTTGAAATTTGTAAGGCCTAAGCCTCTACAAATTGGATGTATGTAGTGGAATCTCCTCAGCGGTTGTCACTCACCGACCATCCATAGATCGACGGGAACCAAAGGAAGGGGTCTCACCAAAGCTCATGGATCATCACACCAGATAGAAGTATGTGGATAAAGAAAACAGAGAGGGCCTCCTCATAGTGTAAAAAAGGTCCAGGCAAGGACTCGATTTATTACTTAAAAGTTTGCGTTCGGCTTTCCAGAATAAATTTTCGATAAAAAATATTTAAAAGCAAAACAAAAAGAATGTGTGAAAACGCACTGATATTAGTAGTCTGCAAGGTTCTCCCGACGCGTTTCGTCTTAAACAGACTTCAACTGGGGCTCCGAGCCCCAGTTGAAGTCTGTTTAAGACGAAACGCGTCGGGAGAACCTTGCAGACTACTAATATCAGTGCGTTTTCACACATTCTTTTTGTTTTGCTTTTAAATATTTTTTATCGAAAATTTATTCTGGAAAGCCGAACGCAAACTTTTAAGTAATAAATCGAGTCCTTGCCTGGACCTTTTTTACACTATGAGGAGGCCCTCTCTGTTTTCTTTATCCACATACTTCTATCTGGTGTGATGATCCATGAGCTTTGGTGAGACCCCTTCCTTTGGTTCCCGTCGATCTATGGATGGTCGGTGAGTGACAACCGCTGAGGAGATTCCACTACATACATCCAATTTGTAGAGGCTTAGGCCTTACAAATTTCAAGCTCGTTTGACCCCTTACCATCGGTCAGTGGGTCCACCGGATGCGGTAAGCGTACCCAATCTATTTTCCATACTTCTTTGTTTGCAACTGAATCCGACATCTAGAGGACCCAGTTTCCAAGCAATTCTGTGATACACCTATTTATGCTGTGGACACTATTACATGGCTTCATTGGCGTTTTGAATAGTTC
Source organism: Lithobates sylvaticus (assembly GCA_028564925.1). Classification (NCBI taxonomy): domain Eukaryota; kingdom Metazoa; phylum Chordata; class Amphibia; order Anura; family Ranidae; genus Lithobates; species Lithobates sylvaticus. Next base: position 169,959,666 of record CM053031.1, read on the forward strand.
CCAAGAGACATTTTTCTTTTACAGCCTGTTATTTCAATAGGAGCATCCATAGGTTTTACTTACATGATTCCAGACCTTCCAGTCTCGTTTGGTGTAATTTCATTCATGTCTTCATCGTTTTGTATGATGCTATTTTATGTCTAAATGCACAGATAACCAATTTATGTTGATACATTTATTACCAGCTATCACAGTAGATACATATATCATATTACCATTCATTGCTCATACACCAATTATGTCTTGGTTCTTTGCATTGTCCTGTGAGTTAGCAATGACACTCTCATTTTGGTGATTCCGTTTATTTTTTATAGAATGTCTAGTTTTTGATTTCACTAGTGCATTTTTCATGTACACCTCCTGTGGATCTATGAATAGTGTATATGATCCTTTTATAACATTAGCCCCCTCCTCTTCGGAGACTTGTTGACCTTAGTTTACTTTTTCTGTGCACTATAGGTGAGCAGTTATATATTGTTTCACATTGTACACATTTTTCATGATTGATTCCTTTCACTCTCTTTATGTGCACCTGTTGAAACTTGTCCACATTTTACACGTTTTTTCACGGCGTGCACGAAGGACTGTTGTCCTTGTTTTTTATATATACTAATTTTTTGAACACTCTAACAGTGGTCTCGATTTTCATGTGCGTGCCCACTTAGAATGTTCTCACAAGTGTAATTGAGAGAATGCAACATTACCTGGAGAAGTAATCACAGCTGGCTGAGAGCACACTACAGGGATGTGCTGTGGGTCTAGCTGAGCCTGAATGCTGGGTCCAGAAGAGCTTGCATGCAAACTCTCCCTGGTGCTTTGCTGTCCTTGACCGCTGCAGTCCCTGGCAGGGATGCCCAGACTTGGGGGGGGTGCCGGCCGGTGTGACAGATGTTGGTGCCCCCAGGTTAAGCTGACTGGCCTGTCTGTAGTGTGAGGTGGGGCCACTGTGGGTGGCCCTTTTGCTCCTGCTGTGCCCTGAACCTCCATTCCGGACTGTAGCCCTTCCTTCCTTCTTGCTGCTGGCAGGTACCTGGCTCCTATGCTGCGCTGTGTCATTTCTGTGAGAAGGAGAAAACCTTCTCCTGAGAGACCTCCTCCTTTTGGCTGGGGAACCTCCCACCACTGTGCCTGTAACAGTACCATCAATGGCCGCCTCCTCCTCCCGCCCTCCGCTGATGTAACCCGCTCTCGTGCTGCCCATACCCCTTACCTCACACCAAGGAGGAGATAGCTGTGTGTCTGTGGCCTGAGAGGCTGCAAAGGAGGCGGAGGAAAACGCGGAGTTGGCAGCTGAAGCGGAGGCGGAGATGGGGGCGGCTGACATGGCTGATGCTGGCTCCGACGTGGCTGCTGAGAGCAATGGATCCAGAGAGAGAGGTAAAGAGAGGCAGTGCTGCATCCACTCCTCCCCATCCTCAGCACCTGCTCTTTCCAATAGACGCTGCACAAGGCTCTTCATCATAAAGCAGAGAGATAGCTCCTCAGGTGGATTGCTGAGGAAACTGGCAGCCACTATGCCTGATGCACTGCCTTATATAGCCTTTTGCCCAATCTAGAAGCTTCCAGGGGGTCAGGTGACTCTACCTTCTGGAAGATTCCCAAAGGTCAGCTGACCTACAGCGGTCAGCTGACCTGAGACCCCAGATATGCTAAAACCTTAATTGGTTACTTAACCTTCACCTGGTGGGGGGAACTTGAAACTCTCATTCTGGCACAGTCCCATGCACTGGGTGGCCTTAAAACAGTCCCCCTCTGCTCTCATTCTGTAGACGTATATCTACATGAGGCGGTCGGGAAGCAGTTAAAGTGGTTGTCAAGCCACTATGTTATGTTAATACAACATTTTTCCTAGTGACTGTGCTTTTTTTTTTTTTTTATAAAGTCAATTTATACCCGGTTTCACAGAACCTCCCGGTGCTCATATGACTCCTTGGCTGTCTCCTCTAGCGGGCGGGCCAGAGAACTCCCGTTGTCAGCTGGGAAGGAGGAGGAGAGAGCCGAGGAGTCACGTGAGTGCTGAGAGATGCGCTGCAATCTGCTTTTTTCTTTTTTTAAATCACAGACACATGTTGTTATCTATCAGAGGGGATGGTATAAACACAACATAGTTTTATAACAGCGGGGAGGGGAGCAAGGAGGGGAGTTTGTCACACGTAACACAACCCATTCCACTCAATGTCTCGTTCTCATCTGAGAATTTCCAAAGGCATGGCAACCCGCACAGAAAACACACGTTTTGCCGCGTTTTTCAAACAAGCAGCACTGTGCATCATGCTTGCATTACCATTTAGGCTGCATTTGCACATTTCTGAACGTATGGCAATCTGCCCAGAAAACACACTTTGCCACATATTTTCTGAAACACACATCATACTTGCCTTGCCATTACGGGGATACAGGCATGATGATTGTCTGCAGCACATTTCTGTCATAAAAAAAATGAGGCTGCATTCATATCTACACATTTCCCATGGCAAACTGTGTGCTCTGGTGCACATTTTGGAGCTGCCCTGCCAATGTGTATCATGCTTGCATCACCATAATAACAATGAGAGGTCGATACGTGTTTGCAGCGAGTTTCCAAAAAGCACACATTATGCGTGATAAATGATGTCAGTCACAGGCCAGTTGAGAGAAGGGCTACACATGGGATCATGATGTATTACCCCACCCCCCCCTCCTCCCCAGCATGGATGTCAGTTAATGCAATATCCCATAGCGCCGATACTACGTTCCACCGTAACAACCTCCATCATTGGTGCAATCCTACACAAGAATAACCCTCAGCATGGCTTCCAGTATACACAATAGCCCATAGCATTGGTGCCAGTATACGCAGTAATAACCTACACCATTATTGCCAGTTTACACAACAAGCAGCATTGCTTTCCGTTTATACAGTAATAACCTCCATCCTTGGTGCCATACATAATAAGGATACACAGCGACAACCAACAACATTGGTGACAGTTTCCACAGTGATAACCACCACCACTTTTTTTCAAAAACTTTGAGACTTTGAAGTTTTAATTATGACTAAGTGTAGTGTAAATGTGCACACACACAAACTTTTTGCAGCTCATGTAAGAAATGTGCTGCGGATACTCATTGTGCTTGCGCCCATCATCATGGCAACACAAGCATGATGCACGTTTGCAGTAGGTTCCAAAAACGTGCGCCAAAGCGTGCATTTCCTGTGCGTGTTGTAGCACTTGCGTAAATGTGCATGCAGTCTGAATGGCAATGACACCACAATCACCACCAAAGCATGCTATTATGGCGACTTAAAGCGGAGTATCACACAAAAATGGAACCTCCGCTTTTTGGCACCTTTCAGGGGGGGAGTGGGTGCAGACCCCTTCAGATGGCGGCGGCAGCATCCGAGGACCAAGGGATGGTTTGGCCTCGGGTGCCGACATCGCTGGACGCTGTGACAGGCAAGTTTCCTTATTTTAAAAGTCGCCAGCTGCAGTATTTGTAGCTGCTGACTTTAAAAAAAATTGAGGGACCTCCTCTTTAAGCACTATACACGTTCGAAACACGTTGCAAAGCATGCATTTTTTTGCAGGTTGACACACAGATGTAAATGCATATATGTGAATGCAACTCTGCTTACTGCATTTGGGGTGCCATTAACACAGCCGCATGTTTTGACACGCACCAAAACACGCCCTAAAAACATGCGGCGCTCAACAACCAAAACATTTCTTGATCTATTTTGGGGTGTTTGTCACACATAGCACAAACCATTCCAGTGAATGGCTTGTTCTCATCTGAGAATTTCCAAACGCACGACAACCTGCACAGAAATCACGTTTCGAAAACAAGCAGCACTGTGCGTTGTGCTTGCATTCCCATTTAGGCTGCATTCACATATGCACATTTCTGAATGTACAGGAACCTGCACAGAAAACACACTGTGCTAAAAAAAAATTTAGGAACAAACATCACACTTGCCTTGTCATTATGGTGACGTAGGCGTGATGTGTGTCTGCAGAACATGTGTGAAATGCATGTATTTTCTGTGCACGTTTTGTCACTTGGAGAAAAAAAAAAAAAAAAAACATCTGCTAACTGCGCTTGGGGTGTCAAACAATGAGGCTGCATTCACATCTGCACATTTCCCATCACAAACTACATGCTATGGAGTGGATATTGGAAATGCCCTTTGAATGTGTATCGTGTTTGCATCACCAGAATGGCAATGCGACGACGATATACGTTTGCAGCATGTTTCCGAAACGCACGCCAAAGCACGCATTTTGCCTTATGAATGATGTCAGTGACAGGCCAGGAAAGAGAGAGGGGCTCCACGTGAGAGCAGGATGCAATACCCCTCAGCATGGAGGTCAGTTAATGCAACAATATCCCACAGCACTGACACTACGTTCCACTGTAATAACCTCCATCATTGGCGCAATCCTACAAAAGAATAACCCTCAGCATGGCTTTCAGTATACACAATAGCCCATATCATTGGTGCCAGTGTACTCAGTAATAACCTACACCATTGTTGCCAGTTTACACAACAAGCAGCATTGCTGTCCGTTGATACAGCAATAACTTCCAGCCTTGGTGCCATTATACATAATAAGCCCCATCATTGGATGCACAGCGGCAACCACCAATGTTAGTGAGTTTCCACATTCATAACCACCACCATTTTTTTGTTATCAAAAATGTTGACTTTGACATTCAAATTGGGGCTGAACCTAGTGTAAATGTGCACACCTGCCAACTTTTTGGAGAGTTTTTTTTCACACGTAAATGCACATTGTGCATTGGGCAACCCATTCACTTGAAAGGCCTGCCCTACGCACAGCAAATATCACAAACTCACTCGGGTGTGGAGAGTCATGCATTTTGTAACGTGTCAAAGCAGGCATCTGCCGCTAACTGTGACTGGGATGTCATTAACACTTATGCTGTATTAACATCTGCGTGTCTCTGAAGGCAACATGCATGCTTTGGAGCGCATTTAAGAAATGCGCTGCAAATACTTATTACGCTTGCACCATCATCATGGCAACTCAAGCATGATGCGTGTTTGCAGCAGGTTTCTAAAATGTGTATTTTCTGTGCGGGTTTTAGTGCTTTTGTAAATGTGCATGCGGTTTAATTGGCAATGACACCCCAATCAAGGTTAGCCTCCATTATGGTGACTTGAGTCATATGTACGTTTGTAACACGCTGCAAAGCACAGGTTGGCGCACAGTTGGAAATCTGCAGACGTGAACGCAACTTATTTGTTAATGGCACCCCAATTACAGTAAGCAGAAGCGTGTTTTGGGAGCAGGATGTATTACCCCCAAGATTGGATGCCAGTTATTGCAACAATATCCCACAGCGTTGATACTACGTTCAACAGTGATAACCTCCATCATTTGTGCAGTCTTACACAATAATAACCCTCAGCATGGCTTCCTGTATACACAAAAGCCCATAGCATTGGTGCCAGTATACTTGGTAATGACCTACACCATTGTTGCCAGTTTACACAATAATAACAATCAGCATTGCTGTCCATACAGTGGTGTGAAAAAGTGTTTGCCCCCTTCCTCATTTCCTGTTCCTTTGCATGTTTGTCACACTTAAGTGTTTCGGAACATGAAACCAATTTAAACAATAGTCAAGGACAACACAAAATGCAATTTGTAAATGAAGGTGTTTATTATTAAAGGTGAAAAAAAATCCAAACCATCATGGCCCTGTGTGAAAAAGTGATTGCCCCCTAAACCTAATAACTGGTTGGGCCACCCTTAGCAGCAACAACTGCAACCAAGCGTTTGCGATAACGTGCAATGAGGCTTTTACAGCGTCCTGGAGGAATTTTGGCCCACTCATCTTTGCAGAATTGTCCTAATTCAGTTACATTAGAGGGTTTTCGAGCATGAACGGCCTTTTTAAGGTCATACCACAACATCTCAATAGGATTCAGGTCAGGACTTTGGCTAGGCCACTCCAAAGTCTTCATTTTGTTTTTCTTCAGCCATTCGGTGGTGGACTTGCTGGTGCGTTTAGGATCATTGTCCTGCTGCAGAACCCAAGTTCGTTTCAGCTTGAGTACACGAACAGATGGTCGGACATTCTCCTTCAGGATCTCTTGGTAGACAGCAGAATTCATAGTTCCTTTTATCACGGCAAGTCTTCCAGGTCCTGAAGCAGCAAAACAGCCCCAGACCATCACACTACCACCACCATATTTTACTGTTGGTATAATGTTCTTTTTCTGAAATGCAGTGTTCCTTCTACGCCAGATATACTTGGACACACACCTTCCAAAGAGTTCCACTTTTGTCTCATCGGTCCACAGAATGTTGTCCCAAAAGTCTTGGGGATCATCAAGATGTGTTGTGGAGAAATTGAGATGAGCTTTGATGTTCTTTTTGCTCAGCAGTGGTTTTCTCCTTGGAACTCTGCCATGCAGGCCATTTTTGCCCAGTCTTTTCCTGATGGTGGAGGCATGAACGCTGACCTTAACTGAGGCAAGTGAGGCCTGCAGTTCCTTGGACGTTGTTGTGGGGTCTTTTGTGACCTCTTGGATGAGTCGTCGCTGCGCTCTTGGGGTAATTTTGGGCGGCCGGCCACTCCTGGGAAGGTTCACCACTGTTCCATGTCTTCGCCATTTGTGGATAATGGCTCTCACTGTGGTTCGCTGGATTCCCAAAGCTTTGGAAATGGCTTTATAACCCTTTCCAGACTGATAGATCTCAATTACTTTCTTTCTCAATTGTTCCTGAATTTCTTTGGGTCTCGGCATGATGTGTAGCTTTTAAGGATCTTCTGGTGGACCTTACTGTGTCAAGCAGCTCTTATTTAAGTGATGCCTTGATTGTGAACAGGTGTGGCAATAATCAGGCCTGGGTGTGGCTAGAGAAATTGAACTCAGGTGTGGACAACCACAGTTATAGTATGTTTTAACAAGGGGGGCAATCACTTTTTCACACAGGGCCATGATGGTTTGGATTTTTTTTCACCTTTAATAATAAACACCTTCATTTACAAATTGCATTTTGTGTTTACTTGTGTTGTCCTTGACTATTGTTTAAATTGGTTTGATGTTCCGAAACACTTAAGTGTGACAAACATGCAAAGGAACAGGAAATGAGGAAGGGGGCAAACACTTTTTCACACCACTGTATATATAGTAGTAACCTCCAGTCTTGGTGCCAGTATACATAATAAGCTCCAGCATTGGTGCCAGTATACACAGCGAAAACCACCAACATTGGTGACAGTTTCCACAGTGATGACCGCTACCATTAGTGACAATGTTTGCAAAAACACACGCAAATTTTTGCTGCATTTTTTCACATGTAAATGTCCATGCGACAACCCATTCACTCAAAAAGGGCTGCCCTATGCACAGCAAACGCCACAAAGTAACTCAGAGGAGAGAGGAGAACTTCTGCTCGAGTCGCCTAGGCGGCCTGAGCGGACGTGGGAGCTGGGCGTCCCCCCCGAAAAAAAATATGACACATCAAATGTGGCATGTAAGAAGGTAAGGAATGCTTAAAGCAGAAACTCCACTTTTAGGCGGAACTCCGCTTTAATAAACACTGCTCATGGCCACTAATGATGTATGAAAGGGTTCATTAACACTGCCACTGGCCATGGCTGCATTAACATCAGTGATAATTAGCCCCTTTGTGCTGCATTAATGACCCATTGAATAGTTAAACTGGTTGTAAAGCTAGGTGGGTTTTTTCACCTTAATGCATATGCATTCATGTTAAGTTGTGTGGTGCTTACCCCCAGCTCGCACTATACTTACCTGAGCCTGATCGCAGTTCAGTTGTTACTAAAAAAAAAAAAAAAAAAAAAAAAAAAAGGGTTTACAAATCACTTTAATGAACCCCTTTCATGCAGCATTAGTGGACATTTGCAGTGTTATTTAACCACTTCATGCTGCATTATGAAGGGTTTAAAGATCACTGCCAGTGACTGACAATGGGGAGGAATGTTTTAAAATGGTTCCATCACTCAGGGATAATTGTGAACCAACTGCATCCTAACACCACTGTGCAAATCCCTTGAGACATTTCGATAAAGTTCTAACCAATACAGAGTGATTATAATCCCTCCATTGTAAAAATTCACATACAAACAAACATTAAAGTGGGTGTAAACCCACATGAAAAAAAAAAAAAAACTAACACCTGCAAGACAAAGGCATAATGAGCTAGTATGCATAGCATATTGGCTCTTTATGTAATACCCACCTGAGATTGAAGCCCTTACTGCGGTGCCCGTACACCGCTCCAGAGTTTGAGTTATACATTAGATAGATGGAAGAGGTGGTATAGACCAGGGGTAGGCAACCTCATCCCTCCAGCTGTGGTGGAACTACAAATCCCATCATGCCTGTGATTGTCAGGGTCTTGCAATGTCTCATGGGAACTGTAAAAAAACAAAACAGCTGCAGGGCCGAGGTTGCCTACCCCTGGTATAGATGATAGAGGGGGTATAAGGGATTGTAAAATATATTTTCTGCTGTATGCTGCCATAATCCATTATTGTTCCTTCATTGAAAAACAAATACACACTTTATGGACACTCCAGACAATAACCCCTAAAGTAGTATTAAACTAGGGCCGAAACAACTAATCACTTATAAAAAATGATCAAATACTATTTTCATAATCGATTAATTGGGCAGTAACAATGAGGTTAAAAAAAAATAGCCCTCTATAGTACAAAAAAAGCAAATAATCACTAATGTAAATATTACTTTCACTGTTCCACAGTTAAAAAAAAAGGAACCCCTTACAGTAGCGATTATTTGCTCTTTTTGTACTATAAATGCCAAATTGTATTTTTTTACCCCGATTATGTTACTAAACGTGTTAGGCCTGGATCACACCTATGTGTTTTTTGGTGCTTTTTGCAGAAACCCACTACAGTTTATTTAACATGGTTTCCTATGGGACACTTTGACATCTATGCTTTTTTTCAGCTGCTGCATATTTGGAAAGGGAGGGTCAAGGACTTCAATAGACTTCAATGGAGAAGCTGAAGAAAAGCATGTAATGCGTTTTTGCAGAAATTTGTGTTTTTTAATCTGCCCAACAAATTGGGTTAACAAAAAAAAAAGCATAAAAGAAAAAAAAGAAAACCGGAATCGCAGCAAAATCACTTGCGTAAAAAATTAAAACGCACAGCAAAAACACTGCAGAAACAGTTCAAATCAAAAGCAAACTGCATAGATGTGTACAAAGCATTATGTTCGCCACACGGATCAATTTTCAGACAAGAATATTCATACAAAAAATCTTTTTACCTTCGCTGAATGAAAGAATTTTGTTTGAATATGTCACTTGTGTTTAACATTCTGTTTTAAAATTAATGTAATTTTTGAATGAAAAACACATACTGATTACATACATGAATAAATAAAATATACATTATTATTATATAAATTATACACCACATTTTTTTAAGGTTATTAACCATTCATCAAAACAATAATCAGCCAACTAATCGATCATGAAAATAATCATTGGTTTCAGCCCTATATTAAACCCTCACTCTCTTTAACTTAATATAGGAGGCAACCTACAATCAAAATCTCAGCATAAACTATGAATATATATCTCAGTAAAAGATCTATATCACTTCTGTATACTCCTATCATCTGTACAATCTCTACTATCTATCCCATTTATATTCCAAAATCTGTGGACTACCTAAAATCATAAAAACATCAATTATACATTCCCCAGTAAGTTATTAAAAATTCTTACCCCTGACACTTGCCATGAACAATGCCATGTGCTCCACTTTTGACTCAACTGTGTCGATTGGGAAGGGTAAGAAGCGGTATGAACACTTCATTTCCTTCAATGTTTTAATTAAATGTAATTTCCAAATTAACCTGTTGTGGCGCTTCTGAGCAACTTCACCACTGGTGGTGCAGACATGGAGCCACGGATAGTTTTTCAGAGCATGTCATTTCCAAAGCAACCTGTTGCTGCGCTGTTGAGCACTGGACTCTGGATCACTGGACAGATTGCTACTAACTTGTAATAAGTCACAACAGAGGGAGGCCAGAAAAAGGTCACTGCAAAGCAGCAATCATTGTGACTGCATGTTCTAAATCGAAGCTAGCAATACATCATACAATCTTAGAATACTATTTTTTTTTAGAATGAGCAAAAAAAAAAATAATAATAAGAGGGAAAAACCTAAACACTTTCAATTCAGATCCAATCAGGTCCTTGAACTACATAGCTGAAAGTAAATCTAAAGCAGATCATACAAGAAGATTGTATAATGTATGGCCAGCTTAAGGATCTGTTCACACCATTGGAGCACGATTGTGGTTGTGTGCAATTCTTGCACTTGTAGAACAGACCATTTATTTCAATGGGCTTCCCGACCGCCCCATGTACATATACGTCGGCAGAATGGCACGTACAGGCAGAATCACGTACCTGTACGTGCCATTCTTCAGGCGCGTGGGGGGTCCGATCGGACCCCCCCCCCGGCCGGCGGGGACGGTCGGGATCGCTTCAGGAGCGATCCGGGATGAGGGGACGGCCAGTGGTTTCTGGCCACCCCCTCGCGATCGCTCCTGGCCAATCAGATGCTTCCTCTGTCTGTGTCAATCAAAACACAGGCAGAGGAAGTGATGTCACGCTCGGTGCGCCGGTCTATGTGACCGGAACGCCGAGCTGTCAACATGTACAGGTTAGTGCACCAACAGTACACCGACACCAGTACACATAGGCACACAAAACACCCCCCTGTCACCCCCAGATCACCCCCCAGATCACCCCCTCCCCCCCCCGTCACAGTGTCACTAATTGCAGTGATCATTTTTTTACTGATCACTGCATTTAGTGTCAGTGTGACTGTAATAACTGTCAGTGCAGTTAGTTTTAGGTCCAAGGTAGCCCCCTACCCCCCCCTAATAAAGGTTTAACCCCTTGATTGCCCCCCAGGTAACCCTTTCACCCCCTTTTGCCAGTGTCACTAAGCGATCGTTTTTCTGATCGCTGTATTAGTGTCACTGCTGTCGCTAGGTAACCATTTTTTTTTTTTAGGTAACCGCCATGTTTATATAGGTTCATAAATAGGTTTATAGGTCAGGTACCCCCATATTACAACCTAAATAAAGGTTTTAACCCCTTGATTGCCCCTAGAGTTAACCCTTTCACCAGTGATCACTGTATAACTGTCACTGGTGACGCTGGTTAGCCAGTTAGTTATTTCGTTATTTAGGTTCCCCGTCAGGTTTTTATATAGCGTCAGGTACCCCCATATATTACCTAATAAAGGTTTTAACCCCCTGATTGCCCCTAGTTAACCCTTTCACCCCCTTTTGCCAGTGTCACTAAGCGATCGTTTTTCTGATCGCTGCATTAGTGTCGCTAGGTAACCATTTTTTTTTTTTTTTTTTAGGTAACCGCCATGTTTATATAGGTTCATAAATAGGTTTATAGGTCAGGTACCCCCATATTACAACCTAAATAAAGGTTTTAACCCCCTGATTGCCCCTAGAGTTAACCCTTTCACCAGTGATCACTGTATAACTGTCACTGGTGACGCTGGTTAGCCAGTTAGTTATTTCGTTATTTAGGTTCCCCGTCAGGTTTTTATATAGCGTCAGGTACCCCCATATATTACCTAATAAAGGTTTTAACCCCCTGATTGCCCCTAGTTAACCCTTTCACCCCCTTTTGCCAGTGTCACTAAGCGATCGTTTTTCTGATCGCTGCATTAGTGTCGCTAGGTAACCAGTTTTTTTTTGTATTACTGTTACGGGTGACGCTGGTTAGTTAGCTTGTTTTTTATACTGTCAGGGCACCCGCCATTTATTACCCAATAACGGTTTAACCCCCTGATCGCCCGGCGGGTGATATCAATTAGGTTTTAGGGTCAAATAAGGTCTGCGTCGCCCCAGGTTAGTGCCAGTACCGCAAACACCCACGCGCAAAGCATACACCTCCCTTAGTGGCACAGTATCTGAACAGATCAATATCTGATCTGATCAGATCTATACTAGCGTCCCAGCAGTTTAGGGTTCCAAAAAAAAAAACGCATTGTTAGCGGGATCAGCCCAGATACCTGCTAGCACCTGCGTTTTCCCCCTCCGCCCAGCCCAGCCCACCCAAGTGCAGTATCGATCGATCACTGTCACTTACAAAACACTAAGCACACATAACTGCAGCGTTCGCAGAGTCAGGCCTGATCCCTGCGATCGCTAACATTTTTTTTGTGGTAGCGTTTTGATTCAGTCGCTTCAGTCAGGAGCTTTTTTACCTGTGAATCTCAAAAAAAAAAAAAAAAAAAAAATAGTTGTCGTTTTATTGTTCTCTCTCTCACTCTATTCTCTCTCTATTGTTGCTCTTTTTTTACTCCATTCTATTCTGCAATGTTTTATTATGTTTTATCATGTTTTATCATGCTTGCTTTTCAGGTATGTAATTTTGTTTACTGTGTTTTAGTGTTAAGCATTTTTTTGTTTTCAGGTGCGCCATTCAGTTGCAACGCGGATTTATTTATCTTGACAGCAACAGCGTTTGCTCCCACGATACATAAAGCCGCGACTCCAACGCTGTAGGAGGTGATTTCACCACCACAGTTAAAAAAAAAGAGCATATATGCCGAAGCATGGGGGGAGGAGCGATTGGCTCCTAATGCCACGTACATACGGTCGAAATTCCGACCGTGTGTACACGGCATAACTTTTGCGGGAGGATGCCCCCATGCATCGGCATATATAAATGGTGCATGTATGCCCATCATTAGAAGTGGGTGGATGAAGGGAGGTATTCTAATGGTGGGCATACCCACCAATCAATCTCTTTTTTTCGTTCAGCCAAGAGGCTGCATGAAAAAAAAAAAAGATTACAATATATGTCCAGTATGTTGCTGGACTTTGAATGGTTATACCAGAATGATGCCTGCAGGTTTAGGTATCATCTTGGTATCATTCTTTTCAGCCAGTGATCGGCTTTCATGTAAAAGCAATTCTAGCGGGTAATTAGCCTCTAGACTGCTTTTACAAGCAGTGGGAGGGAATGTCCCCCCTCCCGGATATAAACCGCGCCATTGGGAAATTGGGAAAGCATTTTATCACACCAATCTTGGTGTGGTCAGATGCTTTGAGGGCAGAGGAAAGATCTAGGGTCTAATAGACCCCAATTTTTTCAAAAAAAGAGTACCTGTCACTGCCTATTGCTATCATAGGGGATATTTACATTCCCTGAGATAACAATAAAAATCATAACAAAGAAAAAAAATGGAAGGAACAGTTTAAAAATAAAATAAAAAAGCTAAATAAATAAAAAAAAAACCAAAAAAAAAAAAAAAAAGCACCCCTGCCCCCCCTTCTCTTGCGCAAAGGCGTACACAAGCGTTGGTCTGGCGTCATATGTAAACAGCAATTGCACCATGCATGTGAGGTATCGCCGCGAAGGTCAGATCGAGGGCAGTAATTTTAGCAGTAGACCTCCTCCGTGAATCTAATGTGGTATCATGTAAAGGCTTTTAAAAATGTATGTAGTTTGTCGCCACTGCGTGTTTGTGCGCAATTTTAAAGCATGTCGTGTTTGGTATCCATGTACTCGGCCTAAGATCATATTTTTTATTTCATCAAAAATTTGAGCAATATAGTGTGTTTTAGTGCATTAAAATAAAAAAAAGTGTATTTTTTCCACAAAAAATGCGTTTGAAAAATCGCTGCGCAAATACTGTGTGGAAAAAAAAAATGCAACACCCACCATTTTAATCTGTAGGGCCTTTGCTTTAACATTATATATAGTGTTTGGGGGTTCAACGTAATTTTCTTGCAAAAAAAAAAATATGTTTTCATGTAAACAAAAAGTGTCAGAAAGGGCTTTGTCTACAAGTGGTTAGAAGAGTGGGTGACGTGTGACATAGGCTTCTAAATGTTGTGCATAAAATGCCAGGACAGTTCAAACCCCCCCCAAATGACCCCATTTTGGAAAGTAGACACCCCAAGCTATTTGATGAGAGCAATGTTGAGCCCATTAAATATTTTTTTTTTTTGTCCCAAGAGATTGAATAATGAAAAAAAAAAATATATATATATTTTTTTTACAAAAAGTTGTCACTAAATGATATATTGCTCAAACATGTCATGGGCATATGTGGAAATACACCCCAAAATACATTCTGTTGCTTCTCCTGAGTACGGGGATACCACATGTGTGGGACTTTTTGGGAGCCTAGCCGCGTACGGAACCCCAAAAACCAATCACCGCCTTCAGGCTTTCTAAGGGTGTAATTTTTTTATTTCACTTCTCACTGCCAATCACAGTTTCGGAGGCCATGGAATGCCCAGATGGCATAAAACCCCCAAAATGACCCCATTTTGGAAAGTAGACACCCCAAGCTATTTGCTGAGAGGTATGGTGAGTATTTTGCAGATCTCGCTTTTTGTCACAAAGTTTTGAAAATTGAAAAAAAAAGAAAAAAAAAATGTTTTTTTCTTTACTATCTTCATTTTCAAAAACAAATGAGAGCTGTAAAATACTCACCATGCCTCTCAACAAATAGCTTGGGGTGTCTACTTTCCAAAATGGGGTCATTTGGGGGGGGGTTTTGTGCTATTTTGGCATTTTATGGCCTTCGAAACGGTGATAGGTAGTGAGGAGTGAAATCAAAAATTTGCACCCTTAGAAATCCTGAAGGCGGTGCTTGGGTTTCGGGGCCCCGTACGCGGCTAGGCTCCCAAAAAGTCCCACACATGTGGTATCCCCATACTCAGGAGAAGCAGCAAAATGTATTTTGGGGTGCAATTCCACATATAACTATGGCATGTGTGAGCAATATATCATTTAGTGACAACTTTTTGAAAAAAAATAAAATCTTTTTTATTTTTGTCTTTATTCAATCACTTGGGACTAAAAAAAAAAATATTCAATGGGCTCAACATGCCTCTCAGCAAATAGCTTGGGGTGTCTACTTTCCAAAATGGGGTCATTTGGGGGGGGTTTTGTACTTCTCTGCCATTTTAGCACCTCAAGAAATGAAATAGGCAGTCATAAATTAAAAGCGGTGTAAATTCCAGAAAATGTACTCTAGTTTGTAGACGCTATAACTTTTGCGCAAACCAATAAATATACGCTTATTGGCATTTTTTTTACTAAAGACATGTGGCTGAATACATTTTGGCCCAAATGTTTGACTAAAATTGAGTTTATTAGATTTTTTTTTATAACAAAAAGTAGAAAATCTTTTTTTTTTTCAAAATTTTCGCTTTTTTTTTTTTTTTCCGTTTATATCGCAAAAAATAAAAATCACAGAGGCAATCAAATACCATCAAAAGAAAGCTCTATTTGTGGGAAGAAAAGGACGCAAATTTCGTTTGGTTACAAAATTGCATGACCGCGCAATTACCAGTTAAAGTAGTGCAGTGCGAAATTGAAAAAAGACCTCTGGTCCTTTGGCTGCCAAATGGTCCGGGGCTGAAGTGGCTAAAGAAATCCCTGGTTACAGAAAGCTCAATAAAAAAACAGCCCAGGAAATCAAACTGTCCACCATCTAAACTTAAGCTGATCATGCATCATACAATCCTATTGTACAATTTTCATTTAGAAATATGAAAAATCATATATGTGGTCAAATCTAAACAGCACTTTCAATTTGTATCCAATCAGGCAGGCCCTTGCACTACATAGATGAATGTAAATCTAGAGATTGTACAAGAAGATTGTATAATATAAAGCCAGCTAAAGGTTCTGTTTACAACACTGAAGCATGCGTGTGGTTTTGTGAGTTTGTGAGCATCAAATGCAGGGCAAACCGTTCCTTTCAATGTGATTTTCTTTTTCCAAATTTTTTTTTCCTTCAAAAATCATTTTTTTCTTTTTTTTCGAAATTTTTTTTTTTCCAAAAATAATTTTTTTTTTTTTTTTCTATAATTATTATTTTTTTTTTAATTATTTTTTCCTGGGGTAGTCATAATGTTTTGGCTGATCATGGGGTATTCAGCTTTTGTCACCTCTCACTCTAGTTTTGAACATTTCGCCATTCATTCCTATGGGACCAATTTTGCTGCATAATAATGTTATAATTTTTAAGTTGTGAAATTTGATATCAGTGAGATGGTAATAAACAAAGTCCCCTGCTGTAACTACAGTATTCAACACAGAGGCGTAACTAGAACCTTCAGGGCCCCGGTGCAAGAAACCATGAAGGGCCCCCCTGACCCCCGGGCGACCCAACCCCATGCTTCAGGGGCCCATGTGTCACCCTTGTTCACCTGGATAGGAGGAGCAGCGGGGGAGGCATATAGAGGAACCAATCCCCTCCATTTTCTTTCTGCAGCCTCTGAATATCGGTGGGAGGGAGGGGAGAAGTAGGCTTTCAGTAACTGCAGGAGGAAAATGGAGGGTCTTCGATCTTCTATATGCCGCCCCTTCTGCCCCTCCTATCCATGTGCACAGGGGTGAGGCATGGGCTCCCTGGAGCATGGGGCTCGGATGAGTGGCAGCTAGCGGTGGTGGCAGTGATGGGGAATGGGATGGGATGAGTGGCAGCGGTGGTGGTGGGGTGGATGGGATGGGATAAGCGGCAGCAGTGGTGGACTGATGTGATCAGTGGTGCTGTTGAGGGGGTTATGGCAGTGGCAGTGGTGAGGGGGGGTAGGATCAGAGGTGGCGGTGAGGGGGGGTGGGATCAGTGGCGGTGGTGGGAGCAGTTGCAGCAGTGGGGGTGGAGAGGGGGGTGGGACCAGTGGCGGTGGCATTGGTGAGGAAGGGTGGAATTAGTGGTGAGGGGGGTGGGATCAGTGGCGGTGGTGGAGGTGAGGGGGGTGGGATCAGTGGCGGTGGCGAGGGAGGGTGGGATCAGTGGCAGTGGGATCAGTGGCGGTGGTGAAGGGGGTGGGATCAGTGGCAGTGGTGAGGGGGGGTGGGATCAGTAGCGGTGGTGATATCAGTGGCGGTGGTAGAGGTGAGGGGGGTGGGATCAGTAGCGGTGGTATTGGTGAGGAAGGGTGGGATCAGTGGTGAGGGGGGTGGGATCAGTGGTGAGGGGGGTGGGATCAGTGGCAGTGGTGGTGGTGATAGTGGTGGTGATAGGGGGTGGGATCAGTGGCGGCGGTGGAGATGAGGGGGTGGGATCAGTGGCGGTGGTGGTGAGGGGGGGGTGGGATCAGTGGCGGGCAGGCGGCACCTAACAGTGGAAAACGGGCAGGCGGGGGCCCCCACCCATAGCGGCGAGCTCCAGGGCCCAGTCGCGAGTGCGACTGCTGCGACCCTGGTAGTTCCGCCACTGATTCACCACACAAGTTGAACACTCCCTCACCTTTATGCATTCATAGCATGTCATTTCAAAAGTAACCTGTTGTGGCGCTGCTGAGCAACTTCATCACTGGTGGTGCAGGCATGGACCCCCGGATAGTTTTTCAGAGCATGTCATTTCCAAAGCAACCTGTAATACATCATACAATCTTAGAATACAATTTTACTTTAGATTGAGCAAAAAAATCATATAATAATAGGAGGGGAAAAACCCTAAACAACACTTTCAATTCAGATCCAATCAGGGAGGTCCTTGCACTACATAGCTGAAAGTAAATCTAAAGGAGATCGTACAAGAAGATTGTATAATGTATGGCCAGCCTAAAGTGGTGTTCCGGCCAAAATTATACTTTTTAAATTAAAATAACCCTATAATACACAAGCTTAAAGGGGAGGGCCAGCCGGAAAAAAAAATAATAAAAAAGTCAGCAGCTACAAACACTGTAGTTGCTGACTTTTAATAAGCATACTTACCTGTCCTGGGTGCCTGCGATGTCGGCCGTCCGAGACCGACCGTCCCTCGGGTCTCGGTTCCCGGTGCCGCCATTCTAACTAAGGGAAACAGGCAGCGGCTTCACTGCCCGTTTCCTACTGTGCATGCGCGAGTCGCACAGCGCTTTGTGAATGGAGAACACGCTGTGTTGTGGGACACACACAGTTCCCATAACACACCGCGCTAGGAGCAGAAGACCGAACAACTCCGCGGAATAGGAAGAGGCAGATTAGGACAATCTGCCTAGCAACAGCCATTTCTGGTAAGTAAAAAAAAAAAAAAAAAAATTTTTTTTTTTTCCCTTTTAAATTATTATTAACATTTTTATGAAGTTTTTTTTTCAGGGTGGCCCTCCACTTTAATGTATTCTAGTAAAGTTAGTCTGTAAACTAAGGTCCGTTTTGTTATTACAGCATTTTGGAACTTTATAAACTTGCAGCAGACCGTGGCCATCTTAATTGTGGGCATATGAAGCCAGACTGTATTTCTTCCTTGATCTCAGCCTTGCAGATCTCGCACATGCTCAGTGCATCACAAGCAGTGTAATAGGTTTCAGGTCAGGTTTCCAAAGCAACGGTAGTGTCAGAGGACGTTTCCACCCCTTAGCTATGCACACCTCTCCTCCCCTCCTCCCTCCAGGAACTATATACAGCATGTACAACAAGAAATACAGAAATTACCACCCCCCCCCCCCAGTCTGCACAATTACCACCCCCCAGTCTGCACAATTACCACCCCCCAGTCTGCACAATTATCACCCCAGCACATCAAATCGCCCCAGCACAGCACATCACACATCGCATAATTCCTCAAGTGGGGGAGGGATAGCCAGCTGTTTACAAATAGCCATTATCGTAGGCTGCAATGTATCTCTTCCTATAGCCTCCAGAATCCCCCTAAACCTCAGATTACGCCTACTCCGGTCCTCAAATTCTTCCATCTGCAGAGTAGACACATAAGAGGTCTGTGAAATTTGAAGAGATTGTACCTGTTCCAACTGAGCGATCCGATCCTCCATTATTGCCAGGACAGACTCACCTTGTTTCAGTCTGACAGGCCCTAAACCTCCGCCCGCACCGCCTCCACCTCCACCTCTACGCTATGAGCCTCCTACACCCGCCTTACCATCGCTTCCATTTCTGAACGTGTTGAGAGGGTTTGCAAAGCTTGCATTAGGGTTTTGAGATCCCAAGCTATTTCAGCCACTTCTCCCTGTCCCGGGGGGGGGCCTCCATGGCTGTTCCGGGGGGGGGGCCTCCCTGGCTGTTCCCGGGGGGGGGGCCTCCATGGCTGTTCCCGGGGGGGGGGGGGCCTCCATGGCTGTTCCGGGGGGGGGGGGGGGGGGGCCTCCATGGCTGTTCCCGGGGGGGGGGGCCTCCATGGCTGTTCCCGGGGGGGGGGCCTCCATGGCTGTTCCCGGGGGGGGGGGCCTCCATGGCTGTTCCCGGGGGGGGGCCTCCATGGCTGTTCCGGGGGGGGGGGGGGGGCCTCCATGGCTGTTCCCGGGGGGGGGGCCTCCATGGCTGTTCCCGGGGGGGGGGGCCTCCATGGCTGTTCCCGGGGGGGGGGGCCACCATGGCTGTTCCCGGGGGGGGGGCCACCATGGCTGTTCCCGGGGGGGGGGGCCTCCATGGCTGTTCTTCCTCTCTGCTCTCCTCCCTGCTTTGCATACTTATGTCCCCACTCCCCACGCTCACCTTGTCCAGCCGGGTAAGTGAATCAGAAGAAATAAACTGCCCTCATTCCCCAGGTAATGAGCGTGTTGTCTCCAGGTCCAGTTCCCGGTTTCGGTCCCGTGATGATTCCACTCTCGTACGGGGAAAGTATTGCGGTATTCCGGGCTGCGTCTGTGTCCTCAGCACTTTGTCCTCTTTCCTCCTCATCCCAGGACGTCGGCTAAGCTGCTAAGGGATGTATCCGCATTGTAAGCTCGATCTGCCGGGTGGGTGGACGGAGCTGCAGGAGCGTGTCTCTTTATACTCCGCCATCTTAGACCAATCAGTCCTAAAACATTTAATGTGAATGGCTTAATGTAAAAAGAGCTTAATGTACCATAATAAGCCTAAACCTTAAACAATTCCCTTTAAACTTTGCACAGCCTATGTTTTCATCTTCCCAAACCTATCCTAGAAGTTTCATGAATTTTGGACTACCACAAAAAAAAGAGGGACATTGAGCTTGTTTTATAGCTTAATGTCCAAAAAAGAGCTTAAATGTTAACCAATTTCCCAAAAATTTCACACAATCCAAGACTCTGTCTATGCCAACCTACTTTGAAAAATTCATATCATTTCATGAATCATACCAAAAGTTATTCACATTAAGCTATATATTTTACAATCCCAAAACATTTAATGTATATGGCTTAATGTAAAAAGAGCTTAATGTACCATAATAAGCATAAACCTTAAACAATTCCCTTGACACTTTGCATAGCCTATGTTTTCATCTTTCCAACTCTACCCTAAAAGTTTTATGAATTTTGGACTCCCACAAAGAGAATGAGGGCCATTAAGCATGTTTTTTTTATAGTTTAATGTCCGAAAAAGAGCTTAGATGTTAACCAATTTCCCCTAAACTTCACACAATCCAAGATTCTGTCTATGCCAACGTATTATGAAAAATTCAGATAATTATTTAAATCTTAACAAAAGAAATGAGGGACATTAGGCTTGTTTTTTGGAGCTTAAAGGAGCTGTAAAGGCAGAATTTTTTTTTAATACATTCTATACATCAAGATAAAAGTTGTGTGTGTGTAGCAGCCGCTTCAGCACTCCCTAATACTTAACGGAGCCCCAAATGGAGTCCACAAATGTCTACAGTATACATTTTTTCCACAGCAAGATAACCACAAGCCTACAATTCATCCATCAAGACAGGAGAGTCTCTGGGCCTAAGCCCTTTCCAAGATTTATGTAACAGAGGTGGATGAGAAATTTACACGATATCCATCTATCTATCATGAGTGGGATTGCTCGGCAGCGGGTGTGTGTGACCCCCTGGAAGAGTTCACTACACAAAAATTAAGCACAGCAATGAAGGTGAAAAAACAAAAAGGTGCAATTTATTTACACTATATACAGTGGTCCAAAAACAGCAAAACAAAAAGAAACATGACAATAAATCCTTGCCAACTTGGACACTTACTACACACAGGTTTCCCTGGCTATCAGCTAGGTGCAGCCTTGTACTGTCCCCAGCACCTATCTCCCTGTTAAAGAGATTTGCCACATAGATGTTGTCTCATCACACTCCCCAGTGTCACCTCCTCATACCCGATTTAAAATTGAAATTGCTGTACGAATGTGTTGCAATCGTGACCATTTCACGTCAATTATGGGATTAGTTCGGGTGGTTAGGAGGCAACATATCGCCTCCTCACCACTTGGCGAACATGCTTGGATCGCTTTTCAGAATAGCTTCAGTGCTTGCTGAACTTGTGAATGAGCCCTTAGTCGCATTCAGCTGTGGCACCTTTGGGCTCGTTCACATGTAAATTTGGGAGGTGGCAAAACCCTTGTGGTTGAGTCACTATTTTACTTTTCAATCAGTTTTTATTGAATTTCATAACATACAGTAAAGATGCAAATTGCACATTGTATGCCGTTAAAATAAATTAACTCAGAATAGCACTTAAATAATGTCAACTCAATTATCAATGAAGTGTTACAGAACAAGAATTACTGTTATTTGTACTCAGAGTCAATCTGTGGAGAGTATGGGAAAGGAACAAAGAGCAAACGAGAACATTGACCTGTGGTGTGCCAGGGGTCACGTGGTCAGTATGCCTAAAAGGGGGCAAAAATAACCACAGTAGGATGAAAGCTTACTGACCGAATTGCCGTTCAATCTGCTGAAATTGACAAACGCTTATGACACCTCCAAAGTGGCTCGGGGACGTACCCAGAGAAAACAAGACAACCTCCACCTAACCAAATGCTAATGGTCGGGACCGCCTGGCGCAAAGTCACGGAAGCCGCTCCTATCCTAAATGAATAGCCAAAGTATGCTTGACGGTCCAGAACCTGATTTGCCCAAAAAAGGGGGCGGTAATGAAGTATGCATAGAGCTGCAGAGAGGGGAGCACTAGGAAGAGGCAACCGGGGACCCCCCTGGGTATATCAGAAGTGGCACTGACGGGCTGGTTTAAAACCAACACGAGCCCACGCCTTGCCAGGCTCCAAGAATCCTGATGACGTGCAGCCTCCCGAATGCTGCGTCTTGCGAGCATGCAGATGTAACGGACAAGACCGGGGTGCCAACCAGTTGATTGACCAAAAGTATGCGAGACCCTGGGCCAGAAGTGCAACTCCCCTGGCCTTAGGAACCATAAAGGTCAGATACAGCGCTGTCTTAAGCATCAAGCTGGTTCACAACAAAAAGGAGACCCTGTCGGATACGTCATGAAGAATTTAACAAACGATGGGAAGACTGCCGAGTACAGCCGGAGCAACTCTTCTGGATCCCTGAGGATGGCTTGACTACAGTGCGCAGACAATGAAGAAAGGCCTGTCGGGGAATGCCGACAACATGAAATGCTGAGTCTCCACCAGATGCGCGCCGATACGAGTTGGAAGGGGCCAAAAAAAAAAAAAAAAAAACAGAAAAGCAAAATAGCAACTGGATGTCGACCATCAGGACTAAGCAACCTAGACCGGAAAGCCTGGAAACATCCTAAGCCATGTCACGAGCCTACCTGGTATACAAAACAAAGATTTTGTCGATCAAGGCTGTTGCGTCGGTCCAAGGAAACCTGATCCATCACCAATGCTGGAAACCTGAAGAGAAGGCGTGCCACCGGCATCTGTGTCCGAGACCTGGGCCTAATGATACCGGCCCAGGCACAGAGAGGGATCCGGAATCCCCTAAGCCCCAGAGCCAGCAGAAGCTGCTGGAGCTGCAATGGCTGACTTACCAATAGTTCCATCCTATTGCGCAACTCCTGGCCGGACAGAGCTAGGACATGGAAGGTAACGTAAAAATGACACAGAACTGGGACAGGAACATGAATTGCGAGAGAAACTTGAGAAGACTGAGAACCTGCGACCGGAAAGTAACTGCGTGAAAGAACGTGGCTGGACAAGAACATGAGTAGCGCGATCAGACTAAGACGTGAGTAGCACACGGACCGAGGCTGCACGAAAACGCAACCTGCATAAGAAACGCCGGTCGCACGAGAACGTAAACCGATGAACAACGAGAGAAACATGAAACGTGAGTTGGCATAGAAACAAACAGTTGCATGAGAAGCGCAAGTTGCATGAGAAGCGCAAGTTGCATGAGAAGCGCAAGTTGCATGAGAAGCGCAAGTTGCATGAGAAGCGCAAGTTGCATGAGAAGCGCAAGTTGCATGAGAAGCGCAAGTTGCATGAGAAGCGCAAGTTTGTACGAAATATGTGAGCAGTGCAAGAAAACAGATGAGGAGACTTGCCACTGAACAAGCCAATTAAAAACGATCATCTCAATCTGTTTAACCCATAGACGTGATGGGAAACCCGCAGTGGAAGAACATGGACAACCCAGCTGTAAAAAATTACCAGAGAACATAACAATACCCCTGGTACCTAACAAGTGTAAGGATGTGGGTGCAGAAATGACAAGACCAATCAGCGCCGGAATGTGAACCTAATGACCACCCCCCCTACCGTATGCAGTAAGCGAGCCCGAGCAACCTGCCGCGCTAAGACAGGCAATTAAAAAACGAACACTCAGGGCTAAGGTACCCACAGAACGTGGTGGGTAGTAGTAAAGGTGTAACGGTGAACGTGCATGTATGACGTATGGACTACAGGCGAGAAGATTGTGGGCGACAATCAATTAAAAACGAAAACCTCAGCCCGTATGGATCTGTAGACGTGACAGATCCTGGATGTAAGCACTAGCTAACGGAAATGCCGCAAACTAAAGGCAATGACATGAAAGGCATATGACATGCACGAGAACACAACATGAGACACGCAAGAAACGTAAGAAAACACAAGAAACGTAAGAAAAACACAAGAAACGTAAGAAAAACACAAGAAACGTAAGAAAAACACAAGAAACGTAAGAAAAACACAAGAAACGTAAGAAAAACACAAGAAACGTAAGAAAAACACAAGAAACGTAAGAAAAACACAAGAAACGTAAGAAAAACACAAGAAACGTAAGAAAAACGCAAGAAACGTAAGAAAAATGCACGAAAACACGAGAAACGTAAGAAAACACGAGAAACGTAAGAAAACACGAGAAACGTAAGAAAACGTAAGAAAACACGAGAAACGTAAGAAAACACAAGAAACGTAAGAAAACACAAGAAACGTAAGAAAACACAAGAAACGTAAGAAAACACAAGAAACGTAAGAAAAACACAAGAAACGTAAGAAAAACACAAGAAACGTAAGAAAAATGCAAGAAAACACGAGAAACGTAAGAAAACACGAGAAACGTAAGAAAACACGAGAAACGTAAGAAAACACGAGAAACGTAAGAAAACACGAGTAAGAAAACACGAGAAACGTAAGAAAACACGAGTAAGAAAACACGAGAAACGTAAGAAAACACAAGAAACGTAAGAAAACACAAGAAACGTAAGAAAACACAAGAAACGTAAGAAAACACAAGAAACGTAAGAAAACACAAGAAAGAAAAAACACAAGAAACGTAAGAAAAACGCAAGAAAACACGAGAAACGTAAGAAAACACGAGAAACGTAAGAAAACACGAGAAACGTAAGAAAACACAAGAAACGTAAGAAAACACGAGAAACGTAAGAAAACACGAGTAAGAAAACACGAGAAACGTAAGAAAACACAAGAAACGTAAGAAAACACAAGAAACGTAAGAAAACACAAGAAACGTAAGAAAACACAAGAAACGTAAGAAAACACAAGAAACGTAAGAAAAAACACAAGAAACGTAAGAAAAACACAAGAAACGTAAGAAAAACACAAGAAACGTAAGAAAAACACAAGAAACGTAAGAAAAACACAAGAAACGTAAGAAAAACACAAGAAACGCAAGAAAAACACAAGAAACGCAAGAAAAACACAAGAAACGTAAGAAAAACACAAGAAACGTAAGAAAAACACAAGAAAGCATAAGAAATGCAAGAGAACACGAGAAACGTACGAAAACATGAGAAACGTGAGAAAACATGGAAACATGCGAAACGTAACCACCATGGAAGACATGAGAAATGTAAGAAAACCTGGGAAAACGTGAGAAACGCAAGAAACATGAAACGTCGGAAACATGAGAACCGTAACTTGCCTGAGAACCGTGAAATTGCATGAGAACCGTAAATTTGCCTGAGATCCAGAAATTGCATGAGAACCAGAAATTGCATGAGAACCCCCAGCATGCGACCGAGTTCAGCTCAAACACCCAAAGTTTGACATGACCCCACATCTGCGATCAGTCCCCGACAAGATGCATCCTTCATGATAGGTCTACTTCAGCTCCTCCCATGGTCTAGCACCCAGCAATTCAAATGAGAAATGTAAAATCGCATGAGAACCTAAATGACTCAAAACTTACCTGAGAAATTTAAATCGCAGGAGAAACGTAAATCGTAAGAACACAAGTGCATGACCAAACTTACCTGAGAAACGTAAAAAACGCATGAGAAACGTAACATCGCATGAGAAACGTAACATCGCATGAGAAACGTAACATCGCCTGAGAACTGTAAATGACCCAACACTTACCTGAGAAATGTAAACCGCAAGAACACTAGTACATGACCAAACTTACCTGAGAAATGTAAAACGCATGGGCAACGTGAAACGCATGGGCAACGTGAAACGCATGGGCAACGTGAAAACGCATGGGCAACGCGAAAACGCATGGGCAACGCGAAAACGCATGGGCAACGCGAAAACGCATGGGCAACGCGAAAACGCATGGGCAACGCGAAAACGCATGAGAAACGTAACATCGCATGAGAAACGTAACATCGCATGAGAAACGTAACATCGCATGAGAAACGTAACATCGCATGAGAAACGTAACATCGCATGAGAAACATGAATGCCAAACTTACCTGAGAAATGAACTACCACCATGCAGCCCCCCAAGGACCAGGGGAACACCGGCGCGGGAGGGAGAGGCGGCTCCCTCATGGAGCCAGCACAGCTGTCACGCGGAGGGAGACGCGGGCGGGCGGGAGGGGAAGCGTCTCCCACGTGGGGACAGCAAGCCGCCGGGCGGCCATGCTCCCACAAACCCCCCCCCTCCCCCCGGAAAGAAGCGGGAGGGAGGGAGGGAGACGCGGGCGGGAGGGAGGGAGGGGAAGCGTCTCCCGTGTTGGGACAGCAAGCCGCCAGGCGGCCAAGCTCCCACAACCCACCCCCCCTCCCCCCGGAACCCGGGGAGAAGCGGGCGGGAGGGGGAAGCGTCTCCCACGTGTAGACAGTAACCGACAGGCGGCCATGCTCCTCCCCCCGAACCCCGGGAGACATGGGCAGGAGGGAGAAGCGTCTCCTGCGTGGAGACAGCAAGCCGACAGGCGGCCATGCTCCCCCAGTCCCCCCCCCTCCCTCCAGGGAGAAGCGGGCGGGAGGGGGAAGCGTCTCCCACGTGGAGACAGCAAATGACAGGCGGCCATGCCCCTCCCCCCCGAAGACGCAGGCGGGAGGGAGAGCGTCTCCTACCTGGAGACAGAGCCGTTTGTCGGGGACAGAGGGCCGACAGGCAGCCGCAACCCCCCCCTCCCCCGGCGAGACACCGGTAGAAGCGCCCCACCTCGTGTGGTTGAGCTGGGCTCCGAACCTGACCGGCCCCTGAATGGGGAGACTAGCGGCGGGATGAAACCAGATGGGGGTCCGCCCGTGGAACCCCCTGAGCCAAGCCGTGACCCGCCACTGGAAGCAGGGGACTCGGAGCCCCCTGGCAGCCGCACACCTTCCCACCCCAGAGGAAACCGGAAGTGACGTCAGCTAGGTCGTTCCGGACACGAGAGCCTCCGACCATGAGGGGAGGAGGCGAAGGAGGGCAGGCTTTATGCAGCCTGACTCCTCCTACAAACACAGGCTGACCTGCGGTCAGCCTTTTTCTTAAAATGCTACAAAACGCAATACATTCAATATAGAAATATAAGATCAATATAGTAACATAAGATCAAATAGAAGTATATGTCCTCTAGACACCCCCATGGGGACTACACTGTGAGTCACTATTTTAATGCCCCCAATCCCTACCCCCTTTAAAAGCAGAGGCAGAAGTGAAAGGTGTACACGTGCCACAGCAGGAATTAAGACCCCTGTTTCTTTTGGTAGGTGTTAACACCTGCCAATCATGACCCATTTAAGTAAATAGGGTCACTCTGCAAGTGCCCTGCAAATTAACGCTTCTGCAGAGTCCTAGGGGTTAAATAAGGTGAGGAAAAAACAACACTGCCTGCTTTAACCACTTGTTCGCTGTGCTCTTGCAGAGTGGCCTCATTCACTTGAATGGGTCATGCTTGGCAGTTGCTACACCAAGCAACCATGACATTTAAATCCTGCTGCAGCGGTGACATGTGTCCTCCCCTGGTGACTGCAGCTAAAGGGTGTGCGGATGAGGCAGGGGTGGTACAAACACATAACTGTGGGGTTTCCCACCCCCCAAACTGAAATAGTAAAGTAACCCTTACTGTTGTGGTCCCCTATAAGGCTGTTTTCACGCCGATATGCTGTGGTTTACCTGCACTGTGTTAAGCTGTGCTTTTCCATAGACTTCTATTATAGCCTACAGGTGTGGTGCACTTTCTGAAAGTGCACCAGGCACACTGGATATAATAGAAGTCTATGGCTAAGCACAGCAAATGCAAAGGAAAGCTGCAGGTACACTGCACGCATGATGAATTGTATTGCTTCACAAGGGCCTAAAGATCTCCTCTTTCCTGCTGCTGGCACCACTCTGGAGACTGCTAGCCGGGATAAGAGGTAGAGTGCAGTTGATATCACTTCACATGGGACATGAGCCAGTACTACAGAGGAGGCATCAGCTTATGCGGCTCTTGCTCCCTACACTACAGCTCCAACTTAACAAGTAGTCCCTCTGCATTGCACTCTGATGGAATGGCTGGTCAGCAAGGCCAGGTTCTACCAGTCACCTGTCTGCAATCTTATGGTAGATTGCAATCTACAGGTTGCTGATCCCCCATGCTACAGGGACACAAACAGAACAAAAAACCTAAAAGGGGTTATATATTTCTCCTAATCTATTAAATAAAGCATATTTTCTGTATGTTTTGCTGTTTAAGCTTCGGTTCACACTAGATGTGGTGTAAATTCACAGTAAATTCTGCACTGCATCAAAATTGCAATCCACTCATGCAAACCGATTGCATGTCAAGATAACCACACCCCAAAATCTGTTTGCAAAATTCAGTGCAATTTGCAGAATCGGATTGCCTGGGTGTGATCACCCATGCGATCCAATTCAGGTGCAGACAAAAAAAAATAAAAGGATCCTGCATCACTTCGGTGAATGCAGTGCCATACAAATCCATGGCTAAAATTGCACCCCATGTAATTTGCACCGGAATGTGCTGCAATTCCTGTGCAAATTGCATGCAGTGTCTGGCACCACATCAGTGTGAACCTGGGCTTAAAGATGCTCTCACTTCCTGTCTGGTAAAACCTTGTCATTAGGATAGTAAAATCAAGTATATTGTTGTAATGCAAATCCAGATAGCCGTACAACCTGACATGGGGTTTTAATCCTGTCCCACTGTCCAAAACTATGAAAATCAAACACTATTTTTCTGGGCCTATAGTTTCTATATAGATATAAACTATAGTGATTTTCAAAGTTTTGGGTAGGACAGGAAAATTGTATGATGTATGGCAAGCTTTAATTTATATTCCTATATAAATATATACAGTATCTCACAAAAGTGAGTACACCCTTCACATTTTTGTAAATATTTTATTGGAAATGAGGTGAAACTCTGCCATCATCCACTCATTTGTAAACAAAATGTATTTTTCTCTAGCTTATGTCCCAACCTACTGGTCTCGTCTAGACTCAGAGGAGACACCGCTCAGGCCGTGTGTTCCATCCACGAAACCTCTGCCTCACTTACATTTTTCTCACTGCCAGTGGGAAACAGGAAGGGACGCTGGGGCTTAGAGAAAAGTGCCGCCCACTTCCTATGGCTATGCCAATTTACAAAACCCACAGGCATTTTAGAGTGGGAGTTCACACTCCAAAGAAAGCCAATGAAGCATCTCAGCTGCAAATCAAGTGATTGCATAGACGTCACACTTCCCATAGACAGACGTGTGTCCGGTGTCCCGTACATACTTAAAAGGGCCAATTTTTTTTATTTTTTGTGATTAGCTTTGGAAGGCATGGGTCGCCACTGATCAGCTCCACTTATGAGGAGTGGACACAGCCTGCTCTCCTCTATGGCCAGTCAGATGTAAAACAGAACGCTTGTCCAGTTACACCCGTCTACCCATCCGTCTCTTTTTGGCGGACCAGATTGGATGTCGGCAGGTGTAAACAAACACATGTCCGTTTATATCTGCTGCTCCAAAGAGGAAAATGGAGGATACAATCAAATCCACCTGACAGGTGGACCAGATTGGCCCACTCCTGTTAAATGGGATCTCACATAGAAGATTAAGACCCCTTTTGAATTTGCCCAACTTTGAAGCATCAGAATGCAAGAGTTGCATAAAAATCCAGGTGTTTTAGAAATCCCTATTCAGTGACTGCTAAATATCAATCTGCTGCAGTTTATTGTCAAACACTAAAGGGAACTTTGTGTCCATTTATATGCATGCATTAGACAGAACAGTAAATTTAGAACTGGGATAATTACAATGAGCAAAAAAAATTACATGGCCAAAATGTAATGGCAACTGCCCCAATTATAACTTGTAGCATTTGGAGTAAGATACACATGGGATGTGAGTAAAAAAAAGTTGATATGCATGCTAGGAAATACATTTTCTGTTTTCTACAATAGAGCGATACCTATTGGGCTGTATAAGAAAATGCAGGTAAATAACTGTTTTAAGAGTTAAAAGTTTATAACAAAGTTCAAAAAAGGTAAAAGATAAGTGTGACTCAAAAGATTTACTCCAATGGTCACAGTTGATCAGAAAGCTATCTCGGACATAAATTCAATTAGCATTTGAAAAGCAGCCTCAGACGCTATCAACAGTCAAATCAGTTGAGACCTGACCTCTTATACAAGATTTTAGCCACCTGTTATGCCCCTTTCACACTGGGGCGGGAGCCGCAGCGACGGTAAAGCAGCGCTATATTTAGCACTGCTTTACCGTCGTTTTAGCCGCGGTATTCGGACGCTCGTGGGGCAGTTTTACCCCCCTGCGAGCTGCCGAAAAAGGGTTAAAATCCCCGCAAAGCGCAGCCGTAGCGGCGCTTTGCGGCGGTATTACAGCAGTGTCCCATTGAAATCAATGGGTAGGAGCGGTGAATACACCACTCCTATACCGCTCCAAAGATGCTGCTAGCAGGACTTTTTTTACCGTCCTGCTAGCGCACCGCTCCAGTGTGAATGGGGCCGTTTATTTTTAGCGCTGTACCGCTTGAAAAACGCCCCAGTGTGAAAGGGGCCCAAGAAGGATAACTATACACACACACACACACGTTTTTAATGGTCTTATCTGATTACAAAGTATAAGAATTGCAAAGGATGATGGCACTTAATTATCTAACACTAGGCTCAGACTGCAAATAATTATCTATTCAGTCAGCATTTAGACTGCATTGTGTATAAGATATCATTGTGGTGTGTATTGTTTATATATAGAAAAAGTCCAGGGATTGTTGCACTTAAAGCGGAGCTCCGTCCTGGGGAAATTTATTTTTATTTTTTTAAAAGTCAGCAGCTACAAATATTGCAGCTGCTGACTTTTAAAAATCGGACACTTACCTGTCCCGGGGTCCAGCGATGCGGGGGAACGAGGACCGACATTCCTAATGTGGGAACCCGGCTGTGGCTTCACAGCCGGGCACCGACTGCGCATGCGCGAGCGGCACCGTGCGCCGTGATTTGACGCTCAGTCATCTGGGACACGTGACAGGTCCCAGATGACTGTGCGGCGCCGAGGGGGAAGTGACGTTTTGCCCGGGCAATTTAAGTGGCAGACTTCGAGGGACCACCTAGCAACAGGCATTTAGAGGTGAGTAAAAAAACTTTTTTTTTTCAATTATTTTTTTTTTATTTTTTTTAGACCGCAACCCCACTTTAAAATGTATTATTTCTACATGTAATAAATTACATACTTTACATGTCGTTTCAAATCTCCAGTTCAGGCTACACCGCTTGCAACCTCCTTCCAATGGGAACAAGAGAGATAATGACATTATTCTCACTTCATTTTATATTGTTACATTTCACACCAGAAATCCATTAGGCATCCATTAACCAACGAATTAACCAATACAAATTATCCTAATTATTTTCATCCTATATTCCAGAGAGAGTGTTCAACGAGATGTAATCATGCTCCAATCGCATAGAAAAAGTTCCATTTATCCTAGTATTAAAACATACATATCTATTAACAAATGTCGAGAAAAAAAATACAGTAATCAAAAATAATGTATTCAAATCATAATCTATATACAATAAACCAAATTTTTGTGATCTATAGAAATAAATGCAAGTCAAAATCTGAGTTTAAACATCTAGGTTGTAAAGTATCCAATCTATTTATCCATTGTACTTCCAATTTTTTTTTATTTTTATTCAAGATCACCCTCCTCCCCCCCATTTGTTTAGGGGAACTTCATAATTGACCATATATTTCACTTGCTATACAGTATGTCCCATCTCAACATTTTGAGTTTTTTTGTTGTGATTGGTTCTGCCTTTATGATACGTTGAAAAAGGAGCATAATTAACTTCAGAGATTTGTCGAAAAAGTCCTTTTAATATATATATATATAGAAATAGATTTCTCTATCTCTCTCTCATATATATATATATATATATATATATATATATATATATATATATATATATATATATATATATATATATATATATATATATATATATTTCTCTCTCTAATATATATATATTTCTCTCTATATATATATATATATATATATATTAGAGAGAGAAATCTATAGATCTATTTCTCTCTATATTATATATAGATGTATATAGAAAGATATATATATATATATACAGAGCCGATCCGCCCTATACGTGGACTCCGCAAGCTGCGTAGGGCCCCGCGGCGGATCGGCACTGCTCGGGGGCCCCTGGGGCCGCTGCCGCCGCTGTGAGGGCAGCGGCGCCTGAAAAAAAGATGGCCGCGGGGCCGACATGCAACTGCGCATGCGCCCGACTTTCCGAAAATTGCCGAGCAGCGGCAACAGCGCTGGCGCATGCGCAGTTGCATGTCGGCCCAGCGGCCATCTTTTTTTCAGGAGCCGCTGTGTGTGCGGCACCAGTGACACGATGGCGCCGAGTGGCGCCATTTTTAAAAAATTAAACGTCTCCTCTGCAGCCTCTGACCTCCTGGGCCCCCTCCCCCTCGCAGGCAGCCTCTGACCTCCTGGGCCCCCTCCCCCTCGCAGGCAGCCTCTGACCTCCTGTCCCCCCTCAAAGCCTCTGACCTCCTGGGCCCCCCTCCCCCTCGCAGGCAGCCTCTGACCTCCTGTCCCCCCTCAAAGCCTCTGACCTCCTGGGCCCCCTCCCCCTCGCAGGCAGCCTCTGACCTCCTGTCCCCCCTCAAAGCCTCTGACCTCCTGGGCCCCCTCCCCCTCGCAAGCAGCCTCTGACCTCCTGTCCCCCCTCAAAGCCTCTGACCTCCTGGCCCCCCCCCCCTTCGCAGCCTCTGACCACCTGCCCCCCCCCTTCGCAGCCTCTGACCACCTGCCCCCCCCCTTCGCAGCCTCTGACCTCCTGCCCCCCCTGCAGCCTCTGACCTCCTGCCCCCCTCGCAGCCTCGGACCTCCTTTTCCCCCCCCTCGCGGCCTCGGACCTCCTTTCCCCCCCCCCCTCGCGGCCTCGGACCTCCTTCCCCCCCCCCCCCCTCGCAGCCTCTGACCTCCTGCCCCCCCCCCTCGCGGCCTCGGACCTCCTTTTCCCCCCCCCCCTCGCAGCCTCTGACCTCCTGTCCCCCCCCTCGCAGCCTCTGACCTCCTGTCCCCCCCCCCTCGCAGCCTCTGACCTCCTGCCCCCCCCCCTTCGCAGCCTCTGACCTCCTGTCCCCCCCCCTTTGCAGCCTCTGACCTCCTGTCCCCCCCTTGCAGCCTCTGACCTCCTGTCCCCCCCTTGCAGCCTCTGACCTCCTGCCCCCCTATGAAGCCTCTGACCTCCTGTCCCCCCCTTTCAGCCTCTGACCTCCTGTCCCCCCCCTTGCAGCCTCTGACCTCTCCTGTTGCCCTCCCCCACAGCCTCTGACCTCTCCTGTTGCCCTCCCCCGCAGCCTCTGACCTCTCCTGTTGTCCCATCCGCAGCCTCTGACCTCCCCTGTCCCATCCGCAGCCTCTGACCTCCCCTGAGTCAAGAGAGGGAGCGCAGCCAGGATGGGGGTCATGGGAGAAGTCAGACATGTATGGACTGCGGAGAGGAAACTATGGGATAAAACCAGAGCCACCAAGCTGGAGCCGACTGACTGAACCCTGCATGGTGCACCTGAGAGGAGGTCAGTGACAGCACCGCCAGGCCAGTCTAGGGGGGGGTCAATAC